>JAEUWP010000601.1:0-348095 GCA_018524725.1 Podaxis mareebaensis
GATAAAAATCTCAAAATTTCGTGCGGATAAAAACCTCCAAACTCAGATCAGGGTTCCCCCCCTATTTTCGGGGGTCCCGGTACCAGCAGGAGCAATTCACGGCAGATAACGAATCCGGAGCTTTTAGGTGTGAGAGTCCTCGGAAAGGGTCGCAGTAGATTGATTGGAAATATGGCAAGTTATTTTTTGGTGCCGCGACGACAACGGCGCCATACATTACGGGTCAACGGACTCATGATCAACCAAACAAGTTAAGAATCCTACGGAAGGATCGTGCCTTCTCTCCCAGTTACGTCCTCCCTGCCTGTTGGTAAGCGTAGAAAAGGGCGTCTCGGTGTCACTGCCAGATCCAGAGAGGTGATTTCGGTAGAGGTGTGTCTCCTCTTGCCACCTTGATTCACAGTTCATGCCAGGATAGTTATTTTTGAGCTTGGCCCCTGTCACGGTCATCGGCAGAGTGGAGGCACCGTTGCATATTCAATAATAGCTCAGCGTACTTGCAGGGAGATGGATGCACCTTCGCTCTATGGGACTAGAGCGTATTCGCAAAGCCGTTCCCACCGAGATTCTGGGTGTGGAGCAATTCAGTTTCAATTCAGTTTTCGCTGAAAATTCACTGAAAACGGGGTTGTGCATAAGCTCTCTTCTCCTGCATTCCGTTAGCGACCAGGCCATTATCGTTCCTCTCCATGGCATCACGATCCATTTCCTCATAAACGGCAACCATTTCAGGGCTTCTTCTAGGATGTAGTAGCCGTCGTCCAAGACGAGGTCAACGGAACCCTCGAGTTCCAAGGCTCATAGGACATCATGCCGTGTTCCTTCACGCCTGTAGTTGTTGAGTTTAGTGAACTGGAGACGCGCTAACCCTGAGGCACGTAACTCTCTTAAATTTCGTACATTTTGACCATTTTTCGGTACCGCCCACCAATGGGGCAAACGTCGTTGGAACGGCTGCAGGGAGTTCTGAGGCGCCGAGAGGCTTGGAAACGACCGACAAAGACTCCGGCACTGAGTGACAATACATACAAGCCTCTCGTTTTCACAACCTCGATAAGCCCTTTTGAGTAGCTGCAATTGAATCACAGGTACCAGATTCCTGTAATGTTACAACGTAAATGATATACGTACAGCACACGGTTTTCGGTGTGTAGTTCTTAAGCTGCCGAATGGCCTGGACCAGAGGCACGTATCATTGGTTCCTCTACTGGCGGCGGGCGACCCTCGCGCGAACCACAATCTTCTTTCCTCCCTGTACCTCTGCGCAGTCGCTTGTCCCTCAAAGCACAAACCACCTCCAATTATATACTGCGGCCGCGAATTATAAGTAGCCGCGTTGCAACTAACCATATCTCTTGCCCCCTCGGCTTTGAACAAAGCAACGTCCCACAGAAATAAGGCAGACTACTATCAATGCCTTCTTTTCATAGGTAAGTCTTTCGTGCATGGAAGAAGGAGTTAACATAGAACCGAGCGTAGCATGCTTCAGCTCGCACTTGGACCTATGGTGTGTCTTTCTCTTTGGATGTGGTCTCGCTCCAGAGTTGCTCAATAGTCATCATCTTTAGCTTGTTGGCTTCTGTCTGGATATCTTTCTGTTTGGAGTTACGACAGTACAAACACGTGCGTTCCTTATTTTTGGGACTGAGCCCGTTCAGCAAACAGCGTCAACTCCATTCACCCAATCTCTAGATTTATATTATCTTGCGTTTCCTAACGACCATGCGGTTTTGAAATGTCTCGTTTATGGTGTTTATTCAATCGGAAGCTTTCAAACAGTGCTCGCATTGCATGACCTCTTCATCCTTTATAGTACAAGATATGGATACATCAAACCTGACATTCCCAGCGACCAGCCAGATTGGAACTCAGGGGTATACTTCATAATCACCATCCCGATCTGCGGGTCAATTGGTACGACTTCACACTTTTTTTATTTATTTGATATAAATACCCCTTCTATTCACAGTAGCTTGCGTGGTACAACTGTTTTATGCACACAGAATCCGGCTCCTGACAGGGGGGATTTTTGTTCCTTTATCATTGTGTGCTGTAAGAAGTCATCCTCTCACGTTCTGGACGTGACTACTCAAGTGTACTGGTGTTAGTTATCGGCATTTCAATGGATCGGGGCGATTATGGTGGCAGCAGGGACCTATCCACGGCAAATCGGCAACAAAGGTTCGGAATCCACAGCTGCAAGTCCACAGCGGATGGATGACATCGGTTTCATTGGCAGCCTTGTGAGTTATCTATACATCTCGTGTTATCTGCGGGCTATTGGCTGACTAGTTTAGCTGTGGAGTTCTGTGAGTAGTGCCTGTGATATCCTAATCGCTGTTTATATGGTCTCTTATGTATGCTGCCCTTTTTTCATGTTCTGCAACTCATGGCCGATAACTACGACCCGCAGTTGGCAAAAGTCAGAACATTCGCTGGGCGTAGCCGAGTGCGTATATCTAAACTTATGAGGCTCATTGTCGAAACAGGAGCCCTCACTGGTGGGTAAAAATTTGGAATCGCGTTGTACTGTACGTTCTGGAAACTGAATCGTACATGCAGCCCTTGTATCAATATCCTTTGTTCTGACAATTTTACTTGCGCCTGGTGGCTTCTTCATGATTCCCGGGCTTTCGATTGGAAAGTTGTATGCCATATCATTGCTAGTGTTACTGAACAACCGGTTCTATATTGTGGGCGGGAGGCGAAAAGATGGACCGACCTTCATATTACCTCACGAGCTCGTTGGGGTGGATACTGTAGTATCTTCAACAGCGGGGGTTGCTAATGATACAAATCCATAATTGATTCCAACTCATGACGTCACGCGACCCAAGTTAGATCCCCTTATCGTGTTACGTGCTCTTTGTCTTTATACCACCAACTCGGTTTATAACGGACATTCAAGATGTGCAAACTCCTTGACGACAATGAAAGGTATGGGACTAAGCCTCCGTGATGTACGACATGATTTCAATAGCACTTCTCTCGCCCATATCATCACTTAGTGATAGCCCCCGGCGACGGACCTCTGACAAAGATGAATCCGCTGCTACCCGCGAGCAGTCGAGTGCGGGCAACATGAATATCTCGCCGCAACCCTTCAAGCCTCTCGAAGCCGGAGTTTTTCGAACGATGCCTAAGGCCAACAACGAACGACTGAGGTATGTCAAATCAATCGCTGGGCAGATTTGCGTCGAAATTGCACCTGCCAGGACGGAGAGCACCAACGGAGGACAAGAAACTGCCTATATGCGCCAGGAAGGCGTTTCAGAACCTGTTTCAGACCTTTCAAAGCTCTCTCAAAGTGAGCCCTTGGCGCATAGGACAAAAGACATAGCCCAGGGAAACGTCGAAGAGCAAGAGCGTATGCCTTTGAACCTGTCGCCTCACGGTGCCAGTGGAGAGATATTGGATGAAATGAGGATAGCGAGCCTGTCCCACCCACCGATGGGCCCAAAGCAGCGGGGTGACCAGGAAACCCTGAAATATACGCTCCCGGAGCCCAGCTCGTCGGTGGCCGAAGATATGGAAAAACCATCCTCCCATTTTACGTTTCTAGGGCATCGACCCGTTATCTCGCAGTCGCGCCCCGACTACCCCGCAGAAGATGCTCAAAGAGCGCTCATTGCCCTGACCGTTGGCTCTGGCTACGACAACCGCCAGCCTTCGGATGTTACTCAGACGCCAACCACTCCACGTAATTTGTCACTACTCCAAGGAAGCTCGCGGCCGTCCAGCCCTGTGTCTTATGCACCAAGCCTGCAATCTTCGAGTCCCATGCTGGCGCCATCGAGTCCACCAGCCTCAAGCTCTCCCCTTGTTCCCTCAAGTCCTTCCGCTCTAGATGTGCCAGAGAGTGTTATTCCAAGCTTATCCTTGGCGGAGGCATACGAAGAGAGTGCATCCAGTGCAGGAAAACTGTCCAACTCCGCCGGTGGTAATGTCTCATTACCGTCGCCTCAGAGGAGTCCGATAACCGTGATGTCTGGGCTTGGTGTAGAACTCGGAGAAGCGAGTACCTTCCAAGAGCGGCGAGGGAATGTATGTATACAGATCATTAAAATCTTAATCTCGGAACGGTGTTGAAACGATGATAGATTATGAACCATGCACCTCCAAACCCAAAACGTCCCACACCAGCCGCCCAGCGGAGACAACACGAGAAGTTGTCAAAGCCGTTCCGACCACCTTGGCTAATCGACGCCAAAACCGGCAATCCAAGTGACTTTCCCTTATCGAATCCGGACAAACGATCCTCTGAAGCCAAGAATCGAACAAGGTCGGCTCTATCGGACGTTGTGGTGAAGTCTGAAGCGGGTGGAGCAACAAAGCAAGTAGGGAGCATGAAGGAAGAGAACCATAGGAAACATAGGACGGCGAGAGCAGGCGCTCAGTTCAAGTCTCCGTTGATCACGGGCGGTAGTAGCTTCCAAGCGACCACACCTATTCGCCTAACTCCAACTATACAGATGCTGGAGAGACATCTTGAGATATTGAAGCGGGCCATCCGAATCAAGGAGGACGACCAGGAGGGCGTGTTGCGAAGTCTCACCACCAAATGGATTGAAGCTGGTCGAGAGGTGGCCTCGGAAGTGTGGATGATTGTGAAGGATAATTTGCATACCAGCTCCGACGATGGTCTCCCTGCCATCAGGCGCAAGAGATCCTTCCAAGAAAATTGGAATTGGGAGATGGGAGACGATAAGCGGCACAGGGAGGAAGAGGATGCTTACCCTCATTCCGGATTAGCAGACAATGAACTGGAAGAAACCGACACAATGGGCAGGGTTGATCTGATGAGGGTTCCAGCAGAGGATGGAGATCCTGATAGACCCCGTCACACGCTTGGAACAATGCTTCGACAGCTTGGGATAGACCCAGAGATACTAGGTTGGGATGATGAAGAGGAGGTGTTTAAGGATATTAGCAGTGAAGTGTGACTGGCGGATGATCAGGAGTAAGCACCCCAAAGAACCAGAGGACCATGATAACAGCGAGAGTGGGTGAGAGTGATGAGAAGGGATTGACAGGAGTAGTATGGACCATGTCTTGACGAGTTCGAAATGGACCTCAAAACGTTGGCCTTGTTTCATGCGCGCTGGAACTTGATGTGTGAGTACGTATGAAACAATGGTGATAATGCGAAGGTAATATCGAAGCATGGAGGCATGTTGTTGAGACGCGTGGATCAACTGAGGCAAATGAGAAGCCTCCAGCGGCAGGTTGAATCCGAATACCGGACTAGTCGCAGTTTCATGACGGAGCCAGTTGAATTGATGTACTGAATTATCATAGTTCGGGACCCTTAAACGCTTTGGAGGGTGTAGGTGTTTGGCAGGATCCTCGGGAATAAACATCGGGGCTTAGCTTGCAAACGGGCGATGCACAAGCCAAACACGCGGCTCTCATGCGCTCCTCGTACACGTCGCGCGCGTCCGCTCGCTCTCCAGGGCGTCCCACCTTTGTCCAGTTCAGCGGAACCCCTATCCAGGCATATCACGGGTGTTTTGCACCTGGCACTCCCTGACATCCCATACGTAAAGGGTTGCGCCGTTACGTAACTGCAACACATCCGCCCTTGCGATCCATCTGGGCTCGGCCTTTTGGATATTCAACAGATGTCGTCAGACGCCAACGAAATCCCGGATGTACCTGTCATCGCCCACCGACGGTGTGACTCCCTCGGCGAAAACCTGCGCGCGAGGACGCGGTATCTGGACGACTTGTGATGTGCGAGCCACAGCATCTCACCAAGAGGTTCATACACGCGACATTATAACCTATTTCTGCCGAAACGAGTATAGGTAATTAATCTAAGTTGATGGGCACTTCTCAGGATCAGTCTACATTTGTCGACGCTTGTTCTTGTTTAACATCAGCGGCACCCATGGTGAATTGCAGGAGCGCTAGCCTGGGTTGGCTTGACTCTGAACCACCAATTTCCAGCTGGGGTCGTTTGCTGCCGCCATGGACACCCCCCTCAAATCCAATCCACGAGCGGAGGAGGAAACCGAGCCTAATGAGGAGCTGGAATCTTCAGAGGCCGAAGAAGAGCCTCAGATGAAGCCACCCGAGGGCTTGCGACTCAGCGTACGTACTGTCCCCATCTTATGGCGTACACCGCGCCCAGTCGCTCGCACACGCTTACCCTTCGCTTCCACGCTACCAGCAAATGGCCACTGTCTATCCTCCTAAACCTTGCGATCGATGTGTGCGGATGAATCGAACGTGCAAAGGTATAGCGGGGTCTCGTTGCGAGTACTGCAAACGCTTGAAACAAAAATGCTCAAACGCCACGGGACCAGCGCGCGGCAGGCATGGTGCGGGATTTCGCGCTCTAACAAGGCGTGCTTCAAGAAGCGATTGATTCTAATTTCCGTCTCCGCAGCAACACGATTAGCAATGCTCGCCGCCGCCGCCGCTCAGGGTATATCGCCCCCTCCACAAGCCACGCCAGCTGCTAGCAGTTCCTCGTGGGCTGTGCGCCCCAAACGCAAGGCATCATCGAGTAAAACACCGGCTAATGCTCAAAGCGGAGACGAAGAGGACTACGATGACGATGGGCACGAGCCACCCGCGAAGCTCAACAAGAAGCGTCGGTCAAGCAAAACTGTCCTGAATCCAGCTCAGTCCAAAATGCTCGACCGCATTATTGAGCTCGAGGAGACAGTGCGGGAGCTTCAAAGTCACACGGCACGAGAAGTGGAACGGATAAACCAGATCATTGGTCGGCTTAAGGCAGATGTACGGGAACTGGACTCAACGGACTGAATGTCGGGAGCTGTATGATGCATGTGTATGGAACACTGACCCTGGCTCCGAGTGGAGATTGCATGATTGTTGCGCAGGGGATGGTGGCATTATTGTTACTCTTCAAGCTGTATATTTCTTTGGTGAATACTCGTGTGTGTACTGGGGACTGTATCTATACATTGTCATAATCCGATCGTCTTGCTCGAGCACGTGATGATGCGGTGATCATTGCGTCCAGCGTGAAGTCAGTTGTGATGCGCACATGTGCATAAACTCAGTCAAGAATGTCTCATCCATTTCAGTCTTGACCCTAAACGATGCCCAACCCATTCGTCCTCATCACCCCAGGCGCTACTCGTGGCCTCTCTGTCGCCCTCACCCGTCAGTTCTTGAAGACCACCGATTACCCGGTATTTGCCAGTCACCGCACGCAGAAGAGTGACAACGAGATTAAGGAACTCATCCTCGATGGCGTCAAGGGTGATGTAGATCCCATGCGCCTTAACCTCCTTCGCCTGGACCTTACATCTGAGGACTCCATCCGCCAGGCCGCCGAGTCTCTTGAGAGCACGTTGTCGAAAAAACATTGGGACGGTCCATACATCCATACGGCCTTCATTACCGGTGGCGTTCTATTCCCAGAAAAGCAGCCAACAGATCTTGATTGGGTCAGATTGAAGGAAACATATCAGATCAACGTCATTTCCCATCTTCTCATCATTAAGCACTTCTCGCGCTTCCTTCCGCCTGCTAGTCCCATGTTCAAGGTCACCGTTCCCTCAAAATGGGTTCATATCACTGCGCGAGTGGGATCTATCGCCGATAACCACCGTGGAGGATGGTTTTCATATCGCTCGTCCAAAGCGGCTCTCAACCAGGTCATTAAAACCTTCGACGCGCATCTGGAGATGAATAAAAGCCAGTCGATCTGCGTGGGCGTCCACCCTGGAACGGTCAAAACCGATTTGAGCAAGGGATACTGGAAGTCGGCTGCGAAGGATGAGGTGTTTGAGCCTCAGGATGCCGCAGAAAATCTGGTGAATGTTGTGGGGAATCTTCAGGCGAGGCAGAGGGGAAAAGTTTGGGACTGGGCAGGTGAAGAGATCCCATGGTGAGAGGTGCTATCAGGGAGGTGTGTGAGAGAGGAGCAGTCGAATCAGTACATGTTGGGAACAGGTTCTGTGATTTTGCTCGGCAGCGAGGCGTAGATCACCAATTGACCTCAGGGTAATGCTCCAAAGTCAATTTCCAACTCCGCGAATGCATTGCGGCACGTGAGCGATCATAGTCTCGTTTGGGAACAAGTCAAAGCTTTGCTTCTGCTTCTCTGCTTCTTTCGCATTTCCCCTTTCATTGCAGTATCACCAGGCGACCTCCAGGCGCATTAGACCCAGCTCGTCGCCGTTCGAAATCTCAGGAATGATAACTTCCAAAACTTGGCTTTCTCGCCTTCTTTGCTTCATCTTCACCTACTTACCCATTGCTCGGCCTTCTTGCTCCATGAGTTGCACCCAGTCTCGATTCCTTCTTTCCTGTAAGCCACGGAAATACGAGGCCATCGGTCCACCCGCAGTATCCAGCTACTTCACGGATCAGGCATCGAGACTAACTCGAGGCTAACATAGTGCGACCCCTGATATTGGCCACTACACTTGGTGACGCCGATATGCTCTGATTGCCGTTCACATGAAGGATCTGGTCGGTGCGGAGCAGATGCCACATTAGCTGTCATTTCTCAGCTTCTTTGACTATCCAGTCTCCAGAGGCCTGCCAAGGGCTTGAAGATCAGACCATTCAATCGATCTTGCGTTCCGCTGACAAGTCGCGAATTCATCCCCAACGACTAAAGGAGACCTCGCTCCAAGCCGTGGTTATGCCTTTCATGTGTCCAGCGCTCATCCAGCGCTCAGATAGCCCCTACCTTGCATGACCTCCACGCCGTACCTTCGTATCCTGCTTATCAACACGGAGGGCCCTGGAGGTCTTCCTCTGTGTTCTCATCTAGGTTGCCCAACGTACCAGCGGTCTGTTAACATGTCCTCTTCCTTATACAGTGTCTGTTGCCGTGCAACTCGTGCATGCGTTTCACTGTTTCGCCTCTTCCAAAACCGAGGCCATTCTTGACGCGTTTGCCATTGCCAATACCGGAAAACTGTCTTGCGCATAATATGTGTTGTTTCTGGTGGTAACTTTCTTCGGCTTGGTGTTGGCATCAGAGTCGCATTAATAGTGCTATGCATGTCTTCCAGAGGAGGGGTGGACCCCTTGATCCGAAAACTGATGGACATAAGGACATGTATGCAGGAGATATCCAAGAGTGTCGATTGCTGTGTCAAGTTTTCAGCAGAGCGCCGTTGGATACGAATGGAGTAGAATCCCAAACGCTGCTCTCACGTCATCATGCAGTGGATCTCTTCAGGCTCAAGGAACACGCTCTCAGACAGGCTGGGCAGCCTTGTTCACTAGGCTTGACGACCCACAGTCGAAACAAGCATAATCGATAACGATTGGTCCTCTGCGGTCAGCTTAGCTGAATCCTCCCCTTTCCCAACTGACTGACCTTTACATGGCTGCAGTGTCAAACTCTTACTATTATCCCGCATCATTTGCATGTCCTATGTCAGGCTTTGCCAGGAAAGTGGCCATGAGGTACTTATGTAGCATCGACCGACTTTCGAGAATAAATGTTGGAGGACACTGGCGCGAGTTTCAAACTCCTTTCGAATGTGGTAGACAGCATAGAGTACCTTCTAGCTCTACCTACCATACATGTCCTTCCTTCCACGAAACTGGTTCTCACAAACTTTAGGCCTTTAAGCTTTAAGTCCCAGGCGGGGCTGGAGAAGAAGAATAATCACGCCCTCGGGGCACGTGCTCCATCACTGAGTACTGACTACTGAGTGATCTAACAGATGACCTGGATTTAGACCAAGACTGTTGAACTCCAGTGCCTCGTCCCAGGTCATAACAGTGCCAACTATGACACGCCGAGGTCTGTTACAGGATGGGTTGCGCATACACAAGAAACAATCAGTGTACACCCCCGAACAAGTACTACAGTGGTTAGGACGCTTGAACTGGCCACAGTCATTCACGTCGGAAGAACTCAGTCAAGGAAGGTTCCCAACTACTCTGAAGAACTTAGCAGCGTTGGTGCGTTGTCATGCTGTAGCCTTCATCTATGAAAACCTAGAGATGCATTAGTAAGTTGTTGTTTGCTGTATGGCGGGCCAATACTGACTACGAAGCAAGTTCAGAGAACCATGCGATGGACATCCATCCGGAAAGCCTGTTCCGACGGTTTGTTATAGAACGTCGCGGTTCCTATTGTTTCGGCTTGAACATATTATTCTTGTGGATGCTCAGGGGCCTAGGCTATAGGTGATTATCGGCATGAACGGATGGGGTCAAACGCTCACAAGCATAACATTTTCCAGAGCATATGCCGGTCTGGGTCGTGTCAACGAGATCGGCGATCCGAAAGCTCCTCCGGAATTCACTGGCCTAACACATATGGTTATCTTTGTTCAGCCGGGAGAGGAGTGTAACACGACATATCTTGTAGATGTGGGCTGTGGAGGCTCTGGGCCTACAATGCCCATTTTATTGACAGATGCCGAGGACAATGTCGTGATGGGCACTACTCCGACAGAGAAGCATCGGTTAAGGAGAGGGGCGCATCCCGAGTCAAGTGTTGGTAAGCATTTTTACGAATTACTGCCCGTTTCGAGTCTCAGACGCTCTCGCCACAGAAAAACACGAGTGGGTTCTAGAAGTGCTACACGAGAAGCCAGACCGAGAGGACCCAACGTGGAGAATCGTGTACATGTTTTCGGAACGTGAAGCATTCCAGAGCGACTTTGAGATTGCTAGCCGTGGATCGTACACAGCGCCGACAGGATTCTTTGCTGACCAAGTTATATGCTCGATTCATCACTGGTTAGAAGAGGACGTCAAGCAGAACGTTGAACTTTCGGAGAGACGTTTAGTTCGCATTGGCTTGATGGGAAGAGTGTTAAAAAGATTCATTGGCAGCGATGCTGAGCTTATCAAACTTATCTACACAGAAGAGGAGAGAGCGGAAGCTCTTCGGGACTACTTTGGCATAGAGTTGAGTAGGGAAGAAGTAGAGTATATCAGGGGTCGCAGAGCTGCAATATAGGGGTTTGTTTGGCACCAGACACTGGTTCAAGCAATGAGCGTCAACGACTTCCAATTTCGAAAACCAGGATCGCGTCGCATAACCACTGCCTAGGCGAGCTCACCATGTCCGACGACGAGCTACGTATCATAGCAACAACCGCGCTCAAAACTATACTCGGTCATCGTCCCAATGCGCTCACTCCTCCAACAACTTCAATGGAGTTGTTGACAAAGATCATGACTACCAAGTTACCTTCAAGCCTCTTCCCTACATCCTCCAAACCTATACCACGATTCAGGCTCACGGATCTGCATAAACTAGAGAATATCCTTGAAGGCCTTTCGCAACCTCTGGCCTGGGATGACGGCTATATCTCCGTTTCACGCGACAAGGATACCAACGAAATGACTATTTGGGAAATTGGACTTGGGCCTCGGAAAGTGAGCGCGGGGACCAAGAGGAAAAGGGTCATAGACGAAGAAGCGGACTCTGCCGCTGGAAGTGCTGGGGAGGAGGAGGATGAGGCAAATGCAGCTGGAGGGTCTGGTTGGGCCAGATCAACGCTCGGTGGCCTGAGCAAGGAGATGAGGGATGTATATGCTCTATTACAAAGAGGTACGGCTAAAGGAAAGCTGCTTGCAGAACAGGTCAGTTCTATACCTATGGAAGTAACATTATATCCTAATGGCTGTTTGATAATCCTAGTTCCGTTCTCCCAAAGACGCGTTCGAACCCATATGTGCCCACATAACCAAAGAAGATTGTGCCAAAGCCCGACTCGCTTCCTGTCCCAACCCCTCCTCCGCTACACCAACAATCTGTGATCGCGTACATTTCCGTCCCTTAATCCGCCCCCATACAGACCCAACGCTGGGTCACTGTTCCTATCTCAACACATGCTATTCCGAACCCACCTATGCCCAGTCACCCTCTATACCAGCTTATCCTGGCAGCACATCATCCAGAGGCCCCATTTCTCTTCCGTCAGGGTTGGGGGCCGGCGGTCGCGGAAAAGAAAAGGCGCCATGTCGGTACTTGCATTACGAAGTGGACTGGGATCCTAGTGATGCGGATAACGAGAAGGAGAAAGAGAAGGAAAGGGAACGGCAGCGAGCCTTACAACTTAGAAAGAAGCCGCACCGTTTGAATATTGGTTTAGGTCCTTTGGGCTGCGAAACCACACCAGTTCGTGCTTTTCTTGTTCCTATCGTTGTCGTAAAGCTCACTTTTCGCGGTATAGCTTCCTCCGCAATGGATAAACTGTGACCTCCGCAAATTTGACTATTCCGTGCTGGGCAAATTCCATGTCATAATGGCAGATCCACCTTGGGACATTCACATGAGCGTACGTTCCCCCACTCACCCCCAAATAGCCATCCTGTGCCTTATGCCCTTCCCCAATATAGTTACCCTATGGAACAATGACGGACGACGAAATGCGAGCAATGCCAATCCCTGCACTACAAGATGAAGGTCTCCTCTTTCTTTGGGTGACCGGGCGTGCCATGGAAGTCGGTCGCGAATGTCTACGGGTCTGGGGCTATACCCGAGTGGACGAAGTCATCTGGGTCAAGACTAACCAACTTCAGCGTGTCATACGCACCGGCCGCACCGGACACTGGCTCAATCATACCAAAGAACATATGCTTGTTGGTGTGAAGACACCTACCACCCCGAGTAACGCGGACACGGAGCTCAAGTTCCCAAAGTGGGTCAACAGGGGTGTGGATACGGATGTTATTGTTAGTGAGGTAAGGGAGACTAGTAGGAAGCCGGATGAGGTGTATGGTTTGATTGAGAGGATGTGTCCTGGTGGAAGGAAGATCGAGATTTTCGGGAGGAGGCATAATACCCGACCGGGATGGTTGACTTTAGGAAACCAGCTAGGCCCTACGGATCAGATTTGCGAAGAGGATTTGCTGGAGAGGGTACGAGCAAAGTGAGCACTTCGCCAGATCTCGTGTAATAAACTCTGACCCCAAGTAGGTATCCCGAAAGAAAGATCACCGTCCCACATATACCCAATTCAAGTTCTTAAGGGCTTGTGACGAGTCGTTTGGCATTGGAAGACATATCGGCCGCGCTTTACTCCCCATGCAACTCATAATATTGTACAACATAGCACATTGACCTTTGCAGAGTTTTCGTAATGCTCTCAAATATGTAATGCACTACATACCCGATCTTCGCCTCTTAGTCCTCGGAGGATATCATATCAAACGCAGGAGACGTGCTGTAGTGAGCTCAATCGCGCAAGGGGGTGAAGCAAGCATTTGGCGCTTCAATTCAACTAGTAGCGACCATCAACGAGTATCTAGGGAGGACATATCCAAGAGTAGCTTTAAATTTCACACGAGATACGAACGAGAAGAAACAAACGAGCAAGGAAAGAAGGCAATCGTCCACATATAAATTGGGGCCCATGAAAGTCTCGTCCTAGGCCGCAACAGCAATGGCTGGGTTGACAGGAATCTTCCCAACGCCCAAAGGAGCTTTCAACACCGCCTTGGCAACAGAAACGATATCAAAGTCTCGGTTGGGCTTCAAGTCGCCATACATGGGACCCAACAGCAAGTCAAACCTGCTGCGGGCGACGTTCACCGCCTGCACGTCAACAACAGCCTTTTCTCCATTCCTTAAGCTGCGAGGTGCGGTTCCGTTGTGTAAGCCAATTTGCTCGTCCGTCCAAATCGGTTCGACGGTGTCCGTAGCTCCGGGCACGCCAACGCCAGCGCGTCCCCCTGCCAACTTCCAGTCGCTAAGACGATTGATGTTCAGCTCTGTGAAGACCTGGTCAACTGCGCGAATAAGTCCCTCCATTTGTTCAACGGTATGCCTCGGTGTAACGGTGATGCGGAGGCGTTCTTCGCCACGGGCAACGGTCGGATAGTTGATCGCCTGAACATAGATGTTGTGTTCCGAAAGGAGTTTGTCTGACGCAATCTTAGCGAGGGCAGCATCCCCAACCAGGACAGGAACGATATGTGAAGGACCAGGGCTATAAATAAGGAATGAGCAACGCTCAAAGGAATTTAAACAAGGGCCACATACACGACAGGAATGTCCAGCTCAGCAAAGCGGCGTTTGACTTCCCGAACGTTGATTTGCTTCAGTTGACGGTCGCCGAGGTATTCCGATTGGTAGACAACACTAGCGCGCGCACCGGCAACAGTAGCGGGAGGAAGTGAAGTCGTGAAGATGAAACCAGGAGCGTATGACCGGATCATATCGACAAATTCCTCCGAACCGGCGATATAACCACCAACAGCGCCGTATGCCTTTCCAAGTGTACCTGAAACGGTGTGTAAGTAGGATCATCCAGAAATAGTGGGATGGTATCCAACTCACCAGTGATGATATCAACGCGATCCATGACGGAGCCAGGAATGGGATCAGGGCTTCGACCGGCGGCGAGATGAGCATCATAGTCCAAGTGTTCAGCGACGCCAGCACCACGAGGACCGTAAAGACCGACAGCGTGAACCTACACGAGCACAATAATTAGATATAGGCGATATTAATGACTTTTCGTATGAAATTACGTACCTCATCAAGAAAAGTTAAAGCGCCATACTGTTCGGCAAGGTCACATATTTCTTTGATGGGTCCGATACTGCCGCACATTGAGTAGACACTCTCAAACGCGATAATCTTAGGCGTCTCCTTGGGGTATTGCTTGAGCTTAGCCTCCAAATCCTCGAGGTCGTTGTGCTTGAAGATAACACGCTTGGCACCAGAGTGACGCATACCCTGAATCATAGAGGCATGGTTCATAGCATCGGAGAAGAGGATACAACCAGGAAGTTTGGAACCGAGGGTGGACAGCGTAGCATCATTGGCGACATAGCAAGAGGAGAAGACCAAGGCAGCTTCCTTGCGATGCAAGGCTGCAAGTTCGCGCTCTAGCCCAAGGTGCATCGCACCATTACCGGCTATATTTCGGGTACCACCTGCCCCATGACCATACTTGTCCAAGGTGCGACTGGGAAACAGGGTGAGGTTTTGACGGGAGGATCAATCTGGGAATGACACATACTGCATGGTTTCAAGGACAACTGGGTTATTGCCCATACCAAGGTAGTCATTTGCACACCAGACTTCAACCTCATCCTTCGGGTTCGCGGTGTGAGCAACTGGGAACTTGCGAGCGAGTCGATTAATGTTGTTAAAGTAGCGGTAGGACTTGTCCTGGTGCTTCTTGTCGAGCTCGCCCTTGTAGAAAGCCTCATAGTCGAAGCCAGTGTGCTTCTTGACCTTGGTGGACTCAGTAGTAGTCTTCTGGTGGAAAGGACAACCAGCAGCGGCAGCATCTTTCTTCTCAGTAGACTTCTGGGCAGCAGTGGCGGCGGCCAACTCATCTGCCACGCGAGCGGCAGCACGAGCAGCCGAAGCGTGAGGGCACTTCTCGATGGATGCGCCAGCTGTAGGAAGGTTCACACCCTTCTCTTTGTGGATCTTCTCGACGTCCGCGTTGGCAGCAACACTAGCATAGCCAGCGACGATTTCCTTGGAACGGACATTGAGGGCGGGACCCATGACGGGACATTTCGTAGCCCGTTCCGTGAGCACGGAGAGGGACGGGAAACGGGGAGAAGTTGAGGTGGAGAGGGAGCGAAGAGTGGAGGTTTTGGTGCGTCCAAGGAAAGGACAGGCCGCCTTGAAGCGGGTGAAGGAGGAGAGCTTGTCCATTGGAGATGGAGGAGAGAAAGCAAGTGAGGACTCTTTTCTCAAAATCACACTCTTTTTGAGTTCCCTCTGACAATCCCAATTTCCGTCACGCGTGGCGCCGCCCCAGCCAATCACATCCCGCCAATTACCCATCCCTCCGGCTATCCTGCCACTCTCGTCGTTACCCCCGACACCCTAGCCCGCGTTTTCGGGCTTCATTCTGGGGCTATAGCTCTCCATTACCCACAAGCCGGCTATTCCATCGATGTTCAACACCCCTAGAACGCTGCATTCCCCCATGTTCCCCAGTGTTCTCTCCACCAACGCCACTGAACTAAAAATTCCTCTATATGGATTACGTGTCACCAAATACGTGTCGAACTGGAAACCTTGCTCCGGAAACCTCGTCGGTAAAACAATTCCGTCCGAACAAAACGACCATTCATCACCCTCATCAGTCTATTTCAAGCCCACCGCTGACTATCGGGCGCCCCGATCCATGTTCAACGCAACTGCCCATGTTTCTTGTTTCTAATCTGAGCAACAACCATTGTTGTGCTCCGCACTGACATACCTGATGGAAACATCATGTTCTCCTCTGCACTTGCTCCCGTCGGCGAGATGAGCCCAGGTGATACCATCCATCGTTATTTTCACACCCCTAACAACCACAATTAGCCGCCGCTTTACGCCCACCCACACGACTTTTGACCGCGCTTCTTCAACCGCATCAAAAAAACAAAACCCCGACAGAACCACATGAAGTGTCATCCATGACACGTTATGCGGTGTTCTTCGATGCATTTTGCAGGACTTGGCACACCTGGACACTGAGTTGCTCTGCCAAAACAGGTTTGCGTTTCGCTTATCCGCCACATCTATCGACAGCCATCTACCCAACTCGGAGGAGAATCCGTCAACGAGTGTCACTTGCCAGTCATTTATGCGGGCACAGTCGGGCCTGTGCATGGCTGGGCTCGAGAAGGCTAAGGGTGGGTTATTTTTGCTCGCGCCATACCCGATAATTTTAAGGGCAGGGTCGATCTGTCTTTGATGGTTGTACCTGGCAGCCTGACAGTTGATGCATGATGGATCAGTATGTATTGTACAGGATTGAGACTCTAATATGGATTCTGAAATTCTGACACTCAATACTCAACTGCACCCACATGATCTCCCACAAAGGACATTGAAGTCATAGGTAATCGTTGCAGCTTACATCAATGCTAGCCAATTTAGTGTTCATTGATGAGCCCTATCGCCTCGCATCCTGCAGCTTCTAAACTTCCGGTATACGACAAGCCTCGCAAGCGTATGGTATCTCTCCACTTTTTATTATGTTATATCGATCAGCATCTTCCAACCAAAACTCCAGGTAGCAAGTCCAGTTCTTAACCAGTAAAAAAACCCCAACCCAGAGTCAGAATCATTCAAAGGCCTACAACGAAGCCAAAGCACCCTCAAGCACATCCACCGCTAGATCCACTTCTTCCTTCCCAATATTCAAACTCGGCACCAGCCTTACAGCATCCTTACCAGCCGTCAATACGAATACACCTCTCTCCCTCGCAAGGCCAACAACTTTTCCAGGTGCCTCCGGGTCCTTGAGCCCAAGACCCAAAATCAACCCGCGGCCACGGACGGTGGGTTGCAGATGTTGAGGGAACCACTCAGTGAGGAGTTGCAAACGCTGAACGAGGTAGGCACTGATGGTGCTGATATGTGAGGCCGTGGCTGGATTTGAGAGGCGAGTGAGGACGTGATGTCCAATCGCGCAAGCGAGTGGTGAGCCCCCGAAGGTCGTTCCGTGAGTGCCTGAATTCAGAACCTGGCGTTCAATTCTTTCCGCTCAGATTTAAGATGACAAGACCGACCTGCAGTCATGGTACTAGCAACGGCATCGCGAACGAGGATCGCGCCAATAGGATAGCCGTTTGCGAGCGGCTTGGCCATGGTCACGATATCAGGATGGGCCTCAGTAGGGAGCGGCGAGTGAGCCCATAATGTACCCGTTCTGTACAAACCACACTGAAGAAGACCTCACGTAAACAACAGAAGGCCAGTAGAAAGCAAGCGACATCTCACCTGAATCTCATCGAAAACCAGAACCGCACCCACTTCATCACACCTCTTCCTCAATTGAACCAGCCACTCTGTCTGCGCAGGGTGAATACCACCCTCGCCCTGAATAGGCTCGACAATAACCGCACAGGTATCCTCCGTCACCAATCCCTCCAACGCCTCGAAATCGTTCAACTTCCCGACACTCACACCAGGCAGTAGTGGAGCAAACGGTGCTTGGTACTTCGGATTCGACGTCACGCTCAAAGCACCCATGCTCCTTCCATGGAATGCATTCTCGAAGCACACAATTTTCGACTTCGTACATTCCGAATCCGGGGCGTCCCAAGCCTTATTGTTCTTAAGCGCCCAACGCTCTTTGCCAACCTTACGAGCAATCTTTAGAGCACCTTCATTGGCCTCAGTTCCGGAATTGGAAAAGAAGACTTGGAGTCCAGTGGGGGGAGTCGTGGATTGGTGTCCTGGAGCGAAACCTAGACCACCCTCGCGTTGGGTGGTTCGCACGAGGAGGGACGCGAGTTGAGGCGCCCATTCATTGTGATACACGTTACTAGCATGGATGATCTTGGAGGCTTGTTCATTGAGAACCTACCCGCGCCCAATATTTTAGCGAATTTGTTATCATCACATGAGTCATAACACGCACCTTTAGGACGCCCTCATCAGCATGACCCAATGCATTCACTGCGATACCCGCAGTGAAATCCAAGTATTTCCGTCCCTCCGTATCCCAAACATACGATCCCTTGCCATGCGAAATGACGAATTCGGGGCGGGCGTAAACGGGAAGAAGGGGTGCTTTGGGCACCTTGCTCTGGCTTTCGGAGCTGGTAAAGGTGTATGAGGGCCGCGCGTACTTGGTACTGGGAGCAGTAGGGAGCGACCACTGGGTTGTCTGATGGACACTGTTCAGAGAAAACTTCTGGATGCTAGGTAGGCGAAGGAGGACGTACGGAGAGCAAACGAGTGTAAGGAACACGTCCGGCAAGGCTGCTGGGAACTTGACGTCCACGAACACTGGCAGAAATAAGATTTGTAGTAACACGTCGATGCATAGCGGATCGGGGATGGATTCTAGGGTCTATAGTCTGGACGGGTAAATAAAACGAGAGAGATCGTGAGCTCTTGGAATGTACCAGCCCCCGAAGCCTATAGATAAGATAGGAATGAGTCAGAACAAAACCTGCAAAGGAGGGGAGGCTGGGAATGGTTCGAGTCGATAGCCCGGAAAAGAAGAATTTATCTGATAAGATAATTTTTTGATCCCGATGCCAGGTGGGAACAAGTCCAGCGATCCAAGATGGACAAAGTACAGCATGTACCACCAACGGCCAGGACTTACTTTCTTTTAAAAAAGCCAATGTTACTTTCCAAAACCTCGTCTTGTAATACCAACGAGTCTCACGGCAATGCTCTTGCGTTGAGGGTTCCCTTCACTAGACGCCCGATTACAACGAGGAGGAGGTCGAAGTGATAAAACAGCGATGTGAGTAGGGTATGAAGGCATTTGAGACGTCTTTGTGCGGGTTTTTATATCATCAGGTGCCATCTATTGGCTCATACATGAATACAGGACGTCTTACAGCCTTATACAAATGGCGTAAAGTGCGCACTGCCCCATCATATATGTTGTATGAGCTTTTAACAAGCCATTCACCTTCGCAGCCCGATGAGAAGCCGAAATGAAGGAGGCATGGGGGGAAGCCGTGTTGGGAAAGAAGAAGAGATTTGAGGTGGTGGGACGCAAAGACCTCATGGGTTTCTCCACCTCCTAACGGTGAACAGTTGTGACCGACGGTTTATACAGAAAATGCCAAATGCTGCCTCGCCACCAGAAAAGCGCTTGCGAAGTCTAGCTCGCTAGGAAGCGCTCGAGGATATGCTAACCGTCCTTGAATGCAGGAGCGCTGACTGTTTACTGTGTCACACTGATAGAAACACCGCGGCTGACAAGAATGTATAGGGTATCTTTATGTAACCTAGAGCTTTGATACGGCGAAACAACATAACCTGAAAGACGGACTAGGCGGACGTTTCGCTCGTCGGGTCATCCTGCATGACTTCTAGGAAGGGACCCTTGTATATGCGTTCCTAGAACCCACTATGGATTTCATCTCTGCCCGAATTCAATGGTTCGCCGTTTCAGGCTGGTCCTATGCAAGGACAGTATTTCAGCTATGGATCTTTCACAAGGCGGGGGTGCAAGTGAATCAAGGCGGCTAAGTCATCCAATGTTTCAGCTACTTCTGTGACAGGGGCGCTCAGAAGAAGCACTCATTCGGTCGCGGGTGAGAGATGGAACTCATCTTACCGGAGATAGACTGGATAACTTGCACGATGTTCCATCTTCCGACGCATTGAAAGGTGAGTTTCTCACAAGAGCTGGTAACATCCACCAGGCATAACAGTAACAACATATACTAATCACCGTCCCAGGATTGCGCGAAGTAGAGATAGTGCTTGACGTCCAGGTCACAAATCAACTCTACATGCTGCCCGACCTGGCGATGAGCGAAGCATATGGTAACTCTGTATTGGTTTTATTCGGCAATTGCTTAGTGGACGGGAACGAAACTACTGGGCCGATAATTCGGAGCCATGTTCCCAATGCTCTTAGCCTGGGGCGAGAAGGCTCATCCGCAACCGCAATCACTGTCAAGACTCGCCCTGTCGATGGGAGCCAGCGCCGTAAGAGCCCTATAAGGTAGAGACACGGCATGCTCCTATACTGACATTGGCTCAGAAATCTATTCAACCATATTCTTACAACACCCCCCTGCGAGACCACAAGAAATGCACCTACAAGGCAGGAGGCTACTAACCCGTCGTGCACGTCCCTTATGGTTTATTAGCGAATGGGTGCACATTCTAGTAGGCAACCTGGCCTATATTTCTTCTACAACCCAATCCTAACCTTCAACTTCGTCACGTAACCAAGCCTCTTTGCTCCACGTAGCCCCAACCTCAATCCCTGCTACAGTTTTCTCTGAATCCACAGATCTCCTAACGATACCATCCATTCCCCGCTCTAATTTCCTACGTCCTTCAAGGCCACGTTCAAGCGATCCTAGCTTTTTTCTCCTTTCCCGGGTTTTCCTTGAGAGAAATTCCACAGGCGCATCAAGGGTCGAGGGATCCCCGATGTTGCGACCGCCTTCTATCGTGAGCCGGTTGTTGAGCATGACCATCATTGAGATACTATATATTTTGCCTAGGGGGAGTCCGGATAGCATATATAGCGATGCGTTACGCTCGATTGAAGCGGCGGTATAGAAGATTACCGTTGAGGCTACAAAAACCACTGTAAATGAGTGCTGGAGTGAAGATCGCTCAAAGACTTGCTTGCAAGGAAACCACTCTCTGTAACAAGTTGGATGAGTCTGGTTAAGAGGCTCCGGCTTGAGTCTGAAAGAGCCCCGACTAATGCAAGCTGTCCAGATAAGCATTAGAGGGTAGTCGCAGGGGGATAACGACGTGAAGTGGGACTGACAGAGTAAGTCATACAGGCAGCGATAAGTGAACCACAGATCGCATTGATTGGGCCCCAGGCCTTCGCGAGTTGATTCCCGTCAGGTCGAGAAGCTATGATAGACGCGATGTAGCTTACCAATACATTAGCGTCATATCCAACGTCCGTCTTCATGATTTCTTTCCATTCAAAGCGAGCCGTCGAAGCCATATGGATGCAAGTTGCGGAGCCCCATACGCCAATGATGAGCTGCAAAAGTGACAGCTGGTGGAACCTGATGTCAGAACGTCCATTAGGTCGCACGAGAATCGACTCACGCATAGAACAAACCCTACTATCACTACATTCCGTGAAGTAATATAGATACGGTAGGCGTACATCCATTGCACCACAAAAGCCACTGGAATTCGTATAAGTCATTCTCGATCAGCTCACCTACAACGTGTTGGGCCCGGCTGGATACGCACCAAGGGAAGTAGAGAGCGTGATGTTGAACCAGGTCAGCCCAAATTCGCGGTAATCCCCTGGCGTTTTATAAATCGTGCTTCCAGCGTTCGGGCTGACACAGCCCAAGACATAGACATCTCTCATCGCAGAAATTGTCTGCAATAACCCGACGACGTAGATCCCATAGACGGCATATTTTAGCATCCGAGCGTCTTTGGGAAAAGCAAGGAAATATATATCTGGGTCTTCACGTCAGTAACTTCTCCGGCAGGAATTATGCTATTAGGCTCACAGGTTTGCACTGATAAAATACCAAAGAACAGGATGTCGAGAAGATAACCAAAAAGCTATTGAAGGACACCGTCAGACCGTTCATTGGCAAGTCTTACTCAGGAGGGCGAGGTCTCTCACCATGGGACCTGTCAACAGACTAACATATCATCAGCACAATCTCTTCACCTCAGGAAATCAGTTACTTGCCTCGCATGCTGACCCTCCATGAATCTATCTACGAACTGAGTATCCATCCAATCGACCAGCGCAGGAGTGAAGTGGATAATCTGGGACAAGAGGTTCAAGGGAGTGTAATGAGCAACGTCTCCTTCTCTTATTCGAGTCTCGGGGCGCTTCGTCGTCTCCAGGGATACCGAGGCAAGCAGAATGCTTATGCTCGGAAGCCATCGAACATCTTTATCATTGTCAGCAATCCTGAAACATGAAAGCTCTCTCACACGGTGAGCCTTGACGGAGAACAAGGGAATCAGCTAATGAACCTCCTTATCCACGGTTGCCGGTCTTCTAGAGTTCATGTCGTGTACTACTTTGTGATGACCTTCACTATTCCGAGAGTGAGTAGCATTAGTGGAGTTGCGCGATGAGCACCACTTGCACAATGACCATACTACATCAAGTTTCATGTCTCTTGTATACCATATAGTGGAAACAAATGGCGAGTCTTCTAGCTTGAACACCGGGTGGTGCGGGTTTCTACATCATCATTATCATGATCGACTATGTGACATGCCGACGGCTTGTCCTGGCCAAACTCGCTTTCGCATCAGATTTTGGGCTGGAAACCAGCTTCGTGATATGATGGCGGGTACGCTGAAAAACAACTGGATTCGTAGTGGGATCATTTTGGTCCTGTACATGGAAATAGCGAATTCAGAATAATACAGCGGGCAATATCGACACATGAAAGAAAAAGCAAGTGTTACACATATTTTTCCTCAGTCCCTGCTCCTGCTCCTGCTCCTATCACTGACTGACATAGAAGAACCGGTGGACGCAACTGATCTTGATCTCGACCTGCCACGAGATGATGTGGGGGAAACGCTATCTCGCTTCCTGTGCCGGGGAGAACGAGACGGTGAGTGTGAGTCACCGCGTCGCCTACGAGGGGAAGCCGGTGATTCACTGCGCCCTCGTGGGGAAAGGGAGCGAGAATCCCTAGACCGGCGGGGCGGCGACACTCTTCTTCCGCGTGGAGAGGGGGGAGAAGGGGAACGACTTTCTCTGCGTGGGGAGTAATCGGGTTGTCCCTTTTGCCGTGGGGGAGAGGGCGACCGGGAGTCGTACCTTCTGCCCCGTTCACGCCGGGGAGGGGGCGGTGGGGAAGGTCGGCGAGGGGACAAAGAACGTTTGCGAGGAGGAGAGCGATCGCGACGTGATGGTGGGCCCGGACTACCCGAGCGGGAGAAGTGACGGCGAGGTGGAGAACGAGACCGTGAACGAGAGGGTGAGCGGCCACGACCGCGGGCCCAACGAGGACTTGGGCTTCGTCTGCTGGGTTTATCTCGTTCGTGAAGATCCCGCCGTCCAGGCAATGGAGGAGGGGGCATAGCGTCTCTATCTCGATCAGTTCTGCGCCGGTCACCACCTTGTTCCCTTTCCCTCCTCAAGCGATCCTCTTCTCGTCTCCTAAGACGTTCACGCTCCTTCCTCTCTTCTTCCCCCCTAGCTTTTTGCGCGGCCATACGGGCACGCTCCTCTGCCCTCGCTCTCTCGCGTTCTTCACGCTCAGCGATACGCTTGAGGCGAAGCTCTTCTTGTTTTTCACGGTCGAATGCTTCACCCTCTTGATAATCTGCCCGAGTGCCCAAAGCGCGAGCCATTTTGGAGAGTTCTTCTTTCTTTGCTGCAGCCATGGCATGGGTATCTGTTGGCTTTTTTGAAGAAACCTGAGGGAGCGACGCAAGAAGCTTGGCGCGGAGTGCAGAAACTTGTTCCTCAATACCGGCCTCATCAACTCTAACATATAAATGAGCTTTGAAGTAGTATATGAGTTTGAAATAAGAGCTCACCCTTTTTCTTCAAGTTCGAGCTGGAGTTCGAGGCATTTCACTTCGACTTTACGTTTTCGCTCATGCTCGAGGATAGCCTCGTCCGGTTCCCTGTGCTTCGGCGGTGCTGCCTCCCATGCTGCCTGTCTATCCTGGGAGGACTGATACGAGCGCAGAGCCGAGAGGTTGCGTACGACGTAGCCGTTTGTGCCGCTACCACGGGGAGTTGTGAGGCCGATGCCGTTGTACATGGCGGTTTGTTGGAAGGGATAGGCGAGTCACGTGTGAGGAATTATGCGGGGTTGATGTGGCTGTGTGTGGATGACGTGAGCTGCCGGCCGGGTGTTGTGTGGTGGTATAATTAACAGCGCTACAACGGCAGCTTTCTATGACTGTGTACAGACACATGGCTGCCACTCTAGACTCCCTCCCTCCAGCAAGAGACATTCCCAATGCTTTCCTCTCGAGCATCAAGTCATGGTGGTCTGTTGGCGAAAAACAGGCCGCAATCAGCGAGGAGCGCCTCCTTAGACGTCTGCCTTTCTTCTCATCTACTGCAGACAAAGCTGCCTTGTCGACCTCTCACCCCGTCGTCGCGACCAGCACTCGAGTTGACCTTGATACCCCAAAACATTACATCAATACCGTCTCAATAACGCCGACCACGCCGCCATCCCATCCTATTCCCGCGACAGTCCTTCTCCATGGCTACGGCGCAGGCCTTGGCTTTTACTTCCGTAATCTACCTGCTCTCGCAAACTGGGCTGGCAAGCGAGGGGCCTCTGTCTACGCAATAGACTGGCTTGGCATGGGACGCTCAGCGCGTGTGCCCTTTACAATACGAGCACGCCGTGATGACATTCCCGGTCGTGTCCACGAGGCCGAATCTTTCTTTGTTGAAAGCCTGGAGCAATGGAGGAACAAGATGGGCCTCCAGAAGATGACTCTAGTTGGGCATTCACTCGGTGCCTACTTCAGCGTTGTTTACGCGCTGCGATATCCTGATCGGGTTAGTCGACTAATTCTCCTTTCCCCGGCTGGTGTTCCTCAAGGCCCCAACTATACACAACCGTCTAGGGAAGTGACGGACGAGGGCGCGGGAGCCCCTGTGACCAGCGGTGGCCGGAGGACGAGCAATCCGAAATTTGAGAGCCCGTCCCAAAAGCAGGTCGACGAGGTTAGGGAGGAACAGCGGGAGAACAAGCGCCACGAAAGTCGCACTCGGAGATTGTTCACTTATCTCTGGGAGGAGGGATGGAGTCCATTCCAAATAGTCAGGGCTACCATGTTTTGGGGGCCTATGCTTATCGGAAAGGTTCGTATTCGCCATTCGCCCACAATGATGATCACTGATGAATTGACTGCGCACCCTAGTATTCATCACGTCGCTTTTCTGGACTCTCCGAGGAGGAAACAAGGGACATGCACGATTACATCATGAACATTACCCTCGCAAAGGGTTCTGGCGAATATTGCATTTGTGCGTAGTCAACCCCTCGCCCAGCAATGTTAATTAATCAGCGCACATTGTATTAGCCCATATACTTGCACCGGGTGCCCACGCGCGCATGCCTCTTGTGGACCGCATAGATCGACTGAAGATCCCCGTCACATTCGTCTGTGAGTTTCCTATCGTTGTCCATCTCTTCACACGGAAACACCTCATCTGACGCATTCCATCGGCAGATGGTGATCATGATTGGATGGACCCGAAGGGAGGTGTGCAGAGCGTAGAGAAACTTCGGCAAGCAGGTAATGGTCAAGGAAAGATGTACCTCGTTGGCAATGCCGGTCATCATGGTCAGTTCTTCACCATCTCTTGATCACATTTCGGCTGACTCTTGATCAAACAGTATATTTGGACAATCATATTGCCGTCAACGAACTGTTGGTCAAAGAATTGGAGAAGGAATACGAGAAGGCTGCAGAAGCAGCCCTTTCTAGATCATGATTGTTATTCGGCATTTCTTACATCCCGATACCTGTGACTTCTGACAGCTGACTTGCTGCTGGTTTGTTGACACTTCACTGACTATCTCATCCTTTCTGTGCTATGAAGACGTCCATCATGTAATTGATAGATTAGGTTTATTTTGTAATAAGGGTATTCCTTGGTTGAATAGGCATGTAATTGCTTCGTCTTTAATTGGAATCGATTTCTTTGCGATCCCTCCACCGGACAAGGCGAGATCGAAGAGGTCATTCCTTCTCTTCCCCCATTTCAAGGACCCAAACTATCACACACTTATGCTTCCCTTTTCACTCCAAAGAACTAATATTGCGATCGATCCTGTCCCAAAATGTGGCATACTCCCGACCCTGAAGCACATGAAACAATCATCAGGTCTTGCCACAGAGGTGTCTTGACACTCGGCACCATTTGGCACTTAAGGTGTCTTTCAGGCCGACCTAATTACCCCTATTAGTGACCGGGAAGGCATAACAGCGCAACTAGCTCCTGGTATCATTCGAATAGTTCGTAATTTAAAATTCTCTTCAAAATGGAGGGAATCTATTAGCGCGGCAGGTCGATTTATTTTGTCTTGCAGTCGAAATTGTCCCGTTCGTATAGCAAGGACAGGACATCGAGACCTAACTCTTTTAAGATAGATCGAAGCTTCGGTAGAGTTTTGGTTGCCCAAAGCGCAGCCGTTCGGACGTGGAGCAACAATGGGTTACGCAACGAATAACGAGTGCGCGTTCCAACTAGTCTGCTCCGAAAGAGCGTTTTCGCTGCCTGAGAATCAGATGGGGTACTAGACGCAACGATTTCCCATAGAAAAGTCAAGTAGTTCACGAATCGGCATCGGAGACCAATGCTCGAAGGAGAGCCTGTGCTCTGATTTGTTTCCGGTTGTCCTGGTCGGGTTTCGAAGGGGAGGGTGCATCGATAAGAGCTCCTCCGATATTTTCCTGCTTGCCAGAGGTTTGTTCTTCCTTTGACGTGGTATTGGCGCTGTCAATAATCGTCCTACATGTCTTGATGAGATTCTGTACACAGGTGAGAAGCAGAACAGATGCACAAGATACAAACACTCGCCTCGCGGGTATTTCCCTGAACGCCAGAGAGGTACTTGACAACAAGGTCGTCATATTTTTCGGGTATCTGGTCACCGCTCAATACGTGCGTTAGGAGAACATGAAAGGGAATGCCATACAGATTTGATGGACCAAAAGTTACGAACCGGCCAGTTTTGCCGGGCTTTATTAAACTTCCACGGGTCTGGGTCATAGAATTGAGAAAAAGCATATGCAAGTGCTATGGGTCAAGGTGAGAAGCCATAGCATTGGATGTACGCGTCAAGGGCGCACCTTTCCTTGCCTGGTCAGAGAGACCAGGGTCGTCATCCTCTTCGGGATCGGGAAAACCGGTCTTGTTCTTGTGTTTTTTCTTTTTGGGTTTTTCGAGAGATTCTCCTGATTGAGACAGCGAAGTCGTGCTTGGAATGACGTTTTCACGTTTGTCCTTCTTTGATTTAACTTTCTTCTGAAGTGATGATTCCTCCCCCGGTGCCGCCTTTTTCTGTTCCTCTGCCTCTCGCATTTTCTTCAATTTCTTCTCTGGTCGGGGGCTGGCGTCAGGTTCTGCTACACCAGCCTCGGCGTCCCTCTTCCGTTTCTTTTCTTTCTTTTCTTTCTTCTCTTTTGACGGAACTTTGGGTTCGTCGGTTGAGGTAGGATCCAGCTCCATTTTATCGTCTAGCTCCTTTTTCTTTTCCTTCTTTTCCTTCTTCTCCTTTCGATGTACTTCTTTCGCTTCTTTTCCTTCCAGCCCCTCGACTACTCCCTCCACCGCCGACGAACCCTCTTGCTTTGCCTTCCTCTTCTTTTTCCCCGTCACCGGATCGTCTGGTATCTCATGCTTCTCCTTGTCTTTCTTCGACTTCTTGCTTGACTTGTGGGCTTGAACTGCAGAATCGATAGAACCCATGGGAACAAGGAACGGAAGCAAAGAGATTACTGTTCTCCAATTGAAATCACGCGTCCCTGATAATGAAGCACGTGCTCTGGTCGCCCATAGGAATATTCGGGTTGTTCCAGTGCCAATTCATCCCTTCACGCTCAACACATCCTCGTCTCCACCCTTTGTTCTTTCCACTTTCCACTTTCTTTGCTCACCTTTCCATACTTCATGGGTCTCTCAATATCTACTCTTTTCAGCTCGTTGGCATCGCTGGTACGATGGAGCAAAGACCAGGATGTGCGGATTTTAATGTTGGGTCTGGACTCTGCTGGAAAGGTAATGTGTCCTGTGGTCTACGTCATCTCGTTCTTTTGGCTGAAGTGTGTACGCTTTTCGTATCTGTAGACCACCATTCTCTATCGTTTGCAGGTATGTATGTTAGCGGCCGGCATCCATGTCTGACTAATGCTCTCATAACCCAGATCGGTGAAGTCGTGTCCACAATCCCGAGTACGACAACCTTCCGCTCCCGCGTACCAATTTTATGGAAATGTTGATTCTTTGACTTGTAGCCATTGGGTTCAACGTCGAGACAGTCCAAGTATGTGAACCCAATCCGCCCACTTGCTGTCGGCGTTAACATATTATCCCCTCCAGTATAAGAACATTAAATTCCAAGTCTGGGATCTAGGAGGACAATCAAGCATACGGTAAACTTGAACATCGTAAATCAACGCCAAGCATCATCTTGACACATCATATTTACAGGCCGTACTGGCGATGCTACTTCCCGAACACATCAGCAATCATCTATGTCATTGACTCGTCTGACCACGCACGCCTGGGAACTTCACGAACCGAACTGCTGACGATGCTCGCCGAGGAGGAACTCAAAGGGGTCCCTCTCCTCGTTTTCTGCAACAAGCAGGATATTGAAGGCGCCTTGAAGCCGGAGGAGATCAGTGAACAGCTTGGACTTGCCGGAGGAGAGAAGTCACGGCCATGGAGTGTTAGGGGTAGTTCGGCAACAAAGGGAGAGGGCCTTGAGGAAGGTCTTGATTGGTACGTGGCCGAACAGCACAATCCGGTCCTCACAAACTTAAGTTCTTCAAAGGCTCGTGAATGCCATTCAACAGAAGTGATCAGTTGTTTGGGACCTTCTTTTCATCCTCCGGGTCCGTCTTCGCATGACTATCGTTGCTGCCTCGATACTTCACGCTTTGATATCATTCGCACTATGATACCGTATCTTGTAATTTACTCACTATTTGGCATGGCATAAGACTGGCTGCTTGAGAACCCAAGTTGCTCCACGAAGATGGTCTGGCTCAGGAGTGACCTGAGGCCTGAAGTCAGAATTAGTGCGATTACGTGAACAAGAATATACAGGAGAATTGTGTATACAGAACGATGGCAATGCAGAAAAATATACTGATCACGAAAAATTCATGCAATTTGTTTCGACCAATACCAATCCCACTGCGCCTCTTCAGGTTCTTCCTGGCAATGTCGATATGCCTCGATATCAGGGCGCCAGACGCGAATCGTACCATCATCGGCACAAGTCGCTAGGCATCCTTCTGCCCAATCTACAGAACCTACTTCCCCTTTCTGCCCTGGCAGCTCCACTGCACGACCAAATTCTACATGCCCACGGGGTCTTCCTGCTCCACCAACCTCGAAGAGGAAGCTACTTGACTTGGGGCTGCTCGCACCGCAGGCAAGCCAATTGCCGCATGGTGACAGAGATAGTCCGACGTAAAATGAACTCGCTTGCATTATATCATCAGCAAAGTCCGTCGATTGGGCAGTTAGTGTCGGCAACGCGTATGTATGGATTCTTGAATCCTGACCCAGGCCAAACACCAGACCGGCGGTTGGGCCAAATCCTTGGGCAAGACTAATGATGCCCCTTGATCGTTTCGACCCGTTAAGTATTGTGGGGTCGGTGGGCGAGGAATATAATGCTGGAGGAGGCTTGGGTTTCGTCGAGCGCGATTTTCTAGGCGTTTCCGGTTTACGCAGATCCCAGAAACGGAGCACACTGTTTCCACGTAAGCCCTCATTGTATTAAGATAGGCTTAGTTGTCGCACTTACCCATCGAAAGCACCGCTACTGACCAGTCCATAAGGCGCTCCTTCAGGGTATATTAGGCTGGTTACTGTCTTCGGCATCGGAGTGTGTTTCTTGTTTTTCCGGACTTTGGGTTTCGCAGGATCTTCGTGTGCGTCCGATATCATGACGACAGGATTCAGGACAGGGACACCATCTGCTGACTTTGTTGTACTAGTGCGTAAATCCCACAGGCAAATTGCGCCGTCCCTTCCACCTGTCGCCAACAGCGAGCCGTTTGTCGGATCCCAAGCCACCGTTTTCACCGTGCTCGTGTGACCATGGAGAACATGCGTGATTACGTTCTTCTCGACAGAGGTTATGCGCGAAGAGTGGTCGCCTGAGCAAGTCACGATTTGGGTATCTGTTCTATCCCACTTCACGTCAAAGATACCATTGGCGTGGGGTTGAAGAACGTTACGCGTTGGCTCTGCAAGATGTTGAGCGTGAGCAACCGCTTCACATACGGGTGGCTTACCAGAATCCCAAGGTTTTCGTTTTGAAGTGTTGACAATTTGGACTGTACCTTCCTCTGTTGCGACAGCAAGCAATGGCAACCCACCCGATTTTGCAGCTGAAGGAATGCAGTTATCATCCTGATCCCCCGTCGAGAGAGAAGCCACCATACCGTGTGAGTAGGAGCAGGCATATGGGGGCGTCAAGAACGAATTGGCATTTAATGACTGGCAGGTGTATACATCAGTCTTCAGTGAAGAGACGAACGACTGCAGAATAGGCCGCGTCGAAACTACGGAATGGAGTCAGAGCCTCGGGTATTACTGGAGATTGAAAACATGCCATCTAATGCCCTGTATGTATGAGCAGAGGTAGACACGAATATCGTGCGTGCATCAAACACCGTCCGCCGACGCGCTCTTGTGGCTTCTGGTTTGATTGTTTCATCCTCATCACTTTCCTCGAATAAACTCGGGTCCTCCTCTTCTGACTCGTCTTCAATATCCTCACCCACGGAGTCGCATACTTTCACCTTCTTCCTACCGCTCTCTTGGGCGTGTTGCTTAGCGGGTCGTTTGCGAGAAACTGGAGCCTCCTTAGGCGGGGTTGGAAGGTGAAATTTCCGCTTTTTGGGGGGCGTAATGTGGAGATTGAGACGGTCTTCGAGAATAACGCGGGGGGAGGAGCCGGGACTTGGGAGCATGATTTGGGGAGGACGTTAGGCCGTCTGGAATTAATCATGGACAAGGGGCTAACCCATCACCATCGCGTCGCGTCGCGTCACAAGATATGTGGTTGCGTCACACCGTGGTAGTGAGCCCTCCAGCTCAACGGTTCTACGTCATCGGGGCATGATAGCACGGCCAGCACAATCAGTAAATATGCATGGTTGAGGCCCTGAGGCCTGAGAGTCCATGAAACTCACGTTTCAGCGATCATTCTGGGATTCAAATCCCCAGGGAGCCAGGGCGGACAACTCTGATAATCTTCTTCACACTCGCAACGACGACAGATTATCCCAGCCAATCCAAAGTATCATTACCTCTGTTTATGAATCCCGTCTCTGACGACAACCTCTTGGCCCGCAGTATCTGTTATGGATAGATTGGAACGAGGGTATCCCGTCTCAGCGCCCACTCATTAACGGGAAGCACACGTGAGGTTCGGGGGGTCGGCCGACCGGACTTCCGAATAAGGAACTTCGCGAGATGCAAGGTTCCGCCTGTACCAAATTTTGGGTTACCACCAAGGCCTGTTAATCTTTCTTGCTCGCTCATATTCTGAACGTATACCATGTTCCGTACAGCAACAAGGTCGCTCTCTACTGCCGCCAGGCAGTCCTTGAAAATTGGTCTCATACCAGCCGATGGCATTGGGAAAGAAGTCATTCCAGTATGTGCTACCTGCTTGTTCGATTGATGGATAGTCTTGACGTGTGTGACGTTCTACGCAGGCCGCCCGTCGAGCGATCGAGGCACTTGGTTCCGATATTCCCAAGCCCGAATTTATTGACCTCTCCGCTGGTTGGGAAACCTTCACAAGGACTGGTGTAGCGCTGCCGCAGGAAACTGTTGAGTGCGTCCTTTTGGAATTCGTGATTTTCAAAAAGACCGGATTGTGTTGACCGTTTCTCTAGTATTTTGCGTTCAGAATGTGATTGCGCACTCTTCGGCTCTGTGAGGTACTCAAAACTACCAGCACCTTGATTCTCCGCGCCCAACTCATTAATTTACGTTTACAGCTCCCCCTCGCGCAAGGTCGTCGGATATTCTTCCCCCATTGTCGCCCTACGTAAAGAACTTGACCTTTATGCCAACATCCGTCCCGTTACTTCCGTGCGTTTGGCTCCCGAGATTATCATGACTACCAAACTCAACTCTACAACCTAGGTTGCGCCCGAACCCGGTCAAAAAGCCGCAGTCGACCTCATCGTCGTTCGCGAGAACACTGAGTGTTTGGTATGTCGTATACTCATTGGTATTCTTGCTCAATTCCTGACGTCCCAGTAGTATGTCAAACAAGAAACATCGACTGTAGGGGAAAACGGAAAGGAAGCTCGTGCGACCCGACTCATCACAGAGCGCGCATCAAGAAGGATTGGCCAGATGGCCTTCGAACTTGCCCTTGCGCGTCCTCGCGAGGTCAGTTGGATTGGTCATTCCTGGTTGTAGTGCTAACAGTGTATCTTTCCAGCATCTCACTGTCATCCACAAATCCAACGTACTCTCGGTGACAGATGGCTTGTTCCGTGAGACTGTGCGGGGAGTCCCAAATCTTCCCGAGGTTAACGGAAAATACAACGATGTGACCATTGCAGAACAGCTTGTGGACAGTGCTGTTTATCGGTATGTCCCTTCCCACTTGTCCCGACTAAGCCTTAATAACGAGTTATCCACGCACAGATTGTTCCGAGAACCCGAGTAAGTGCTCTCTCGTACACTCAATGAACTTCTTCCAATATGTTGTAGGGTCTTCGATGTTATGGTAGCTCCCAACCTCTATGGTGACATCATCTCGTAAGTTCATAGCAAAAGTGATGGCTTCCGCTCTCTGACACAACAACAGTGATGCTGCTGCCGCTCTCGTCGGTTCTCTCGGACTCATTCCTTCCGTTAACGCCGGAGACAACTTCGTGATGGGCGAACCGTGCGTCCCATTCCCATCCCATTCCCGTCTCAATCAATCCCTTTACTGACCATGAAACTGCAGAGTCCATGGCTCCGCTCCTGACATTGAAGGCAAGGGTATTGCCAACCCCTTGGCATCCATCCGTTCAGCGGCCTTGATGCTCCGTCACCTCGGATACACAGTTGGTGCTGATAGGCTCGACAACGCCGTTGATGCAGTAATTAGGGAAGGGAAAACTTTGACACCGGATTTGAAGGGCGCAAGCACTACGGAAGAAGTTCTCCAGGCTGTTCTGAAGAGGGTTTAACCACTGGTCATATGACTTTCGTGGTCTTGCAAGAAAAAAAAAGCCCGTCCACTGGTTCTGGGCTTCTGTACTGATATCCCACAAGTGCACGAATACATGAGACAGGCTTTCCGTACATGTTACAGTCTTATTTGAAAATCGGAGTAATCACTATACCGTGACTCGTAAAGGAACCATACATCGCTAGTCGGATGCGGAAGAGAACCATCCTTCCTTGGGTCGAAGGAGGACAACCATTGCAATCGCAAAACCCATCATGTTCCTCCACGGTTCTGGAGCAGGGATGAGGGTAGCCCTCCACCTACAACAAACGTGTGAGAGGTGTGGATAGTGTACGACGTAGCAGGTGGCGAATCCGACGGGTCTCAGTGCCTTCATACGTCTGGGGAGCTTGGGTTTTCTATGTGCGTTTTACGTGGGTATGGCATATTTGGATGACATTTCTAAGGTCATCATTGACGATTCTCGCCGCTCATGGTGGTAAGAGGCTTCATGTGAGATTTGTGCTCAAGGGCTTACGTCTATCCACGCGTGTGCTCACCCTCACCAATGTGTGACAACTTAGTTCGATTCCCAGCGGTGGATGTTGACAAAAGTTCATTCCCAGAATACACCATGAACAAATACATATATGATTTGCATACCCCAGGGCATGGATCATATAGGCCCAGAGCCGACGGGTGGTCGAGGATAATACCCAAGCGGCAAAGCACTCCTCATCACCCTCTGGTCCGCCTGGTATTTAGGCCTTGGCACGCCTCCTGTACCAGGAGGTGCCTTTACAACGTTAGGACTAGGCACTGTTCTACGTTCCTCATATATAGGCATAGGAACTTTTCGGGTGGCATCCATGCGTGACGCATCTGGAGGACTTGTCGCAGGCGCGCTCAAGTTAGAGCGCGACCGAGGCGAGTTAGTCAACTGCTGGCGCAGTGCGAGTCCAGCGGATACCGACGGAGGTAGCACCGCGTCCGATTCCTTCAAGGGAAGGAAAGGGTTCTTGAAACTCTGGCGCGATAACCAGCTCCTTCGACGATGGCCGGGAGGAGATCTGGATGTCCCTGCCTTACGATCTGGGAGGTTCGGTATGAGACGGCCGTTAGGAACTATGAGGGCTCTGGGAGGTATTTGTACGCGACGGCGGTTGCTCTTTTCTCGAGACTCGACGGCAAGAATTGTGCGTGCGAGATTCGGGTTTTTGAAAGGGCTCGGGGGAGGAAAGCCTGGCGGGTTTCCTGGGCGATCGAGTATGCTAGGATACCGTGGGTGACTAGTCGGCACCGCAGGGAGCGGCCGTGTGACTTGGTTAGATGTATCTTGAGCAGGTGGAAAGCCAGATTGTGGGAAGGCGTTCTGGACCGATTCAGAATTTTGCTTCTGTGCACTCCCCCGAGAGAGAAAATATCGGAGGCGGTCCAGGTGAGATGTTTTTGACTTTAGAGGATAGCCATCGTCTGCAGAGTTTTTCTCTTCCCTCTCCTTCTCTCCCCCCTTCGTTTCGAGCACCCACCAGCTCGTCCTCTTCGCTGACTGTAAGTCGATATGCCACCACTGAGGTTTCTCCTCCGTAATCCCATCTTCTATCTGATTCATAGCGCGCTTCCGTTTCCGCAGGTAGAGTAGGAAGATTATTAGGGAGATAAGCAGAATTATACCCGCTATGACTCCCAGTGCTATGGCTGCAACGTGATTCCGCTTGGCGTCATGCGGCGAGAAGGACCGACTAAGTAAACAGTTAGAGGGGTAACTAGGCATGCTTTGGCTAAACTCACGCGAGGTGCTGTACGACACCCGAGTTCCGTGGAACATTAGCATCGGCGCTGTGGTTGTCATGATGTGTACATCCGGGTCGAACCAGCAACGAGAAAATGAAGAACCAGCTCCAACGAAAAGTCGTCATTTTTACAGCACGAAGACTCCCAGAGTCTTCCGTTCCAGACGGTGCTGCAGAGAACAGAGATAGATGGGGGCGAGAAACCAGTCTAAAGGATTCTCGCCTGCGTTGTTCCCTGGTATTTATCGCCTGGAAGCTTGGTGCAACAGTGATGCACAGCCTGGAGTAATCTGGTTCCATTTGGATGCGTACAACGAATGATGAATACGTTGCGCGTTTCATATCTTGGGTCGCGAAGATACATTGTGTAGCGAGTCTTGATGGCGTATTAAGGGGTTAAAACCAAAGAGGGTAAGATTTCGTCGGTGCGGAAGATTTTGCTGAAGGGGTAATAAATAAGTCATAGCATTTGCCCAGTCTTAGCCGGTTTAAGGGTTAGACGAAGAGCACCCAAAGTCCGAGTAGATATGAATGAAAAGCTAGAAGAGACCACTGGAAACTAACATAGATGCACCGTCAAAACACACGACCGTCACCGTTTCGTGACAAGTCACAAGATACATACATGGGACGTGACAGGAGGTATCACGGTTCCTGTGACATCTCGTGTTGAGATATTTTGAAGGCAGAACTGGTTCGCCTCGTGCTGACGATGGTCCACGGGAAATCTTCTCTTAATTACTCATCTCGGTTCCCGCTGGCGTTTATCGTGGATAGAAGCTCCCAGCGCTCCTCTGTTGACGGGAGACTCTTTGAACCTGTTTTCAATTAAAGAGTCCCTGTTCTCCACTCATACCCCCCCCTGACCTCGCCCACCAACCCGTAGTTCATTTCGATATAAAAAGACAGGTCTACGGATAAAGGCTCCGACAGCATGGCGAAGAAAACGAGGACAAGAGCGAAGGAAGATGATAAGCCAGCGAAGACCGGAGGGAATAAGCCAGTCAAGGTTGTGACCTTTGAGACTCCAGAATCAGGTTCGTCTTTCTAATAGAATACACCAAAGTGGTTTTGGGCAGAGATTTACTCATCACGCGCCGTCCAGACCCTCAAGAACAGCCTCAATATCCGGCTGCCCGGGCATTTCCCGCTGACAGTGCTGTGGAGCATGAGCCAGTCAATTCAGGTTCGGGTGCGTGGGGAGAAACGGCAAATGGTGGAGGTTGGGATAATCCACCATCTAGCTGGGATCAGCCATCTGCTACAGGTTGGACCAGCCCGACGCCTGAGCCTCTCCCCGTCCCTCCCCCTATTCCTACAGACGCGCGTTCTCCACCTCCAACATCACCTCCGCCTCCTCGGCCACCATCAGTCGCACTCGACACCACAACATCGACCAAAGATTTAGATAGTCAGAAACCAATGCTGGAGGAACCACATGATGAACATCATACTTGGACAGGTCATCACGATGCCACATCCGGTCACGGGCAATGGGGATCACCTCTCAGTAATGCGACGACACACATTCTTTTGACATCACCCGCCGCTGAACAGCATCCACTTCCCGGCGAACCACAATCTTTCACTGCAGCGGCAACAGCAATGCGGAATGTTAGATACACTTCCGCCAGTGAGATGGCCAAGAAAAACACACGCACACCCGCATCGCCACCCCACCCCCAGCCCGCTCCAGTTCCGCCAGTTCCCCCAGCGCCGGTAGCTTCGACCCCGAATGCGCAGTCCCGCTCACACATGACCCCGCAACAATGGGCAGCATGGTCGAAAGACACACCTACTTCGTCGTCTTCAGTTAATCGGTTCGGCAACAGAGACGATTACGCAGTAGTGGCTGCTGCTTTGGATAGGGACATCAAGAAAGCAGCAGTAGCAGCAGGCCATTACAACCCAAAAGCACATAAACCACAGCAACCAAAGCACAATGCCGATTGGTCAGCGCAGTCCCACCAACCTGGAGACTGGGAGAACCCTTCGAGCGGAGGTGGTTGGGGTCAACAGCCCCAACCTTCGGCGGCTGAGGCGTGGGGTGCACATAAGGGCAGCGACACTGGCTGGGACTCACGATCGAAAAGAAGAAGTGGTGCAGGAGGAAGTGGTTGGGGACATGGGAGCGAGGCGGGATGGAGCCAGAATGGGCGCTCGGGGTATCACTCACAAAAACATCGACACCATACCCAATCTTCGAAACATCACCACCCCTCAAAGAGCTGGCAGAAATGGGGTCGGCAGCAGGAGGAGACGGAATCAGAGTCGGAAGACGAGAGCGAAGAATGGGAGGAAGACGGTGAAGATTGGTACGCTGGTGGGTCGTCAAAAGGGGATGGGTGGGGTGACAAGGCGGGAGGCGGCGCTTCAGGACAAGATACTGGTGGGTGGAACACGTCTGGCGGTGATGGTTGGACTATGAATTCTGGTGGTTGGGATCAGCCTCAAAATGATCAAGGATGGGGAACGAATCAGGGTGCTTGGGGTGAATCCAAGGTGATTACCGATCCTCCAGAGAATGCCGGGACCAGGAACGTCCTGTCTCCCCAGCAGCGCTCTCAGATCCTCAACTCGTTGCTCAACCTTCCACAGGGGCAGAAGTCGCAGAGTACTTCGCGGTACCCTCACGGCGTCACTCTGACCGATGATCCAGTTCCTGGTAAAGGCCACAAACCAGAGTCGTCATGGGGTCAGCATGATGCTTGGGGTCATGACGCTGGTTGGGGACCCATCCAGGAAGAAGACGAGGAGACCGATACTCAGGGGGGACATGCCCCACCACAACCTCCTCAAAAGAAACATGATCCTTGGGCTCATAGGATCGACGATACTTCTTACTCGATGCCTTCGAAGACACTGGCGTATGCGTATAAAGACACCAAGACGTCGCTACACCAGGAAAAACCCAGGAATAGCATCCACAATTACTCCACCGTCCAGTTCGTCGAATCTCATGGCGCCGCGTTGCAGCCTGTCGAACAGGCTCTCTTCGGTAGAGCAAGATGGGCAAAAGACCGGATTCATTGGATGTTCCCTCCCGATAAGGATGAACGCGTGTCCACGCTTCTTGCCTGGATAGAGTCGATGTCATACGATCTGGGAACTTTTGGTGTAAGTTCTGTTCGGCCCGGACTTCAGTTAATGTCATAGCTCAGTTCGCTTCACATACAGCTTCATAAGTTCCTGCAGTCAAGGGAGCGCGGGGCGCTCATCACAAACGCTGCCTTCCGTCTACCACAGTTCCCCAGTCAACCTGTTTTTGACTGGTTAACACTCGACCAATTGCAAGGGACCATGGATAAGATTATGCAAGAATCCGTCGTGTTCTACGATCCTGCGACACAAGTGATTGTTTTCGTGCTACTGCCATCAAAAAGTGGTAATAGCGTCGCCATGTGGAGGAGAAAGATCAAGGTGCCGAACAACACGCGACTCATGTACCAGTCGCATATAACACAAGCCATGGCGGGATTGAAAAAAGAGAAGGATTACGTCGTGTATGTTGATCGGTGAGTGATTGCATCTATCTTCGTTGTCGCTGCTGATCCTTTATCCCAGCATACCTATAAAGCCCGAAGATCCTGACAAGCCGAAACCTGCGGACGTATCCAAAACATCACCCAAGAAAATCAAGAAGGATGCGCAAGCCCCAACGCAGAAGAAACGCAAGTGGTGGCAAATCTTCAAATCAACATAAACTCGAATTCCGTTCTCTTGCGACATCTCATATTTTACTCTCTTTTCGTTACCTCTTGGATTCATTCCAGGCTCATAGTATTTTGTGTTTTCTTTTCGTAAAGTAATGTTGTCGTAGTGCTTTGTATTTATGGTCATACCCACTTTGTATCATTAGCACGCTAGCATACTAATCATTTCCTTTTCTCCCCTAGATACCTTTTTCGTAGGATAATCCAGAGTTGTCAAGAGTAATAGGAGTGTTCCACGCGCCAGGCTGTTGTTGTTACTGAACTTCAGACCGCTACAAGCAGACTAACTGCTAAGACGCGGTAGGTGTCAACCAAGACTAGCTAGTGACTACGTCCCCAGCTGGGTGGTATCTACAAGTAAGATAAGGTTCTTGAAGTGGATGAGCGGCGTGACAATCAAATATGGACCACGTGCCAGACCGATAATTCTCATATTGACGTCTGTTCTGGTAAAATACCTTTATGTAAGTGCTTCCCATTAAACGGCAAGTGGGCCACCAGAGACTCTTGGAATGTACCTCAAGCCTCAACCACCATGGCACAGTCCGCAGAAGATCCCAAACTACACAACGACTGTTTAACCCCTCCCATTATTGTAGCACATCATCCGCCACCAACCAGCCGAAGTGACGGTGCGAGGATCGAACGTCGTACTCGTGATCCCTACATCCGGCTTGCCATCGTAACGGGCATCCTTATGCCAATTGCTGCAGTGCCATACCTACTTTCCCGAAGGCGCATCTCTGGATTGCAACGGAGATGCGAAGATCTAGAGTCTAAGTTGAAGGCGGTGGAGAGGCGGCTAAGTGCTGGTATTTCAGAGAGTTCGGACATCAGAAATGAGCAAGTGAAAATGAGGGCAATGCTGCACGATATGATGCACAAGACGGACGAAATACAACGAGATGCGATCCAACACGTCGCGAAGCAAAGTCAAATAACCCAAGCGATACAGTCGGATCTTGGCAAGTTGTTGGAGGAGACGCAGCAGACACGGTAATTAATCCCGTCCCCCGGACTTAGGGATCGCCTGCGAGGACGGCTATTAACCAGGTGGCTCCTCTTTTTGTGACAGGACCCATACTGCGACCCTCCGAGCGCTCGGAACGTCACTCGCTGACGTTGCAGCCTTTATGCATGAGATTGAATTGCAGATGGGCCTGCAAAGTGGCACTGATAGGGATAAGCGGGGCATTCATCGATTACGGTTATTGGCACTCCGGATGCAGAGTCAAGCCCAGAAGGATGAGGACAAGGTGCGTGTTTGTATGCCATACGACAGGGCGTCATTTCATGTCCGATGACGCTGAGTAGATTCAATCGGCATGACCGCGCTGCGATGGTATCATTGCAGGAAGCCAGTGTCCGCATGGCATGATTGGGTGGGTAATTATGGGCCAGCGGAAGCGTCAGAGACGCTGTATAGCACTGATGCATGGGAGGGATCATTACCATGTGGGGTGTGGGCCGAGTAGGAGTTGTGTAAACGAAATTCGTTGTCGAAATGCACAGAATTATTACAGATTATTACATACCAAACAAAGGCGGATCACAAGGGCGTTACACCAGGAGGCCCACAACCTCAAGTAACTTTTCTCACGTACACCTTGTCTCTAAACCCATCTCCCTGTCCCCCGCATGTCTTCCCGCCGCTAGTCTCGTGCACGGGACATGCAAATATCATCAACGACTTGAACCACACACCTCCCAGGAATCTACAGCTTCGTTTCCATTTATTTGCCTTAATTGACTCGTTCCATCAGTCATGTCCGACACAGTAAATCCGTCACCAAATCCAGAGCTGGATACACGACCCCCCGTCGCTCCAGACCCAGCGTCGACAGTCCCTACAACAGAAGATGTCACCGCCACTGCGGAACAGAAGAAGCCGGGCGGAGAAGAGGCATTAGAGTCTCATGAAGTCATCGAATTACAGGCTTTCAGTGAGAAGAAGTCTTGGATAGAAGAGAGGATCAGGGTGAGTCTTCTTGGACATCTCGCTCTACGTCTCTTGACTCTCCTTCAGTTCCTGGAGGATATGCCACCCATAGATGCCTTTGTAGGACTAGACGCAATTCGTGCTTCCGCCGAGGTCGTACCCGGCCTCCCATCTCGTGCCGTCCTCGACGAGTGGACGGCCAAACATGATATGGTCGACAAAGAGATGGAGGTTTTTGATACAGTTGAGTTGGAGAAGTTGAGGCAGTTGACCAAGGGTGAGCTCAACCACTTTCACAGCCCCGTCACGCACTGATTGTCGTCGAAAGCTGCTACGCACAGAAACTTATCCCCGGCGGATACTGATGTTATTGAACTGACTCTTACGACCATTTTCGCCCTCGACAAGCTGTTACAATTGCTGCGCGACCGCTCCTTCGCCCTCGAGCTTCTTGCGACTCGTCTAGTTTGGGAGGAACATCGGTCCGCTGCTTGGGTTGAACGTCGTCTAATTATCGAGGATTTCGCACAGTTCATAGCCAAACGTGCACGTTGGAATACTTCCATCTATGACAACCCGGTCAAAGACGAGTACCCTCTTGCCAGGCGTGGTTCAGTTGCCTCCTTTGCCTCAGCCAGCTCCGACACGTCCGTGAATTCGACTGCGTTTTCTCGCAGTGCACGTTTCAAGCTGGCCGAGCTTTTATCGCGCGATGCGGCACATTTCGGGAGTCGCGTCACAGCCCTTAGACATGGCAAGATTGCATCAGCGGGCAAGGCCCTGGACAAACTCATTGATCTCAGTAGGACGCCTGTACCGGAGGAACTTTTGGACGAGCAGGACCGCCTTGAAGAGAAGGGCATCAATGAACTCGAACAGATTGGTAAATTCGCTATGAGCCTCGTGATGCAATGGCGCAAGTGAGTGGTGTATGCTTAATCGTTTTGTGGTCACTAATGGTTAATGTCATCTTGTTCCAGGGCCGATGAAATTCACGTCGAGACCATGAAGGATCAAGTGGCCGCCCAGAATCTTCTCGAGGAGATCGAGACCGCTAAACTGCACCATCCAACTCAGAGACAGTGCAACTCCTTCATCTCTCGTGCAGATGCGCTGTTAAAACGTTTATCTGTCAGGGTTAATCCAGTTGCCACTCCACAATTCTTCCCTCATCCAACACACCCTCTTTTCGAGGACCAAAAGGAGTTCAACGCTCAACTCGCGCAGACCCTAGCCGCAGAAATTCAGACCGCCACTGATCTTGTTAACAAGGTCAACATCTCTGCTAAACAATACCAAGGGATGTACGAGGCTGTGAAGCGACTTGACGCTGTCCTGGAAGATGCCATCAACACGTCTGCGAACTTCAAAACATATTTGAAGCAAATGGAGGTTGGAATGCCGAGTAAGGATGGTGACGGCTCTGCCCCTAATCTTAGCTCGGAACGCTGTTTGGACATTTCCCGTCATGCTGTCTTTCTCGCTCTTTGGCCGGCAATATCCGACGAAATAACGGAAGCAATTAAGCGTACAGAGGCCATCCTACCGGAGTTCCAAGTCTCATTGGCCCTCTTTGACGAGTCGGGCGTTAGGGATCCAGAATACAGGAGACAAGCATCGGTAGAAATACAACAGCTGCAAATGATGAAGGAGAAGGTTGAGGCTGCCTATCGACAGATGCTGGCCAAGCTAGATCATCTACGGGAAGCACGGAGGATCTCTTGTAATGTCGATGGGATTCAGCAACGCTTTGCAGACTTCCGACTGCAGCTCATTGAAACTATGGAGCGAACACGGTGGCGACAAGATTCCCTCAACAGCGACCTGCCTCTAACCCCTGAAAGTCCACCTGCGGTCATTGAAGAAGATCTCAATATTCCCCCTGTTGATTTCTCGAAGCAGCTAGCCGACATCGAGCAGGATATCGTGGACGAAGTTGATGCACCTTATGCCCCCCTATCCCAGCACCTCGAAATTCCCCTCAAGGAACACTTCACGCGTAAATTTGCCGCGCTGAAAGGTTCGGCCATGGCATGCCAAGAGATGATCAGTATGCTGGCATCACTGCAACAACAAGCTTCCGCAATGGCTTCAGCTCGAGAAGAGTGCCATGCTCTCCAACTTCGCATTGAGGACACGAAGATCCGCTCCAGCGATATCGCAGAAAGCATCTTGGTGGGTGCCACCGTGAAAGGACACGCCGCCGACGAAGTTGCCGGGTTCCACCGCGAAGTGGACAGTATACAAGCAAATGTCAAATCCTTTACGGAGGGATTGGTGTTCAAAGTCTCCTTTGTGGCTCGAAACTCCCCCTCGCTCAGCTCCAGCACTTCGCGACAACGTTCCTTGTCAATCGATCCTAATGCTTCTTTCCCTGGTACACATGAGGCTCACTTTGATCTCCTTTCCGTTGATGCTGCTGTTCGAGCGGATTGTAATTCGTTTGCAATGAGACTCGGTGGCGAAATGGAGGGTCTGCTCAAATGCAAACATCACTTGACGCTAGCGCGGTTGTCAAAGGACCTGGACAACGAACTTGCAAAGACCATCAGCCAGATATATGAGGCCACCCAGGAACTCAACGGGTGGAAGTCGAAGAGGGAGCAGTTCACAAATGATGGGAACTATCTGGCGTCCCTTAACGAGCTTCTCAAGATTGTCGAGAAATACTCTGCCACGCACCGAAGGAATATCAGCCAACAATTCTCTCCACATCGAGAACTATTACGCCAGATGGAGGCTTCCTCGACTGCTCTTGACCAACCCACTCGCGAAACGTTGTACATGGCTCGTGTACGTGCCGTGGATGATGCCGAATTGCGTTTCAACACTTGGGCAGAGAACCTAGTGTCGTTCAAGGGCGAGCTTGATCAAGCTATTCGAACCGAGCTCTTCCGTCTTGATGAACTCAAGCGGGCGGAGGAACAGCGACAGAAGGAAGAGGAAGCGCGGCAAAAAGCGGAGGAGGAGAAACGGAGACAGTTAGAAGATGAAAAGCGCCGGAAAGAAGAGGCTGAGCGGGAAGAGGTAGCCCGGTTGGCCGAGGAGGCACGCATGCAGCAAGAAAAGCGACGATTGGCAGAAATGGAGGCCGAAAAGTCACGTCTGGAACAAGAGAGGATTGAAGCAGAAAGGCGGGCATTGACAGAGAAGCAGGAAGCGGAGGCCGAACGGCTGCGCCTAGAGCAGCAATATAATGCAACGATGGAGGCACAGCGGTTACAATCTGAAAGGGAGCGCTATGAACTTGCCTCAAGGTTGCGGCAGCTTGAGGAAGAATTAAACTCGACCAAGCGCTTACAGCAGGATCAACAAAGGACTGCTGCTGAGCAAACTGCAAAGACGGTGTCGGAGTTGGAGAGGCAGCGTCGTGATCTGGAGGATTTATTAAAAGAGTACCGCGACAAGCTGGAGGCATTGAAGACCCTGGAAAGCCAAGCCCAACAAACTCAGAAACAACCCTCCAAGCATAAGATACAGACAACGACAGACCCTGCTCAAGGTTTGGACTACCGATCTCCTCTTACTTTTGTAGATTGACGTTTGGTTGCAGATGTATTCACATTTGAAGTGTCCCCTGTTACACCCACTCCCCGTACACAAGCAATGCTGGAGCTGGAAACGCGCATCCATACGCTCAGGAGAAGGTTGAGTGTCCTTGGTCTCAATAATGCGGCCAGTTCATCTCTCAACCTTCCGACTAAAGATGAAGTTCAACGCTACAAACACGAACTGACAGCTATTTGCAAGGAGAACGACACACTACCCGCCAGCGTCGAGGATGCCTCTACTAACACGGTTCTTCGATCCTTTCGAACCGAGTTGGATGCGGCCAAGGAGCGGATGCAGAATCTCGAGAATTTGGCTGAGCTAAATTCCAACCTCCAGAAATGTGACGCAGCGCTCAGCGACCTGTTAGAACACGTTGATAGCTACCCCGCACCTCCAACAATTACTATGTCGTCGTTCTCTGCACCTCAGCTCGCCCCACCCGAGGAACAGTTGTCAGCTCGTGTCAGATTCACCAAAGGCACCATCAGCACGACAGAAGAGTTGGCCCAGCCTCTTCTTTCCGATCCGCGTGTAGCAACCGAGCACTCGAGGATAATGCAAACATGGAAGGAACTCTCCGAGATGGCTCATGATCGACTAGGCGGCAAGAAGTCCCGACCGAACAGTGTGGTCAGCTCTCGTGGGAGCTCTGGGAGGAATAGTGTCACTTCTGTGCGAACGACACATAGTACAGCGACAAACCAGTCCTCTCACAGCAAGAGGGACTCCTATAGCGGTCTGTCAGTTGGCTCGAAACCACCACAGTCATCAAAAGGACGCCTTCTTGCACCACCACCACCCACACCAACTCAACGGCGGGTTGTTTCTAGTGGAAGCGAATCAACAACCCGTTCGTCAAGTCGGATGTCATCCATATCGTCGATGCGTTCAGTGTCAGGATCCTTCAACTCTTCACTATATCAACCAACGTTCTCATCCCGGCAGCGAACGGCGAGCTTATCTTCGACAGCGAATAATACACCTACGCTCGCCAAACGGACATCTAATACCCCTCTTCGGACGAAAGCATCCACGAGTCAGCAAACCAAACGCCCTGGTTCTCCTGCCATATCAGAAGCATCCTCTACTCGTTCATCAACGCGGTCGTTCGCTACATCATCCCGCGCTTCCCGTTCTTCACGTTCTTCCATTGGCGGTGGCTCCACTTGGGCACGGGCACCCCGAGACTCATTATCATCCATCATCCCTCCACGCGTCGCAACTCCTCAAAGGAAGGACAAACCACCAAGGAAGAAGTATGTCCCCAATCCGCAGAGCAAGCTAGATGTTGCTGTTGGAGACGTTGTGAACAACCTCCCCGTGGGGATCAATGTGGAGGGATTGACAGAAACGTGGAAAGACCAGAGTGGAAAGTATTGGATCGGAAATCAAGATCCCAAACTTTGTTTCTGTCGTATCCTACGTTCACAAACTGTCATGGTTCGTGTAGGCGGTGGGTGGCAAGAATTATCCAAGTAGGTTGCATATATGCAGTCTTCTCCAGGTGGCATGCTGACACGGTTTCTAGGTTTATCAAGAACCATTTCGCGGATAGCTTCAGACTGCTATCGGAGTCTCCACCTGGACCGGGTGGTCAAGAAGAAAAGTGGATAAGCTCAGCGACACTGCTTGAAGCCGCCGAGATCACAAGTACGAACACGGCCACGATGAAATCCCCACCGCCTGCACCTCCACGAACGCCGGAACCCAAAGTACCCTTCGTCCCCTCGTTTTCCCTTCTCACACCGAGTGGTCAAAGCCCTCGGTCGATCGCGTCGTCACCTTCAACGAAAGGCTCGCCACTGACCCCGCTTCAATTCATTCGTCGTGCAGAACCTGATCCAGTGCTTTTGCGTCCAGTCACGCCCACAAAACCGTCCAGAGGCAACAACTCACATTCACCTCTTCGTCTCTGGAGACCTTGAGGTCTAGATCTACGCATAATCCGGCTACTTGTTCGCTTCTAATTCAGCTCCCTTTTACTCCGTGCTTTCTTGCTGTCTATTTATCACTTCCACGCTGCTATACTGGCATGGTTTTACTTAGTCAACGTTCACGATTCGCTGCAAGGCATCGCTTGTATCTTGTATATCAACACTATCACAACCTTTGAACAATGAGTGTCATGTCATCCCATTCTTTTCTAGAAGTGCTAATATACATATTATCATCTGTGCCATCTAAGTAGTAGTATGTCCCTGAGAAGTGGTGGGTATAATAGCATAAATGCTAAATGCGGGTATGGCGTTTAGCTGTCCGACCCCTAGCGTTGTCCATGTTGTGAGTTCTCTTCTGGTGTCGTTTGAGAAGGTCCTGTCGAACGAAAGTAGTATCGCCGAAGGGACACAGGTCGCAAACAAAAGGTCGGATGCCCGTGTGACTGAGTTCATGTCTTTTGCATTCGTTCTTGCGAAGAAATCTCGCTGGACTAGTACACAAAGATGATTCGGGGAAAAACCGACACGAAGGGGGCCCACTCACCAGTGCGTACATGCGAATGGCCGTTGGTCCAAATGGCCTCCAACGTGAATCAAGATATGGTCGCGCCTCCGGTTAGACTGGTTGCATCCGACAATGTAGCAACGATATTCCTCTGTCAACAAGCCCTGAGCAGTCAACTTGCCAGCGAAAGAAAGTAGCCATTTTTTGTCATATTCCTGACATTGATTCCGCAACCGATATCGTTCAGCTTTAGCTTTCAACTCACTGAGCTCGATTCCTCGATGAGCGTCCAGAATTGGTGTTCCATAGTTGATAGGTAAACCCGAGGGCATATAACTGCTCAAATCTTCGACAATTGGTTGCGGAGTGACAGCGCATGGAGAAGTCATTCCACGCTTGACGGTGTGTCTTTTAGTCGCTTTCCTGAGTTTTGACCGGGTTTTGCGCCTCGAGAAGTTGGGAATAAACGCAGACCCATTGCTGGACTTGACACTAAACGAAAGACTGGGTTCATAGTCGCTCTCCTTCTTGTGTGGTGATGTGGTTTCCTCGAATCGTTGGAGGTTTTGCGCAGTGAGGGGCAAAGGAGATTCCGGGGGTTCTGGACAGACGACGGATAACCCAGAGGAAGCGGTGGTACAAGGCTCTGTCTTTGGCTCTGATTCTTCCCCCTCCGCCAGCCCCAGATTAGGGGTGGCGGGAAGAGGTGGGAGTAGAGGTCCGAGCCCCAGTTGCGGGTGCATGATGTCGGCAGGGTTGACGCAGAGAATGGGTGAATCACGAAGCTGGAGAAAGGCGTTTCGAACGCAAGCTGCATTGGATTGTAGATCCAATTCCTGAACACCTGAGCTTGTGTTGGACGGTCCATCATCTTGGTAAGCCGGCGAGGAACATAGTAAATGTCTGGCCGTTACGGGAAAGCAGAACAAGACAGACCTCCAAAACGAGCCTTTAGTTCCGCAGAGAGACTTTCGACAGTGTGGCCAGAAGCCTCCAATATACGTTGGAGTACCCACCTTCCTTGTTCTTCTGCAGGGATAGAAGCTGGAGGTTGCGGAGGAGCAGCATGCAGAGCCGGCTCTTGTTTCATTCCAATGACTGGTTCGTCGTCCATGACGTCCAAGTCCTCTCGTAAAAATTCCGCGGGATCGAGCCAAGAAGACAAAGTGAGGTGTTCCAGAACAGGGTCTCCGTAGATACTAGAGCCAACTTGAGAGTCGTAGGTGGACTCTGTGCGCATAAAGGTACGGTATCGGTGTACCGTTTCGTGGCCAGAACCGAGTTTATGAACTTCAGGCGTGTCATCTTGATGTCTCGTTCTGTCAGCCATAGGAAAGATAATACCAAGCCCAGATAGACCAGCAGAACCTGGAGGCGCTCGAAAGGGTCCATTGGACTGGAAGTTGTCCTGAAAGCTTCGCGACTGGGGATTTGCACCAAAAGGCCGAATGTCGGACTTTGAAGGGTTTGTAGGGGAGTAGAGCGTGGTGTTGAGTGACGCTAGTGTCATGTTCCCCGCCGTCAGCGGCTGGGTGAACATTATGATAGAACAAATAGGATATGTGGTTAAGTAGGAATAGGATGAAGAGAGCCTTTGAGATGTTAAGTGGTGGGGTACTGTATGAATATATGCAGGAGAATGAGAAGTGTAGAAACCAAGCTGTATTTAGTACTCAACCACACATAAATCAGAAACATATCTCTATTTGTCTTTGTATACCAAAGACATCTGAGGAGACCGCGGTCCGAAGGTGGGCAAAAATAGACCAGTCGACACATCTGCTCGGAAAGCTTGAGCCCCGATGCTACGAGTCTTTGGACAAGCCCAAGCACCATGTCATCTCTACAGGCATGCTCTAGCTATATCTAGACCCCTTTCTCGACGGCCATTGTCAACACAACGATTGCCAATATCGAAGGTCAAACTTCGGAAGTGGGCATTACCTGCAGCCGGTGGTTTGTTCGTCGGCCTTGCTTCCCTCTACCTTTTCCTCCCAGATGCGTCCAGAGGTGCACCAACATCGTCACGGAAACCTCTGTCTGCGAAACACTTTACACCCACAACCGTAATCTCCAACGAGACCTCCGGCCCTGACACCAAGATCCTCAAACTCAGAGTCCCTCCACACCTTATACCCAAGGAAGAGGACGACCCGATAGGCTTTGGTCCTATATGGTCGGTGTATATTAAGGATGACGACATACAGGTGGAGAGGCCGTATACACCGTTGGAGGGTATAGATGAGGATGGGAATATGGTGTTTTGGGTCAAGAAGTACCCAAGAGGTGAAGTTGGACGGTGGTTGCATTCCAAACAACCGGGAGATACCATCGAATTGCGCGGTCCGTTGAAGACCTGGCCTTGGAGAGAAGGGGCGTGGGATGAAATTGTGATGGTAGGGCTCAACTGTTGTTCTTGGAGGCAATTAAATAAATACGTTGTTAGATTTCCGGCGGTACAGGAATTACGCCATTCTATCAACTCATTCACCAAGTGTTCGAGCATTCAGCAAATCTCTCAGACAACACTCGATTCACTCTGCTGCATGGCTCAAAAACCCCTGAAGAACTGCCGCCGCAACAAATCTTGGGCCCTCTTGTAGCCTACGCGGAAAAGTACCCTGATAAGTTCAGGCTCAAATTGTTCGTCGATGTGGACGACGGTTCGAAGCCTTCTGTGCCTATACCCTCACTAGAAACCGGACGCGTCAACGACGATCACATGAAACAAATTATGGGGATCCCTAAGCCAACTTGGTGGCAAAGATGGTTCAGTAGCTCAGATATGCGCCCTACGATGCCCCGGAGGGTCTTGTTTTTGGTATGTGGGCCCGAACCGTAAGTATACATAGAGTCTTCTTACTATGTCGACGGTGACGGAGCTTTTGTGATAGGATGATTACAGCTGTGGCGGGTCCATATGGACGAAATTATCCACAAGGACCAACATTAGGAATTCTGGGTAGACTCGGCGTGACGCCGAAGCAGGTTTGGAAGCTATGATATTAATACATTTTAATCAACTAGAGACATCCTACGAAACGCCCTTTCGCGTCACCGAATACAGCAATTCAAGACTGCACGATCTCCCAGTTGAGTCGTTTGCCAGTCCAGAACGGAACGAGTTCATTGTCTCCTTGAGCATACTTCTCATCCACCGGCTTTCCACCCTCGACTTTCTCTAGTCGCACAATCTTGCCCGCCTTGACCGGACGTTTGTAGAATGCACGACCGAAGTCGCTCACGAAACCGGGTAACTTATCTAAAGCGCCGAATGACTCGAGAAGGTCTGCTACGAGTGGCAGTAGGATCGGCGAAGTGTAAATACCCGCTGCACACGGCGAGGTAGGAGTGCTTGTGGACTTGGCGTGAGGAGGGTGTGGCGCCGAATCTGATCCAAGGAAGAAGCGGGGATGGCCTAATTAACCGAGGTCAACAAGCCTATAGATCGACTGACTTTTCAATCACTGTTTAAGGGCGTACCTTCCTTGATGATGTCCCTTAAAGCTTCCCGGTCATCAGGATACTTCGCAACTGGCTTGCAGAAATTCCATGATTGACCCGCCCAATCATCTACGATAAGCGCCAAGTGATGAGCGGTGATTGTGCAAGCTACCGTTGGTCCGCAAGATTTCACGGCTTCGATTGCGGCCCGAGTGGTTGCATGCTCAAGGACGATACGGAGTTTGGGGAAGGCGGCATGTAGCTTGAAGAGGTGGGGAAGGAATTGGACTTCTGCGTTCAGAACGTGGATGTTCTATTGCATGTATAGTCAGATCGCGCAGCGATAATAGATCGTGGCTCACGTTCTTGGCGTCCGAAGGAACCTCTCCGTGTAAGTTGAGTACCATATCAACTTCTTGCATGGCTTCGAAGACGGGGTAATAAGCTTCATAAGACTCAATACCACCGTCTGAGTTGGTCGTCACCCCCCGAGGGTACGACTTTACACCTTCGTATATTTTGAGTTAGTGATCCTGCGCGTCGGCTGTAGGCATCCTACCAACAATCCCGACTGCACTTGCTTTCCGAACCTCTTCCGGTGTAAGGTCCGGCGACAGGTAAAGCGTCATTAGATATTCAACATTGGGATCGATCCTCTCGAGCTCGGCCTTGTATTTCAAAGCTTGTTCAGTTGTGGTGATCGGGGGTTTCAGGTTAGGCTGCAGGCTCAGCTCATTATTGCATCAGTAGGATTTGATGTCGCGAAGCGCACCATAACGTATACAAGATCGAAGCCACCCTTGCGGACATGAGGAGTGATGAGCTCAGAGAAAGAGCCTTGCCTCAGATGAACGTGAAAGTCAGCCGGGGAGTTGACAGTAATAACAACCATTGTACTAATTAACGGAAAACTTCCAAGGGCCAGAAGGGAAAAGATAAGATTGTTAGGAGATCTTCGCGAGCACGTGACGCTAACGCGCTGATGGTTCAGAAGAACGAAAGTGAACATGCGGCAATTCAATTAATCAACTCAAACCACTCTCATCCACCCACCACCAGCACCAACATAAACGACCATACGACTGAAATCACGTACATTGCACATCCCTCTCACAAGTTACAACCATGGTCGCCGCTGGCTCCATCACCGTTGCAGGTACGCGTCTCTTCGCGTCCGGAACACTATCTCGGGCGCTCATACATTTGCATAGTTCGTGTTCGTCCTCCGACTGCATGGGAAGCCGCACGTCTGCCTGAGCCATGCTACGACACCACAATTCGGGGCGATGGTGCTCTCTCAACGCCTGCCAAGGTCGTAAATACGGCGACACTACGAGACATCGTGCAAATCGTCGACGACCGCATTCTGTGCTTTGATCCAGACGAGAAGGATAAGGCACGGGCATTTATGGAAAGAGGATTTCTTCCTCCTGGAACGAAGCGATATAAAGACAAGCGGTTCATGTTCGATCGCGTGTTTGGACACGATGCACAACAGACGGAGGTATATGAAGCAACCGCGCAGCCGCTCCTGCAAGGACTACTTGACGGATATAACGCAACCGTCTTTGCATACGGAGTAAGCTTCCTCGTTATATGAAAGCATATCAAAACGCTAACGGAAGGATCACTCAGGCCACCGGCTGCGGCAAAACACACACCATCAGTGGAACAGAAACCGATCCTGGTATTATCTACCTAACGATGGCGGATCTCTTCCAACGAATCGAAGACAGAAAAGATGAATGGAATGTCGAAGTAATGGTCACATTCCTCGAAATCTACAATGAAGAAATTCGGGACCTCCTCGCAGAGCCTGGGTCACATCAACCTCGTGGCGGGTTGGCTATCAGAGAAGATAAGACAGTGAAGGTTGTGGGGCTGGTCGAGTTGAAGCCACGTAATGCAGAAGAAGTCAAGCAAATTGTTCTACAAGGCAATTCGCGCCGGACGCAGAGTCCCACTCATGCCAACGAGACGAGTTCACGGTCGCACGCGGTTCTTCAAGTTCATGTTACACAGTCTCCCCGGACAGCATCACTGACAGAACAACGAACAATGGCAACACTGTCTATCATCGACTTGGCGGGCAGTGAACGGGCAGCAGCTACAACCAACATGGGTCAACGTATGATAGAAGGTGCCAACATCAATAAATCTCTTCTCGCACTTGGCAATTGCATCAATGCTCTCTGCGAAAGTGGAGGTGCAATACGCCATGTTCCCTACCGCAACAGCAAATTGACGCGTCTGCTCAAATTTTCTCTTGGAGGAAATTGCAAAACCGTCATGATTGTTTGCGTTGCGCCCACATCTGCCCATTTCGACGACACCCACAACACGCTCGTGTACGCCGAGCGTGCGACAAAGATCAAGACCAAGGTTGTCACCCGCAACGTTGTCAATGTCGACCGTCACGTTGGGCGGTACGTGGAGGCCATTAACCGCCTCAATATTGAGGTCGCAGAGCTGAAGGAAAAACTCTCTGGCAAGCGGCAGGCGGAAATGGAGATTCAGAGACGTAAGGCAGCCGAGGCAAAGGCGGAGGTCGAGCGGGCACGAGGCGACATCCAGGTCAAGGTGGAACAGACGAAGAACTCAATTGTCGATGGTGCTACCTGTTCCGGCAAGTTGTCAGTGGCACGGACCAAATTGGCAGCGATACGCAAGCGTCTGGCGCAGCTCGTCTCTACGGATGCTGTTTCTGGAGACATTGAGGCCGAGCGGGGGTTGTTGCAGGCTATGGCAGAAATCGAAGAGGACGCAGTCAAGCCGAACTCTGCGTTAAATATCAGACTGCAGCGGTCCTCAAACTCGGGCGCAATGTTTGATGCTACCATGAGAGCCGTGTCAGAACGTAAATCGGAGAAACTTGACGAGCCGAGCGTGGAGATTGTCAAGCTTGAAACGTTATTCAGGCGCGCCGAGATGGAGAAGTTGAAGGCAGAGGGCGAGCGGGATGCATTGAAAGAGTCGATGGAGGATATGGCCGAGGTTGTTGTGAAGTTGGTGGGCATGTTGGGACGTTGCAGTGTAATGATTGGGGATGCAGCAAAGACCCTGAGGGGGAATGATGATGAGGGTGCGGATCCAATAACGGTGAAAAAGATCGGAGAGCTATTGCAAAATGTCAAACAGACGAATGATACGACCTTCAAGAACCTTCTTGGGCATTCGACGGAGTCATACGCATTTGCAGATACAAGTGCACTCAATGCTGCTGTGGATCACTTTCAAGTCTACAACTCCACGTTCACTACTAAGCGCTCAAGCTCGGGTCCTGCTGCTCTCGATGTAGCTACTTCCGAGAAACGGAGTTCACGAAGGCTGTCTGCCTATGGCACAAGTCTACCAGCATCACCTCGTCGCTCTCATCGTTCTCCCCGTAAATCCTTACGTTCAAGCCTCTCCGCGCAGCCCTACAGAAAAGTTTCGGACAAGGAACGCAAGGGGCTCAAGGTCAGCAAAAACGTACAATGGCGGGATGAAGCTGGTGGTGATCTGATAGAGGAAGAAGTTCGACGTCAACAACCACAACCAACGGTAGTCGTCAGCGTCATCCCAGCAAGTCCAAGCGTGGGCAACATCTCCACTACAGCCAAGCCCAACACAGGAGATGAATCGCTGTCGTTACCTCCCCGATGTTCGTCAGCCATGGGCTCTGAGAGCGAATGGGAAGACGAGACTGAAAAAACAGACGATAGCTTCAACATATCCTTCCTATCGATGTCCCTTGCTACCTCCGTCCGCGACACCAAATCTTCCTCCCTCTCCGCATCCACATCGTCTGCCTCTTCTCGTACCCTCGGCGCCCGGCGTCCGCGGCCCAGCCGTCTCGACCCCAGCTTCCTCAAATCACGAACTAAATGTCCTGGACTTGCAAGTCTCGCCGAAGACGACGAGAGTGGCAATGCTCCTGAACGACGGGGAGACCCACTGTCAAATATGGATCTAAATGCGGAGGAGCTAGATACACTCCACGTGCCAAAAGGTCGACAGCGTAACGACCCCGCGAGTCCTACACGCCGTGCGCCTTCGTCCCCTAGCAAGAATCACCTATCGTCGTCCGTATTAGGTAGCAAACGCGCTACAGGCGCGACGGAAAGTCGACGTAGGTCGAATGTTGGTCCTGTGAGGATGGAAAAGACGCGTAGGAGGTCAAGCATGATTCCTTCGTTGGACGCTTCCTCTGGTGCCAGTGGCGCTGCAGGCGGGGAGAGCATCTCAGCCAAGGTGCCAGGACCGAAGAGGGTATTGCTAGCTAGTCCTGGAAGAAGGACCAAGAGGTCGTCGTTGACCAGGACGACTATCGCCGCAACAATGAGGATGAGGCCGTTGGGCGCGGCTTCGGCTTCGGCTTCCTCGTTGGCTGTCCCTGCTGGTGGGGACCCGAATGCGAGTGCAGATTTGAGTATGAGCAGCAGATCCTTGAAGCCTTCGTGGCGATGAAGGTGGCGGGGCCTTGGTCTGCGTTAAATTTGAGATAAGGGGCGCCACCCGCGTTCCTACATATTTTAGCTGTATGTTTGATATTTTTCGTTATTCCGTTCCAATCACGATGTTTATGACTTCTCGTTTCGTTCCCCTACCCTCATCTAAATCCGTTTCCCCTTAATCCTCACCTCATAATCCGCTCCATGCATCATCATGTTTCCATTAGTTGATATACCCAACAGTACCTGCTGTACACTTGTACTCGTACTTTGACTCGTAATAATTTGTATCGTGGACGACTCTTAAAACGAATGTTCTCGGATTGAGATTTCTTGACCTTCGTGTAAGGCTTGGGGAAATCAACAAATGCACGGCCATGTTGGAGGTAAATATATTAGACAGCAAGTAGACTAGATTATACGTTTGACCTCGAAGAAAGACTGTCCAGACCAACCATTAGTTTGGGGTGCGGAAGTCAGAAGCCGAGGACATACCTTGAGATAATAGACCTGCCATGCGACCACCGCAAATATCACGACCGCCTGGAGGACAGACCACCACTTGACACGAGAGTTCGTTGATTCTGCGGTGTTTCGGTGCGTACGCTCACGAACAACGATGTATTCTTGTTCGTCCTTGACTGACATCAGGCCGATAGCGAGAGAGCGGATTTCACGTTCAATGGGAGCAACAGCCTCTGCAATGGTCGCTTAGCCGAATTTCAAAGAATCGTCTAAACAGTAGACGTACCATCCTCATCGACATAGATTACACCGTGAACATTAAAGCTACATAACGAGCGTTAGGTTCGTCTCAGAGGGAGGATGAGATTAAAGTACGCACCTGACCATTTTGTCTGCAATAGCGCTCATTTGATTGGAAAAGCAGTACTCGTGTCGACCGTCAGTAGCTGCTGTGATGGAGACGGAACCGGTGTCTTGACGAATATGCTTTCCGAGAACCTTGCCGTTGGGATCGGTGAGCTAGTGCGCCAAAGGTCGTTAGGAAATGAACACCAAGTCGTATAGGAATCCTGCTAACCCAGAAGTCAATGTCTAGGTGACCTCCACCTCCGACTTGATATGTTACGGTCATCTAAAGCATAACTCGGTCAATTATAAAGTATAAACTACGGGTGCACACACCTTGTCATGAACATGCAAGTCCTCGAAGAAACATTCCTTTTTCCCTGCAGGCACTTCGATTAAATGTGCCGAAACCAGTAGTGGTAGAATAATGAGAACAGAAAGAACGGTAGAGAGGGTATAGAGGAGCCTGGACATTGGGGTCGGACGTGGATCGTTTTGTTGGCGGACACGACGAGAACGGCAATGTAGGGTAGTGGAGGACCCCGAACACTTTCCCACGGTGGACGGAGATGGCCCATGATTTGATTTTTTGATTAGTATTAATCCTCAATCTACCATCCCCTCCACTGCCTTTCCACTCAACACCATGTCCGAGACTCCTGACGCCCTCGCTCCAAGGGTACGTGTCGTTCGTTTGGTCCATCACAGATTCCCCTCCGCTGATCTTCCCTTGTTTTTATTTGTGGCTAATACCCAATTTACTAATGCTCTCGATGCCCTTTGCACCTCCAGCAACAAGAAGAAGAGACCGACGTTCACTTTGAGCCCGTCATCAAACTCACCGAGCAAGTAGACACGAAAACCTTCGAGGAGGATGAAGATGTCATTTTCAAGATGTGCGTATGATCAACAAGCGATCGCGCGCATCTGCTATCGCTTTCGTTTCCGTATCACTCGACTCACCCACAAATTTACTCAGGCGTGCCAAACTCTTCCGCTTCGATTCCGGCCCTTCAGAATGGAAAGAACGTGGTACTGGAGATGTGAAACTCTTATCACACAAAGAGACGAAGAAGGTCAGGCTCGTCATGCGACGCGACAAGACCCTGAAGGTCTGCGCCAATCACTATAGTATGTCTGCTGGTTGTTTGGACCGATGGAGGGGAAAGCTTAATGTTTTTTTCCTCGACCGTTAGTTTCCGCAGAGATGAAGCTACAGCCCAATATCGGTTCTGATAGGAGTTGGGTGTGGAAGGTCACTGCCGATTACGCTGAGAGCCCCCCTACGCCTGAGACTTTGGCCATCCGGTTTGCCAACTCTGAGAGTAAGTTTTTGTCTGTATTCTTTCCCGGCGCCAAGCCATTCAAGATTACATTAGATGCTGGTCAATTCAAGGCTGCTTTCGAGGAGGCTCAGAAGAAGAACGCAGAGTTGTCAGGCAAATCCAACGAGGGCGAGACCAAGGAAGAGAAGGAAGAGGAGGAAGAGGAGAAGGAAGAATCAAAGGAGTCTGAAGAAAAGAAGGAGGAAGAGGAGAAGGAGGATGCTGAGGGCGAGAAGAAAGAGGGCACAGATTAAATGCTCTGGTGCACTGTCCGGGCGCCCCCTCCATTTTCCTCTTCCGCTGTGCCAACTTTTACCGGTGGTCATACCTCTCATACCTGTTGATTTGATATACTGCGTCAATGATAATCGTGTTGTAACTTTGTACTATGGGGGTGGTTGTGAGACCTTAAGACTTCTGGATTGTAGAATTACAATGGATTGGAAAGCTAACACGAAGCAGAACATTATGTACGAGTCTAGAGAAATAGCCTTACAAAGTCATGAACGGATCTTACGATTTCCCTTCCTTGTTTTCTTCGGCTGCCCAAGCTTCCCAAAAGGCGATTCCTTGGCCCTTCTTCCAATACCCCGGTTGTGCCGCACCCTTGACTACATCCTCCGTTATCAGGACATGGTGTATATCCTGCCAAACAGAGTCAAACGAAATAGACAGCAAATCCAGCGGCAGTACTTACGGATCCTCTACAAAATACAGATGACATCAATTCATTGATCCGAGATTTGAGTGAAAGGAAAACTGCTTACGGCACTTCATACATAGGCTCCAGCAAGAGCGTTTCCTAAAACCCCAAATTGACGATCGGCGGACAAGGATAGCACAAGACTCATACCATTATTCCTCGGAGACCACGAGCACCTCCACCTCTTGCGGCCGCCCTCCGACAAATCTCGTCCAGTGCAGCGCTTGTAAACCGTATCTCCACACCCGAGTATCCAAAGAGGGCTTGGTATTGGGATATTAGGGATCCCTTCACGTCTGTGAGTATACGTCGAAGGTCGGGTACGGTTAATGGCGAGAGCGTCGTAACTGAAGGTAGTCGTGAAATGAACTCGGGTATGAAGCTAGCATGCAGGGACCAAAATGTGAGTAGTTGGAGTTATTGACCAGGAGGGAGGGGACTTACCCGAATTTGACGAGATCTGAGGTTTCTAAATGATCCAAGAGGTTGGAAGACGTTTTGCGATTTGATGTGAAGAAAGGAAGCTGCCGGGGCAATTCGAAAGACTGCGCGCCGAGGTTTGCAGTGAATCCTATCGACTACTGGCGATTGTCAGTATCTAAATAGTCGTGTATTCGAGAGTTGACTGACCCCCTTCGCCACTCGTTGTTTAATGATATCCTCAAGGCCGACGAAAGCACCACTGAGGATAAATAACACATTTGAGGTGTCTATATGGTACACGTCGGGTTTGGCTGTAGATTTATGAGCCCTGGGGATACAAATTGCTAAGAGGACATTAAGGATACCTGTAGCCAGATGAGGTGCACGTTGTCCACTTCGGGGATGTGTACCAGGCCCCACGGCTGGAGGCTCCGGAGCACCGGTGCCTTTGGCTTGAACGGTGACAACTGAACCTTCCATCATACGTAGAAGGGCTTGTTGTACACCTTCACCACCGACATCGCGCGATGTATCTGTGCCTATGCCACCTGCTTTCTTGGCGATCTTATCGACTTCGTCTATGTAGACGATGCCCATACTATGACAATATATCAATGCTTTGTAGTTTCGGTACAAAATGACGGTTACCTCGCTCTTACGGGATCCCAGTTCGCTGCTTGTAACTGCATGAACAACGAATTAGCACTGTAACATCCCGTCAGAAGAGTTGCTTACTAGTCGTTGAATCGCCATATCAACATCTTCTCCTACGTCTATTAATAATCAGCACCACGCACTGCCTGTCATTGAGCAAGCAAACATACATCCAGCTTGGGTGAACGACGTTGCATCGCTCACAGAGAATGGAACATCCAATACTCTTGCAAGTGTTTTAGCTAATAATGTCTTCCCTGAATTCCAGATGGTCAGCTGGGAACCCCTTGAGTTTGAGGCGTGTGCAAGACTATACTCACCGGAACCGGTAGGACCACTTTGGAGAGATTATGAACTGTGCAAGGATATACAAACAACTCGTACATCACCAAAACGTTGCTCTTCTCGAAAAGGGGCATTCTCTGGGTTGGCCGGAAAGAAGCACCTGCAGGCCTGCGTATTGGACGTACGCGAGCTGGGCTGACACCACTGTTTGCTACATCGCAGATGCCAGAGTCGAAGGTTAGAATCTGATGTAGAACATGCTGGGGAACATACGATCAATGAATCCTTCGAGTTCTGCATCACGTTCTTGCTCTTCTTGTTCAAGGATAGATAGATTGGCACGGACGCGATTGTAATGGTTGTATACACTAAATGAATAGCTGTTATTGTGGACGATACCCAGGAAGGCCATGACTCACGCCACGGATAGAACTTTCTTGGCATTCTCCTGCCCGACAATGAATTGGTTCAAGTATCGTACCAACTACCCCACTCCAGTAAATACAAATTTCGGTGGGTCTTGTGCGGGGGCATACCTCACGAGGTGTAGCTAGGCCATAAGCTGGTAGCTGTGTTTCTGTGTAGCCATTGTCTGGCTGTTGGTAATCGTTTAGCGGCTGGGTCCGGAGTTGTCGAACGAGGAGACGAAGATGTCGAGGGTGTGCCGGCGAGTTGTGTCGTAGAAGCATTAATGGTGTCACTTCAGGGATATAAGGTGCTGTATGAAAGTTCGAAGCAACGGGGAAAGGTACGGAAGTGAGGTAGCAGGGATCGGCGGCTGGGGTGGCACTCAGTAAGTAGTGTGATATACTCCGGGGGGCGCGGGTCAGATCAGGCAAGTCGTTCGGGTTACACTTGTCACTCGACCACAACGTAAACTCGCCCCTACTCCCACTACACCTCTTGCTATCAACTTTCCTCATACTCAGACGATATAGAAATCATGGGGCGTCATTCGCGTTCTGACTCACGCTCAAGATCCCCTCGTCGAAGGTATGATGACCCAGACCGTGGTGAGCGAGAACATCGCTCATCTAGACAAGACAAGAGCTCGCGAAAATATGATGACGACGATGACTATTCTCGAAGCAAACGTTACAGGAGTAAGAGTAAAGAGAGGCGGAGTGGCAGTAGGGATAGGGGAGAGTCTTCTAGGCGCAAAAGGGACAGGGAAAGGAGTAGAAGTCGCGAGAGGAGTCATGAAAGGAGGGATAAGAAGTGGGTCTTTGCCATTTCCTTGTGTTTAGATTCGCGCTCATATTCTTGGTAGGCGGAAGAGAGATAAGTCAGAGGACAGAAAAGCTAGAAAGGCAGAGAAGAAACGCATAAGGGAGGAAGAAGAGGCTCGTCAAGTCGCAGAACTCAGCGCATATAGTGCAACAGACAATCCCTTCCACGATGTTAACCTAGGTCAACAGTTCCGTTGGCACAAGAAGACAGAGAAAGAACGAAAGCAAGGCCTAACTCTTGCTGAAGCTCAGAGGCGGGATGCGCTCCGGCGGCAGGAAGCAAAGGAGGAGTTGGAACGGTTGAACAGACGAAGAGCCCAGAGAGAAGAAGAACAAAGACTGAGGGAGGAAGAAGAGTTGCGCATGCAGCGTCTGCAGGAGTCTGCACAGATGTCAGAATGGCTTGCGAAAGAGGGTGATTTCCAGTTGGAGCAGGAGAGGAAGAGGGCTGCTATCCGCATAAAAGAGAAACGAGCCAAAGCCATCGATTTTTTGGCGCTGAACCTCAAGTATGTCAACCCCCATACATCTCAAGATGATGCAGATGACGCGGAGGACGCTGGTCTCGAAATTGACTTGGACGAGCCATACAAGATATTCGATGTATGTTCTTCGAATCTCCTCTCAGCAAGTAGGTTACTCAAATCGTTTTCAGAATCTTACAACACAACAAACCGACGAACTCCACGATGACATTGAACGATATCTCGCCCTTGAAAACGACCCAACGCACATAGACTTCTGGACGGTGTGTGTCCCGCTTCTTTTGCTGTTTCCTTGTGACTCAACATGGCTTCCAGAATATGATGGTGGTTTGCAAAGATCGACTTGAGCGGATCAAAGCCAACAACCGCATTGGATTTGAAGCTGCCGCGGCGGTCGAAAATGAAGTCACAGCTCTCTTGGCCGGCAAATCTTATGACGATTTGGCCTCGCTACAAAGGAAGATTCAAGAAAAACTGACCAGCGGGGAACCCATTGACACTGATTACTGGGAGAATCTCTTGCAGAAGCTGTTAGTTTGGAAGGCAAAGGTAAGCCCGTAGTCTTTGGGACAGAGCATCTCGGAATACTCATCCCTCCAAGGCCAAGCTCAAAAGCTTCCACGAGGTCGTCGTCCGCAACCGCCTTGAACAACTCAGGAAGCGGCAGCGTGACGAGGCACTGCAGGCTCAAGAAGAGCTCTTGGCGGGTGTTGCAACAGCAGCTTCCAAGAAACCAATTGGTCCGATTGTAACTATGGAGGGCAAGGAAATTGAAGAGCCTGTTGAGGAGGTGGAACCATATGATAGGTCTATGAGCCCTGAGCTGATTGATATCAACAAATTGCGTGGGGAGGAGAGAGATGCGGATATTATTTCGGCAGTGGAGGACCGGCGCAACATCGTAAGTCGATTTAGGTTGTTGAGATGACTGGAAGCTTACTCGTTCATGTAGATACAACAACGTCGAACCGTCGCCGCCACGCGTTATGTGCCCAAGGCGGCGCAGCAAACTGTTGAAGCACAGGTTGAAGATACGACTGGCAACGTCGATCTTGCCTCGGAAGCCCTGTATCGTGCAGAGGCTGAAAGAGAACTGGATGAAGAGGAGGAACTGTTCAACCTGGAGGAGAATATCACTCGTACTACGAGCTACAACTGGGAAGACAAATATCGGCCTCGAAAGCCTCGTTACTTCAACCGTGTCCATACCGGCTACGAGTGGAACAAGTACAACCAAACACACTATGAGTGAGTTTCTTATCATCCGCACTGGATTCTTCGAGGCTAACATCGGCTTCAGTGTCGATAATCCACCTCCTAAAGTTGTTCAGGGCTATAAATTCAATATCTTCTACCCGGATCTCATCGACAAGTCCAAGGCCCCCACGTACAAGATCGTCAAAGAACCAGGAAACGACGAAACCGTCTTGTTGCACTTCAGCGCTGGACCTCCTTACGAAGACGTGGCATTCCGCATCGTTAACAGGGAATGGGAGTTCTCTCATAAGCGGTATGTTAAGTTCACCACGATACCCTTGATTTGGAGTCTCATTTCTGTCATAGAGGCTTCAGGAGTGCATTCGACCGTGGTTGTCTGTCGTTGTGGTTTAACTTCAGGCGTAATGTAAGCCTTCTTGAAATTTTTGTGCAAATACATGCTAACGAGTATTCCATATAGTTCTATCGGAAGTAAAACATCCCCCTTGTATGTACATGAGACCGTGCCATGGTTGTTATCAATTCACTACCCCATCGACGGGAGAGACGCCATTAGCCAAAACCTGGACGAGACCGTGATGAAAGGGCGTCAAGATGAGATCAGGTATCATTAATGTAATTAGTCATAGATAGAGATCACGTGAAGGTATATTACACTCGCGCTCGCCCCCCGCTGGTGTTCCACAGCTTGGAGATATCTCCCTAATCCGACACCACACTACATCCTTTGAGTTTCGCTTGACACGCACTTTCACACTTGATAAGACCTGAACATTTAGGATGGCAGCACCTGCAAGTCTTGGGCAGCAGATGGATATCGACGAGGCAGCCATCGATGAGGGCTTATACTCGCGTCAACTGTAATTGTTGCTTCGCCTTTTGTGCCGATGAATCCACTGATCTCAGGAATTTATAGCTATGTCCTTGGCCACGAAGGCTCGTAGGTTTCATTGCATGATGTTCGCGTAGAACTGACTTGTAGTCTTACGCCAACAGCCATGAAACGGATGGCAGCGTCCAACGTCCTCATCGTGGGTATGCAGGGCTTGGGCGTGGAGATAGGTGAGTCGGGGAAACGGTGGTATTTGGGATATTAACGAACTCGACGCGTTCAGCCAAAAACATTGTTCTCGCTGGCGTCAAGTCCGTGACCATCTATGACCCCGAACCTGTTACAGTGCAAGACCTTTCTTCACAGGCAAGTGACTATGTTACGCACCTTATTCTTGAACATACTTCCTCATACCACATGCGTTTCAGTTCTTCCTCCGTCAAGAAGATGTGGGCAAGCCTCGAGCTGAGGCCACCCTCCCTCGTCTAGCTGAACTCAACGCTTATGTTCCTGTACGGAACCTTGGAGGTAGAGCCGGGCAAGAGATTACCATCGACTTGATTCAAGGATTCCAGGTACGTCTTTTGGGACTGATTGCAGGCAAATTCCATGTTGATTGGTTTCTTCAGGTTGTTGTATTGTGTGGTGTTTCATTAGAGAAGCAGTTGGAGATCAACGACTGGACACACAAAAACGGCGTCCACTTCATCGCTGCTGAGACTCGTGGTTTATTCGGGTTTGTCAGAACCGTTTCGAGTTGCTTTAGTTTTTCTGACCGATATCTTTGGTTGATAGGTCTGTTTTCAACGATTTTGGCCCTCGATTCACCTGTGTGGATAGTACGGGAGAGCAGCCTCTGTCCGGAATGATCGTGTCCGTTGAGAAGGTCCGTGCGCCATCCCATTCGCAGACGTTTGGTATTGATTCATATATACAGGACAAGGAAGGTCTCGTAACTTGTTTGGATGAGACACGCCATGGTCTCGAGGATGGAGACTTTGTGACTTTCTCCGAAGTGCAGGGCATGACGGAACTGAATAATTGCGAACCCAGGAAGATTTCTGTCAAGGGACCATACACCTTCACCATCGGTGATACCTCTGGCTTCCAGGATTACAAGACCGGTGGCATCTTCACCCAGGTCAAGATGCCTAAGATCATCGACTTCGTAAGCTGTCAGTCGCCTTGTCGACAGAATAGGTGGACTAAAGCTTTTTCTTAGAAATCATTGAGGGAAGCATTGAAGGAACCGGAGTACTTCATCACTGATTTTGCTAAATTCGACCGTCCGGCCACTCTGCACGCCGGTTTTCAAGCGCTTTCCCAGTTCCGCCAACAGAAAGGTCGACTCCCAAGACCCAGGAACTCTGAGGATGCCAAAGAACTTGTGGTTCTGGCGAAGAAGATCGATGCCGATGCCGATGAAAAGATCCTAACAGAACTCGCCTACCAAGCAACTGGCGATCTCTCACCCATGAACGCCGTCATAGGTGGCTTTGTCGCGCAGGAAGTTCTCAAGGCTTGCTCTGCCAAGTTCCACCCCATGGTTCAGAACATGTACTTCGATTCTCTTGAGTCCCTGCCAACGGAGCCACCGACTGAGGCTGATACCCAGCCCATCGGTTCGAGGTACGACAGTCAAATAGCCGTATTCGGAAAATCGTTCCAGGAGAAGATTGCCAACTTCCGCGAGTTCTTGGTTGGTGCTGGTGCCATTGGCTGTGAGATGCTCAAGAACTGGAGCATGATGGGTCTTGCGTCCGGTCCCAAGGGTGCCATCCATGTCACGGACTTGGATACTATTGAGAAGAGTAATCTCAACCGCCAGTTCTTGTTTAGGCCTAAGGATCTCGGGAAGTTTAAGTCGGAGGTTGCCGCTTCAGCTGTGGCTGATATGAACCCTGACCTTTCTGGGAAGATCCTTTCCAAACAGGAGCCCGTTGGGCCTGAGACCGAGAGTCAGTGCATCTACTCTCTAGTGATCCAACACAATATTCACCCTTGCTCAACAGATGTCTATGACGAGGACTTCTTCGACGGCATTGATGGAGTCACTAATGCTCTTGATAATATTAAGGCTCGTAAGTGCGATGGTCTTGATGTTCAACATATTGTACTCAAGAAGCACCACAGGTCTCTACATGGACCAGCGTTGCGTGTTCTACAAGAAGCCGCTACTCGACTCTGGTACCCTCGGTACCAAGGGCAATGTCCAAGTCGTCGTCCCCGACCTCACAGAATCCTATGCCTCTTCGCAGGATCCCCCGGAGAAGGAGACGCCGTCTTGTACAATCAAGAACTTCCCTAACGCCATCAGCCATACTATCGAGTGGAGTCGAATGCAATTCGATAGCCTCTTTGTCAAGCCCGCTCAGGCAGTCAACGCTTATCTTTCGGAACCGAATTACCTTGAAAACAACCTCAAGTATTCTGGTCAGCAGAAGGAGCAAATTGAACAGCTCGTTTCCTTCCTCGTTACCAACAAGCCCCTGACGTTCGAGGAGTGCATTGTCTGGGCGAGACTGCAGTTCGAGCGCGACTATAACAACGACATCCGACAACTTCTGTTCAGTCTTCCCAAGGACGCCGTCACTAGTACAGGTCAACCATTCTGGAGTGGGCCGAAGAGAGCACCCGACCCATTGACGTTCAATTCGAATGATGTAAGGCCACTTCCGCAAAGTTATACCCTGCAAAACTGACATTGTTCCAGCCCACCCATCTCGCCTACATCATCGCAGCTGCCAACCTTCATGCATATAATTATGGGCTTCGCGGTGATACAGACCCCGCTCTCTTCCGCAAGGTTGCAGATTCCGTCATTGTTCCAGAGTTCACTCCAAAGAGTGGAGTGAAGATCCAGATCAGCGACAATGACCCTGTCCCTCAACAAGGACAATCATCGGGTCTAGGTGCGTTCCCTCCACCAAAACGCTACTTCAGGTCACTTAACAATCGGACAGATGAAGAGGCTGAAGCGCTCATCACCAAACTGCCAGCTGCGTCTTCACTGGCAGGTTACAGATTGACGCCTGTCGAGTTTGAGAAAGATGACGATACTAATCATCATATCGACTTCATCACTGCTGCGTCCAACCTGCGCGCCATGAATTATGGTATCAATCCTGCAGATCGTCACACGACCAAGCAGATTGCCGGCAAAATCATTCCAGCTATTGCAACGACGACCTCCCTCGTCACTGGTCTCGTTTGTCTCGAGCTCTACAAGATCATTGATGGCAAGAGGAAATTGGATGATTACAAGAATGGTTTCGTCAACCTTGCTTTGCCGTTCTTTGGCTTCTCGGAGCCTATAGCAGCACCGAAGCACAAGTACGGTAATACAGAATGGACCCTTTGGGACCGTTTTGTCTTTGACAACAACCCGACACTTCAAGAGATCATTGATTGGTTCCGTACCAACCACAATCTGGAGGTTGGAATGGTTAGCCAAGGTGTGAGCATGTTATGGAGTTCATTCATCGGCAAGAAGAAGGTGCGTTGATTCCGGATTCTTGATTCCGTTCGTGATACTTATGGCCAAACCTTTCTGTCGGAGTAGAGCGAGGAGCGCCTACCATTGAGATTCAGTGAACTCGTTGAACTCGTCAGTAAGAAACCCATCCCTCCTCACGCCAAGCAGCTCGTCACCGAGATCATGGTCACTGACGAGGAAGGCGAAGATGTCGAGGTAATGAATCAACCATCGCCCTGTGCCGCCTGAGGTTTATGTTTGCTGACCAATACCTTTTTGCAGGTGCCGTTCCTTGTTGTTCGGATTAGGTAGCTCATTACTTTTCCTCCACTCAGTTACATCTGGACGACAGCTACATACGACTAGAAGCCAACATGATAAATAGGAGTGTAATATAATGCTTTGATCCAACAATCTTTCCTTGAGAGGTGATACATAGGCCGCACGTACCTCTTGGCATCACACAAAAGGACTCAGTGTAGAGGCATGAAGTTTCATAAAAGATGGAGACAGAAGCATATATAGCCACCATATCCAGTGAACAACGTCAAACACGAACACAACTACGCATACCTACTTACCTAAAAAAAAAAAGTACGGAGTCGAATGAAGTGGAATAATCGTATGTAACGGAGCGTTGGGGAAAGGGCGTATCGGATATAAGGGAATAGGTCGTTAAGGGTTGGCGAAGACGTACGAAGCCGTAGCTACGAGAGGAGAAGACCAAGATTAAAGAGGTCAAATGATGAAAGATGAAGCGAGGAAGTAAAGGTGTGGGAGGATGTGAAGAGAAGGGGAGATTTTTTTGGGGTTTATATACGTTACGTTATGAGAAGTAAAATAATAAGATGTGTCTCAGTTGAAAAATGACGGACGACGAAAAGTATCCTTGATAATGTTGAGGATAGGGAAGAGAGATAAGAGATGAGTGCCAAACAACCGTGCTGGGCAATGAGAGAGAAAAACAACATTAGTGGACGAAAGGACGAATCATAAATACCAGGCTCGGTGGACCAAGGCCGGAATGATAAAGAGTCCAAGAAGGCATCTCAACAAGTGAGGGAAGAGGAAAGAGCTTGAAACCGCGTATCGAATGGTATCCTCGACGAAGTCGCTCTTGGAAGGGTTTAAGGGGGTTCAACCTTCCTTTGCCCATTCAAGGGCCCTTGTCCAACAAGGAGGAAGGTGACGGAGATGGAGTAGAGGGAATGGTATGAATGTTGATGATGCATCCGGTTTGGTGAGGGGTGGCCCGTGGTCCCCGTTGACAGACGGATATGTACGTCGTAGAAGAGGAAGGACCGGATATGCTATGAAAACACGCGAAGAGAAACAGCAGATGACGAAGCCCGTATTCACAAGGACAAGGAGAAATAGTACAGCGCCATGTGGCAGAGACGAAGAAAAAGCCGAAAATAGACCACGATTCCATCGAGTGCGGTCGAGTTTAGTGTAGTGATGATGACGGACAATCGAAAAAGACGAGAGATGACGAAATCTATGAGTCCTGCGGTCTATCCCACACACTCTCGTGCATTGAGGGGACGATCAAGAAGCTTGGCTGAACCTAAGTGCGCAACCATGTTGTCTGCAAGGTAGGGATGGGGCCGTATGAAGGCGCAACGGAATAATCGTAACCGTTGGACCAGTGTGACTGGGGCTCGGCATGCACATGATCCTGGACCGTCATGCGAATGTCACTGCAACGGTAATCAAAGATCGACTGTGAATACGATCGTGCGTGGTTGCGCATCTGATAGTTGTCCTGGTTGTAGGAAAGAGACTGAGAGCGAGAGTGTGGAAGTGGGACAGGGGGCAAGTAAGGGTAATTATATGCATTTTGTGACATCTGAGGGAGGTGCGGGAAGTCGATGTAGCCAGGCTGGGGTTTAACGGGCACGTAGACCGCAAGATTCCAACTCGGATTGTAGGTGATGTCATGTGGCTGATGGTAAGCCACTGGATACGACACAACGTGAGGTGCTTGAACAGCCACGTAGTGACCACTGACGCGGTTACGGTCCCGGAGGATGGGTTCGTCACCGGCGGGGCTCCACTTGGCGGGTGGTGGTAGATGTTTGGCAGCTTCAACGTTGGCACGATCCCAGGTGTTCTCATTAGGATGAGAAGGAAGGGGAGCCTCAATTGTTCGGGAGTTGCGAATAGAACGACGTCTTGGCACATACTCCTCACGAAGGGGTCCATCTTCGTCAAGATCAATCTCGAGAACCTCGCTGGCTTGCAACTCTTTCTCCAACTTTTCTCGGCGACGTTCTTCCACACCAATAAAGACTGGTTGAGGAAGATCGGCGGTCAATGCTGGATTAGTCGAAGCATCAATGACCTCCTCCAAGGTTTTGCGGATGATGGCATGAGGATTGGAACCGGGCCGAGAGATAGGCTGCGGGTGACCAGGGGATGAGAGGGACTTGTGGTAGGAAAGCAGGTGTGTGAGCCACTGGGACCATTCAGATCCAGGGACAGACAAGTCGTAAGAAAAGGCAGCTAGCGCTAAGCCCTCCAGCTTGTTCAAGATATGGATAGGCACATTCGAAATGGAATGCCTGAGAAAAATGAAAAAGGTCACTCAGTATGGGGAGATTTTCACAAAACGAAGGTACTCACCATGTCTTGTTGGAGAAAGTGTGATCATCCAACCACTTGTTTGCCAACATGCATCCGAGAACAACGAGACGGAAAGGAGCACTGGTCTCCATACCGCTTCTGTCGGAACCCCATAGCGGATCTCCTAACAGGGCAGCACGAAACGCGGCCTCCTTACCATACTCGGGCCCCAATGTAATGGGTCCAAAATGAACAGGGAGTCGAATGATATACCAAATGGCGAGAAAAACAGCCGAAGGTTGCAACAGTGTAGAAAGCAGCAAGGAATGCACAGATACGGCCAAATACGGAGGGGGTGACGCAGCATACTGCATGGGAGAATGTCTGGGGGGAATTAATAGATCAGCCGATCATATCTAGTGCGCTGATTAAGAATGAACTTACGGATGGGCAACAAAGGGTGGGGGCAAACTAAGGCCAGTGGTGCAGACCTTCCACACGTAATCGGCAACCCAGTTAGCTAGAGGCTCTGCAAGCTTTTTGTATCCAGCATTGATGGACGAGGCGACATTTTCAGCTGCGGGCGCAGGCTCCTTCGGAACATCACCAAAAGTGGTCAAGGAAAAGGGGGCGAAGGCCTGGTGGCCGGCGCCCTTTGGTTCCACAGGAGCAGAGGTTTGCGCAGCGATCTCCGGCAAATAGGCATCCCCACAGGGAGGATAAACTTGGGCATCGGCCACAGCCCGATCCACGAAAACGCCGAACGGAGTGATAGGTCCCAAAGGACTCGAAACTGGATCCTCTGGAGATCGGTCTTCACATACGGGCGAAAAAGCACCGCCCTCGTGCGAGGAGTGGTTATGATCAGAGCTACGAGAAGGGTGGCTGCCTTGTTGCTGCCCAAGATTGACGATGTCGATATCTTCTATCTGTTGAGGAGGAGAGCTGGCGGTCCACTGGCTCTGATTATCGAGATGACTATGATCCATGGAACTATCCGAGCCCATGTCGCCGTCTTCTTCGTCCAAAACGCAGTCAGTGGGGGTGAATTGGCTGAACAAGGAATACAAGGGCGGAAGACACGCTTCAGCGTGAGCTCCTTTAATAACCGGCGCGTTGCCCGCGGCGGTCAACCCCCGTGGAAAACCCTGCTCAGAGTGACAATCAACCGAGTGTGGGTCGTCCTCCCAGATGCGGCGTGGTTTGTCTCTGCGCCAGGCTGGGAGAGACTTGATCCACTCCTCACGAGTACTAAACGAGGGAGGAGGGCCGGTGGGGCAGGGAGGAAGAGAACTAGAAAGTGACTGGAGGTCGGCGGTCTGGGATGGACGTTGCTTGTTCTTGATGACGGGGTGGGAAGGCGGCTTTGAGAAACGAGGAACAGGAACCGGCATCTGAGTTTGAGGGGTAGATTGGAGTTCGGGGTCTTCCGCACTAGCTATGTGAGAAGACGACCGTGCCCGAACCTACAGAGTGCTCCTGCGTGTGAAAGGAGCGGTGGAGTTGAGAGAGAGGAAGGGGTCGTAAAGGTGGGTCGTAAAGTGGGAGAGACGGAAGGACTACTATTGACGGAAGACGGATTGGATGGCAGACGCACAGCGAAGGCGTGCCTTTTCGTAGCCCGGGAGAAAATGGGGCAGTTTTCACTGCTGGCAGCGTCTTTAGGCCAGCTGAAGCCCGGCTGCGATGGAGACTCTACAGAAAGACTAGGGGACGGCCCTCTTCAGTCCTGGCCTAGGTTGTTGGCGAGGTAGGAGTGGAAGAGAAAACCTGGCAACTGGAATCGACAGAAGAGGGTCGATCCACCTGGTGCTTGGGAGTTGCCCAACAACAACAAAACCGGCCACCTTATATACTGCTTACTTAAGCCATCATGACTCTTCCCAGCCGCCACGATCCAGACAACTTAGACCCGCCCCTGCCTCAATCAAGTAAGTCTGTGCCACGCCCCGCATTCTCCTAGATCCCCCCCTCGATCCAATCGATGAACCCACATGCCTCTGTCCTGTCCATACGTATCATCAATATTTCGCCTCTTCAGTTCACACCACACAACAAATCAGCCTTTTCCACAGACTCGTCGGGTCTCCTGATCCCTTGTCGTCATCACCCTTTCTACTATTAGTCGCTTTCTAGACGTCTAATTCGGGCTCTTATCCGAGTGACTCAGACCTGCATCTCAGTAATGTCTGCTGTCATTACCTGTTCTGGTGGAGCCGATCCGGCACCTACCCCTCTTTGCTTATTTCTCGCCCCTAATGGTTGAGAGCTTACGAACATGCTTACGAACCAGCCCACGTTCGGGGTGCATTGCTTGCCCCAGAGTCCAGTGCGCGGTGAAATGATCTCCCTGACCGGTCTCAGATGGGCGGTTTTATTCTGCCACGTTCTGAGCCAAGATTCCCGCAGCCGCTATTCATACACCAGACACATGACTACGACGTGTTACTGTTGCTACAAAAGGGCTGTGTCTTTTTACATCGTTTCTCAGTGCATACCCATCTCGTGTCTCTTTTGCACGTAAACCCATCTGCCAAGTCCGATGGGACCTCCGTAGTTCCCGACACGATTCATACGTCCATCACTGTAACAAGTCGCTTAGATACATATATGAGCAGCGGTCTGTCTCTGACTGGGGAGACAAGCTTTATTGTACGTTGCATTGTTGTTGCATCAACCCCGAGGCCGAGATGCGCAGCGACCAAGGCACAGGCTAACTGATACCATGATCAACTTCAAGCACCAGTTCTAGATGGTCCTCGAGCGGAGATGAGTACTAGTAGGAGCGTCAATTGAGCGGTTCAATTCTTAGGCTAACCGAAATCGCCATCATGCATGCACTAGACGAGGTAAACTCAAAGCTCATTTTGCACCTCAGCTTCGCTTCACCTTGTCACTGATTACACCTAAAACTCGTTTCTAGAAATAGCGACCCAAACTACCGTGCGGGCTATGGCGTTAACACTCTCCTGGAATCATCAGCAAGGGCATAGCCCGTATCACACGAGGCGATCCCGCGGCCGCTCTGAACGCGGCTTCTGGACACTGCGTAAAAAGGTCGGCTTGTGACAGTTACATACATATTACACACACCCACAGCTGTCTCCCGAGTATCGATTACGGCCCGCCTCAATGGCATCCCCAATGATAAACGACGCCAATGCGCAGCCAATCCACACAACGAAGCGTCCAGCCTCTGCCAGTGAGTGCGGCTTCAAAGCATCACCGTCTTTCTTGATACTCCGACCTTCTCTCAACTTCTGGCTTCAAACGAAGGCAAAATCTGCAAAAGACGGTAAGCGGCAGTCCAAAGTTCCGGTGATTCGGGTTCTGGTTTCTTAGAGTTGGAGCCCGTCGCCGGTCGGCTGGCAATGCTTTAGTCACGCCTCAGAAATAAACCGAACATTCCGGTCTCACACAAGTGACTTGAAAGCTGAAGAGTGAAAATTTGCTTGCATGCATAGCTAAGTGTGGGGTGTGCGAGTCAGAACTTCTCAATAACAGGCGAGAGAAGGGAGGTAATCTAAAAATACTCTGGAGAATTGCTTGGTGCTCCCCGTCCAAGATCCGGCCAGAGGTACTGCTAAGAAGACCAGAAGTTGAAGCGCTGGAACTCGGGGATTTTTAAGGAAATAACTCGAGGAATAACCATGTGTCCGCTGGGAACGGGGTTTTCCCTTTCCTCTTGGATGAGACCCAAAGGTCTTCAAGGGTTTGAGGCATTTAGCTAATGACTTTCTTGGTCTGAACGGGTTTGACTTGAGTCACACATTCGTGGAGTGCTGCGCTGCTTACTGTGCGAGGTTTGGGAGTGGCGGAGATTGTGGACTCGGCGAATCTCTTACCACATCGTTACATTCTTGAAGACGGCCACTTCGAGCCACGCAATCTCGTCGCACTGTATCTGGAAATCTACCAACAGATAAGATGGGTAGATAAGAGCGAAGACGTCGACAAGGTGATGATAGCCTATCTGATCTGGAGTTTATGCGTACGAATGGGCTTAACCGTTCGTAGTCGACGCTTGTCTTTGGCCTATGATGGATGACGACAAGAACTGGGTTGAGGGTTCCGACAGATATATCCATCGATGGAACCATTGTATAGAGTTGAAGGAAACCACGAACAGGTCAAGTGAAATCTGATTATCCTTTTCGATTGGAAAAAGAGTCCTAGGGTTTCCAATTGTACTTTGAAGTTCTTTGTGGCGTGAATCAATCCGAACTGACAGTGTTCACAGACAGGGGTATAAAGCTTGGAGAACGTATCCTAGGCTTTCAGTAAATGCCGCTGTTTCGGCGATAATGTTCATGTCTCAAGAGCAGGAAAGGCCGAGTCGCGGGGCTGCGGATCAGCGTCGGGACTACTACCAATTCGAGTAAGTGCGCCTTTATTTGCTTAACAAGTTGATGACAAACATTCATTCCACTTCGAGTCAAGAGTGAGCTTGACAAGTGTTATAAGCATCCTGTCATCCTGTTTATAATATCTTATCTTTCGGTCAAGGAAATTCGAAAAGGATAACAGTCCGTTCATTGATATGGATGCTCCCAACAACGGAAATGGCTCTGGGTCCCAAGCTCCTATTGACCCAATAACTCTTGGTCAATTAAAAGCTGCCATGGCGAATAGTATGAAGCCCAAGGTGTGTACACTTACTTGTTGGCAAAGGAGTGTGTTTTGAGATTCTCCCTCCAGCAATCTTGGTACGACTACAAATATGATGACGAGGACACGGTTATGGCTGAGATTGAAGAGTTCTATTCATACGTGGAGATGCCACAGGCTGTTGAGAACTTGAAAGCCTGGGAAGACTCGTATATGCCAGGTATGATCATCTTTCAACCAGCAGGACACGCCTTATTGAATTTCAATGGAAGAATGGATGAAGGCTAGTCCGGCAGATCGCAGAACTCATGTCCAACTACTTCTCGAGAGCTTGGAGCACAAGGATACAGAGATACGGTTCACGAATGCGCGACGTCTCTTTTATGTGCTTCAAGGCATGTTGAAATATTATTGTTGCCCAGGATTACCCTAACACCAGAGCCACAGGTACATTCGCTGAGACTGGTTCACCGGAGGATCAACTACACTGGATATTCGAAAATGCCAAAATCGTTAGGGATGCTGATGGTGTCAGTTGCATCGTAGAGGCCATCAAGATCGCTACTAAGAAGCACGATTTTCTGTGGTGAGTTTTTGTCGCTCGTTTATGCTGGTCAACTGCTAACTTTGAAGGAAGTGGCTTATCAGACCAGGACGCCACAAGGTTTAACATCAGCCAGGCAGATAAGTCGGACCTCATGGAAGAGATCCTCACTGAGCTTTCCGTTTACTTTGGGATGTTGTATCACTTGATTGAGGTATTCAAAGGTCATGAAGACTTTGCCGAGGAATTGAGTAAGTTCTATGTCCAATCTCATTTTAACCTGCTGGCTAACTGCAGTCTTTTAATAGTGAGCTTGGACCCTCCGTTGCCAGTTTATCTGTTCAGTATCATCTCAAATCTTCGCGACAAGAGCGCCAAAGGGTACCCCATAAAGAAAGTAAGAGCCCCCGTTACTTTCATGTCCCTGTTTTAACTTGTGGAAAAGCTCTTGCTTCTTATGTGGAAGACGTTACTTGCCTGCTGGGGAGGTATCCGAGATTATGCTAGAGTCAAGAAGCTGGCTAGGGAACTGGCCGGTCTTCCGCCCATAACTGAAACTAGTAAGTGACAACCACTGAATAACAGTATCTCCCTCTAAAGTCGAACAAAAGATAAGAAGCTCAAGACATCTGCTATTGATGTTGAACAGTATCGCTACGAAACGTCTGTCAAATACCCTACTTTCTCCCCTCCCGATTCACCCCCACAAAGTCTCGCTGATTACCCCATCGCCAAATCCAATCCCTCCAAGCTCACCCACCGCTTGTCTCAAGCCTACAACCCCATCCCGCTGCGACACCACTACCACCATGATGATCTAGAACCCGCGCATACAGGGATGCTACCTGGAACCCAATCAAGTTTCCAACACCAACAGATTGGTCCCGGTGGCCCTTTCAGGCCCAATCCCCAACCACCTACTCCCGCACCTTCCCCCCCTCCCTCACCGAAACCTAAGAAGCAGCAGTACCAAACTGACCAGAGTAGGCCGTTCTTGTTACCGTTTACTGGGAAAACAGGGAAGAATGCGGCACTGGTTCCATTTGCCATTGAAGAAGCGGAGAGATTATTCAATAAGCACATGTATGTCAGTTTGACGTTGGCACAAATGTGGAGGACGAGGGAGGATTGCATGACGTTTGAGAGCGGGCTAGATAGGATGCCCGGAATGGATGAGACATACAAATCTTCCACGTTTTTATCGAGTGTGAGTGTGATATCCCACTTTGCTGTTTCGATTGATATGCTCACCTTGGACTAAGGAGCTAGAAACAGAGCCACTTCCAGACGTTACCCAGCTAAATCGTGAGATTGAAGCTGCAACGAATGCAGAAAAGACAGCTACTACTGAAGTTGACAAGCGCACGTGGAGGGAGCGGAGGGAGGATTTGATGCGCCTCAAGCGCGTGGAACAAGTATATGTACGTTGAGGTCTACTTTGTAATGGTTCTGCAATTTTTGACTTGTTATAGGGTGGTGTTCTACCACATCTCTCAGGCTGGGTCCTGGTACTGCTCAAATTGTTGCTAGCTACCGTTTCTGCCAGTACAAATGGTCTCCAGAACCCCCAGCCGTCTGGTTCCTCAGTTTTCCCTCCGGGTGTTTCATCGCGTATGATTCCTTTGACTTTTACTGTCGCATTGACCATCAAATAACCTATTTGTTATTCAGCTATAAACTCAGCTCCTGAGCAACCTCCTGCCCACCCCCCAACACTGGAAGAAATAGATGTTACTCGACATCGCGAGATTACATCGAAGGCCGTGTCTGCTATCCTACTCATCGTGTTGAAGTGGTTCAAGGTGTCTCGTGAGTGGCGCATTTCACGGTCGACGCGTGTTCGCGGTTGGTTTACATACTGATGATCCCACAGACGCAATGAAATTTCACCACCTCGGCCATCACCTACTTGACACGAATTGTTTGTTACTAATTTTGAAGATGTTCGGCCTGCAAGAGATCTCACAACTCGTTGTGTCGAAAGCGGATTCCCCTGAAAACAAGTACGCCCGATTATGACCCCCTGCTGACGTCCTAACCGAACGGCTTTAGCTTCTTCCACTTCTGCCTGAATTACTCAAAGAATCCCCAGCCGAATCGGCCGGAAGATACCTCCCAACGAACAACACGACAAACCATCACACGGACGGTCACACTTCCTAACGGCGAGAAACATGAGGAAGAGATTGAGCACATTCATGAGTACTCATGGCGAAACTTCTTTGCGACCATCAATTACGCAAAAATTATGCAGAAGCTGTCAAAGGGACGGCCGCATCGGATATGGATGCTTGTCCATTACAAGAGCTCTGTATGCAGTTCTTTAATTTCAATTTCGTGAACACACGCTGAAGGTGCATCTAGGCCGTACTGAAACGAGTTCTTCGTGTAATGCATCCGATGTTGCAGCTGAACATTCTCAAATTGATCAAAGGCCAAGTTCCATATTGCGGTCGTCGGTGGAGGCAATGTGAGCTCAGGCTCAGCCACGTTTCCTCGAGGTGTTTTATTGACCCTTTACTCATCAAACCCAGCAAACATGAAGGTCATCACGGCAATATATTTGAATTGCCGGCCTGATCTTCGAGACGAATGGCTGACCGGCAACGAAGCTGAGGAAGGTCAAGGAGCTCAGGTGCGTCCTTGAAAGTCACCCTGGTGCTTCTGTTGATCGTTTCACAGGCTCAAGAACAAGCCCTGCGCCATCTCGTCAAGTTCTGTATGCTAAAATATATGCCATTCAACCGAGACTATGATTAATGGTTACCTTACAGACAATACCAAGCGATATGGCGTCGCAGCCTTAGGGAACCAGAACAGCCCGAAACACCGCAGATCTGGCAGCATATCGCAGCAAATGGACGGCTTACATCCTCCCGAGTTGTCAGGCATAATCAGACCCCTTGGAACACCGAACACTGTTGATGCAGACGTTTTCCCTCCTCCTCGCTTACAAGCCCCTGACCCTAACACTTTCCTTCCCTATATTACGGAAGACATTGCCTTCGAGGAAGAGTATGAAGAGTATCTGAAGGATTGGGGGTATTCCGATGAACAAATAGAGGACATGCCCCTCTTCGGCGGAGCATCTGCTTGGAGGAGACTGCCTTTCGAAACTGATATTGCCGATGGCATAAGTGACGGCGAAAGCGTCGTGTCTATCGGTGAATTAGGCGATGATGCGCGCCTTTACCCGAACCGAGATGACAAGGATGTTGTTGATGAGAACAGGAATAACTGGGAGGTATGGACTCAAAGCGTGCATGATGTAGTCGAGCTAAAAATGCCCCCACAGCATTTAAGTCCGAAGACGATGGCTGCTTTACCTAAATCACCCGCAGGCAACCGACGACCGAGTCCTGGCGGTGGACTGCGACCAGTCATACCTTTCGGATTGGACGATGGAAGTGCAATTGACATCGAAGATATTGAGGAGCCTGAGTTGGGTCCTGCACCGCGTGGACAATCTACTCCGTTCGCTGAAGGTGCAGGCGTTGATGAGGTCGAATATGCATATGGGTATGTCATCTGATATTCAGGCGATTACCAGCTTTGCTCATTACAGCCATAGTGTCTGAGGCTGGCAAGATACTTTAGCTTTACTTGATGATTGTACAGCTTGTTAATCGATTCGTTTCTTCGATTCGTCACTGATTGTTGATAATCAAGACGGCCGGGTCATCATACCTTCAAGGTTACTATAGTCATCGCGGTGATAACACACGAGGTGTCAGGATCCTTACCACGAGGCGCGAACGCAATCGGGTACATCCCTTGTGATGACTCCCTTTCTCTTATTAACCTTCTCCAAGACTTCAGTCGACCTTTTCGGCTCTGACAGCTATTTGACTAGTGTTCCGACACAAGCCACCAAAGATGGTTCAACCGGATCGACCCGGTGGCTCCTCTAACAGCGTAACCTTGCCTTATCTAGGTTTCACACCACTACCGGTTGGAACCTCTACTCCAGGAGCGGTGACACCTGCACAGAAGCCGGTAAACGTGACCAAGAAAAGAAGATATAGGCCCATACGGTCAGTACCTTCACTCTTTGGTGCATTGATATGCCATTGATGTGTTTTACTGACCGATATCACAGAAGTTGTTTACGTGAGAACACATTTAGTCATGTGTTCCCTTATTCTGATTTCCGTCGTTTTAGCATGCCACGAAAGAAAATTACAGGTATGTTCTCCGCGCCGAGATGCAATCAAGCCTGAATTCAACATGAGATCTTTGGCTTAGTGTGACAGAGGTCATCCTTGCAGGAAGTGGTGATTACCTTCGCTGACAGAATCAATATGTATGCGCATTTTGAGGGCTATTCGACAGCATGGACCGTAGGACGACGGAACAATGCATATATCGTCCCCCTATACCACCCAGCCTGAGGTACCTGGCGCACTCGCAGTCCCAGTCAGAGTATGTCTTAGGGTTGGAATCGGTTAGTTAGGCGTGACTCATGAATCTTGTTAGATCCGAACAAGGTGAAAACGAAGGCTCGGATGGCCCAGCGAGCGAAGCAGAGCACCAAACGGTTCCATCACCGTCACATTCGACCCACGCTGCTCCAATTGCAAACCAACAGGTTGATCCACAACAATTCACGAGTATAGTTAACACCCTTTCCGCTATTCGCCAACTTTTAACCCAGAGAGCCGGCACAGAGGCCAATCTTGTAAACCTTCATGCTCAATACTCCAGGCGGTCGCTCAACGTTTACTTTCAGGGGGAGAATGTTCAAGATCCTAAAAGTATTGTTGGGGAGTTGAACATGTATTTTCCGAGCCCTGAACTTACATCCCAGCTATTGAAACACTTCTTTGATGATTCGCCCGTCCTTCCATTGTGGCCTATTCTTCATAAAGCAACCTTCCAACGTGCTTACACACATTTCCACAATGCATCTTCACCTACGACGCAGGTCATAATGCTAGCGGTTGTCTGTTTAATATCCCTTCAATTATTGCCCGAATCCGCCAATGATGTGAGCTCGCAGCTTTCGAGTTTGTTCTTCTGACCAACATATTATTTGCTCAGGCCATCATATTCCAGGAATACACAACGGGTAGCAGGGATGACTTGAAATCTAGATTATACGAGTTTTCAACGTCTTTACTATCGAGCTTCGAGCTTCTCTCTCAACCTACAACGGAAGATATTCGGTCCTTACTTCTCCTTTCTCTATATTTCTGTGTGAGTCAGCTCCAAGCTCCTTTATTTGTCAATCTCAAGGCTAATCTAGCAACATGGTAGAACGAAGGGAATTATCCAGCAGCATTTTGGTCATCCGGTACGTTATCTCCCTGAGGCTCCCTACCGAAGACCAACGGTTCGTACAGGAAACGCCATCAGGATGGCCCAGCTCTGTATGCTCGACTGGGTAGTTGTTGACATCCATGGAACTGAAATATAGCGTATAGCCCAGATACACCAACAGGCGCTGGCCAACTCTCCGGACCCCTCAACGGCAGAGTTCACTCGCATCTTGTGGTGTAAGGTTCTCCACCTCATTTCATGCAAACTTATTCATAGGCATAGGGTCATTATTTCTCCTTGACTGGTGCGTATACTAAACCATTCAACTCAACCCGGGACTGACGAAGTCGAGTCCAGTCACCAGTGCTATGTCTTTCAACGTCCCTATACAATTCTCGAACACGTAAGCCTTGGACAAGTGTAGCGAAACAATGTACATTCATGTTCTTCCCCGGCAGCATTGCCACATCCCACTTCCCGAAGCCATCCACTACCTCGCTGACCAGAGTGGAGGTTTATCAGATACTCTCATCGATAATAGTGGGCTCCACCGCTCAAAGTCTGGTAGCTTTGGGACTCATATTGTGGTTAGGTTTTCTCTTGACCCAAATCCAGTGGGCGCGACTGGCGGGAAAGGCCTGGGATATCTGTTCTTCAGCCCGGTCTACCATTGGAGATCTCCTAAGCGTGGAAAAGGCACTTCATGATCTAGAGTCTGGGCTACCACTGCCCTTCCGCATACATGATGTACCAGAAACCGCGTGCAGGGGAGTCAATTATTTTCAGGTCCGTCCTGTCTTTCATTTCAGCCACAAGTGACAGGCACTGGACTTGTGGGGCAGGGTCTGATATTCTCCTTACGAACGTGCCATATTCGCGCTCGTATTTTGCTTAAACTAGTACGAATCTTAATTGGCTGAGGGTAGCATTAGGATTAAGAAATTTTCTTTGCAGCAAAAGAGATGTTTGCACCATCTCCCCCACGATGACCATCTCCGCAAGTTCGGGGAGAGTGTTGGTGGAATCTGTATCGGACTTTGGTAAAGTTGACCTTTGTCGCACCGTCCTGTAAATCTTATCTCGTGATAGCCAGAAAATCCTCGCTTATCATCTTCGTGCTCAAAAGACACTAACGCCATCTTACTTATGTTGGGGCGAACTAAGCCTGATTTCTTTTGAGGCAATACGTACGCTTCTCTCCCTCTGGACCGAGCTTTAACTGACTTAGCATTATGAAGTATTTTTGGTAGCGTCTACCCTCGCTGATGCGGAGGTCTCCAGAAAGGACGGTCATTTGACTAAAGCCCTCTCCTGGATCACGACTGCCCAGTCTTTGCTCGAGAAGGCACCTCTCCACAATTTTCAGGCACGAAGGGCATTGAAAGCTATTGACACACTCCGCAACGCTATTCTTACAGCAGCAAGCCCTGCTTCTCGTCCTTGGCTGGTAGCTCACTTTGACGTAGACCCTGAAATGATGAAGTTTACGGAAGCCCGACTGATCCCTCCCGCCACTGTCAATTGTCTATCGACAGATGGCATACTGGGTGATGTACTGCCCACCTCGTTGGGTCATCCCGAAGTGGACTTGCTCAGTGATGAGAACTTCATAGACAGAGTCCAGGCGTTCCTTGATTCTTGCATGCCTTCATCCTAGTTCCTTGATTCTTGCGTGCCTCCACCCTAATTACCACTCTTCACCCGATACACTGTAGCATCTGGCGCCTCAGTCAACATGATACACATATGTTTACGAAAGGGGAAGATGATCATTTTTACTCAACCTCGATGTACGCGGCGTTACAGGAAAGACAGTAGCAGAATCGGTGGCCTCATTATTGAATACAGGAGGCGAGGGTACAGTCGACCTCCCATCAAAACTCGTGCTGATCATCGAGTGGTAGTAATAGGCTCCTCGGAGATTGAGGACGAGTCTGACGCCCATTATACATGTTCCAGCTATCGAAAACGCTTGGGAAAGGCCAACCCATTTAACCTATAATGATGATTAGCGGTGGCAGTGCGAGAAATACCTTCGAAGAGGACTTACTGGGAGGACAATCCAGATCACCGCGTTCGCCACATACGTTAGCAGCGTTCTGCAAGGTATAGATCAGCGTACCAACAAGGCTCCAACACATAAAGGGCTTACACTGAGAAATATGAAATACTATCTCGTACAAGCGTTCTCCAAACGGGACCAGAAGAACCGAGACCATAGCCATGATATTTGACAATGATCCAAATGGTGAGAAGGAAGTATATACAATCCAGTGCAATGACGGGTATCCAGAATGCATAAAGGAATGATGGTATGTTATATGGTGCACAAAAGAAATATCCTGGGTATAGCGAGTTACTTGCTGCGTATGTTCGTGAGAATGCGGGAACTGGGCTGAGGGAAAAGGGTTACCTTCCAATCTACTGAATGCAAAAACGAGAATGATTATCATTGAAACTACTTCACAGGCGAAACTAGCACGAGCAGCGTGTTTGACGTATGGGGAATTTGAATACATGGCACATGTGCGAAGCAACATAGTACCTGTCATAATCGTCAACCATAAAATCCTGGTGGATCAAAAAGCCAGAATACGCACATTGCATTGACCAGACAATGATTGCCGTTCCACACCCTTGGAAGATGAACCAAAATCGACCTTTGGTTGTAACGAATGATAAGCAATAGGCTTTTGATTGTTGATTAAATGCAAAGACTGCTTACAACTGAATGTTAATCAAACGTTGTCCATTGAAATGAGTGAGTCGAAAGAGATAAGATAGACGAGAACATACAACTACGATGCGCGGTTAAACCTTTATGCAAGGGTAAAGAAAACTGGCGCACTTACGTTGTCATACGGCGGTGGTATGCAGAGCACTATCAGTATCTCATATTAGAGACCACCCAAAGACAGCGAGGCGACACGTACTGATTGCATTGATTCTGGTGCGCAAGAAATAAATAAGCGTCAACCTAACCTTCAGAGATGTGACTCACAGGAGGAATAGACTCCCAAAATACCGATTCTACAGGATCAGCCTATAATCAGAACATGCTGACACAATCAAGGAACACTGTCCATACCCAAAGGAACAAGGTTTTGGCAAGTGAAGGCGGCTTTTTCTGTTTAAACGGACAGAATGAACATCATTAAAATGGAACAATAAGGAGACCTTACCCATACTAGTTCAATCTGATATCAGATTGTCAATCAAACGGTCGGAGATTAGGTTGACGTGACAAGAAGCTCCTGCTTACCTCCTGGTCAAGAGTTATGACTGAGGGGTGATAGTGAGCTACGTTAGGGTGGAATACGCACATCAACTCACGGTGATCATAAAGAGTGACAACGGTTGGTATCACTGAAAAGGCAGAGCGGAATGAGAATCTGGTAATCCACTATGGTGCGCAATATACATACGCTGGCAAATCCTGACCACATTGGCAACACGCACGGCTTGGATGAGATCGATGTGTTCCATTATTCTCCACTCGGTAGCAAATAAGGCCCGGACGAGGGGAATGGGGAACGAGAACGTGAAAGAGCAAAGGCACAGTGGAAAGGGGGGCAGTGACTAGCCCATAGCTGCTTCGGGGTCGATATATGCTGGATATATATCCTGTCCCGCATACCACAGCAACGTAAACAGGAGCCGTAAGCTTCTGCTATTAAGGAGAAGAACGTAGTTGTGTTGTCGTTGGATGTAAGAATAGATTCGAAGCCTAAGTTGGGAGCGTGTTAAACCCTCATTTACAGCAAATGCACATAAAAGGCAGTTCTCCCATATACCCCGGCTTTCTGGAACCAACACCGTTGTGATTTGAAGAGCACATCAGTTGCGTTACTGTAGGTAATATTCTATGGCGGACCTAAGGACCGGCGTTCAGGTTCCCCTCTCCGCCGACAAGTGCAAACCTCGAGCGATCGGACCTACAGCCAAACAAGAAGTTCCCCGTTGAATAATTCATTTCCTGTTTTCAGCCCGAAAATTTACTCGAGGTCAAGCAAGATCAGCGGAAGTGTGGTCTAAGCTGAGCGCCCTCGCGTTTGGGAAAGAGTCAAGCTAGACGTATAGGTGGGAAGCTGGCGCGTGGAATACATGAACAAGCTAAATGGTTCACCACAGCGTCGCGAGCATTATGTGGGAGGCATGGGGCATCTGTGGCGGGATCGGCGGTCTTGGAGATAAAATAGAGGCTCCTTCCAGTAGAAGCCCGGATCAATGAATGAGGCGGCGGGAGGCTAGCGGAATGGTGGTAGAAATAGAAAGTACGCAATATTATCAGCTGGGTAGCCAGATACGCGACAGCACTCACATAATTCCCAGCAGCTCTTAGGGATCCTGAAGGCATCACAGCTCGGATCGGACTGGGAGGAAATTGGTGGAGGAAAGCGCATTAATCGAACAAATTCTCGATATACCTTTGATTTGACTGTAGTTGAGCGTTATAATACCAGCGCCAGGGATCTTGAGGAGGACAGTTAATGGGTTGTAGTGTCGCGATTCTAGAGAGTTATACCGCAAAACTGGTTTTCGGATCGTCGCTCGAGTGGAGGTATAATTGTCCAAGATAATTACACATCATCACCGATTACGTCTGATGTACAGTCCCTGGACTACAGTGTCCGCTCGTACGAGAAGTCAGGTGTGGTCAACCTTTTTAGGCGCGCAGGTGGCACATTTGGGCTCAAAAGTGTCCAAACATCCTTTGTATCGATTGATCTGCGCTCTTCTAGTTCTCCGTCTATTCCGATCACCGATATGTAGAGATATAGGGTCCTCCGGAAGACCTTGAAAGGAAGAGAGGAAATAGTCTAGCAACGGTGGGGTCCAGGTTTGTTTGTGCGCTCCACTTCGCATTTTCTGGCCTCCCAGAAGGAAAAAAAAAAATATTTGTATGGTTTTTCTGCATTTGTGAGCAGCAGATAGGCAGTTAAACCCGGCTAGTCGAGGCAAAGACGAAGAGGAAGGGGGGAAGAACTAGGTATTTTGTTCATTTGTTTATGTGTATGGGCATGGTTTGTGCCGTGTTTTATTGTGTCTTCCACAATTTGGACGCTTGTCGGTGTATGTTGAATACAGTGGCCACAGACACACTAAGGAGGTGCATCCTCTCCTCCGTTGCACTCTCGGAACTGAGTGGCCACAAGTGGTCCCAGCATGTTATACAATCTGGACGCGCCTGGGCAGTAGGGAGGGTCCGTGCGCAGAAAACTGGAATTCCCATGTATCTGACATAAGCAGTCTGAATCGTGGGTTGTTTGCTTGCCCTCGACCACCATCTGCCCCCGCCAACCAGCAACAAACACTCGCATCCAGCGGTCTCGTAATTGGGTAAATGTCACAACAACAACAACCTCAAGCAATGCAGCCCATGATGGATCAACAACCTCAACAGCCTCAGGACGTTAATACCAATTCCTATTACCCTCAGGACAACGACCTCACCGGGGGCCTCCCTATTAACCTTGACTCCCTGCGGGACGGTCCTCCTGGGAGCAAGCCCTTCTATCCATATTCGACACTCATCCGGTACGTTCTCCTCCACGGTGGCTCCTGCGAGCCAGGAGTCATAAAGCCACTATGAGTCCGAGCCTAATTAACCCGTCTCTCCAGCTACGCCATTAAGGGCTCTCCAAACCAGAAACTGCTCCTAGAAGATATTTATTACGCCATTGAGTCTAGAGTGCGTGTCCTGAATTTTTGTAGATTTTAGTACGTCCCGATTGAGCTCTTCTATCCAGTTCCCCTACTTCAGAACTGCGCCGAGCGGTTGGAAAGTGAGTACCGTTGTCATAAATCTTGGTGGTATGAGGTGTTTGTTTGGGATCAAAATGCATGCGAACGCGTCTCGCGTTCGCGCTGTTGTTATTTGACTGTCTCTATTTGTTGTCGGGAGTTTATCGTTCCCTTCTGCACCCAAACACTTCATTTGACGCATGCGAATTCCGAATTCAGGCACTAACATACCTTTTACAGAACTCTGTTCGCCATAATCTTTCGTTGAATCCATGTTTTGAGAAGGTTCCCCGTCCTCTCACGGATCGTGGGAAGGGTTCCTACTGGACTGTAAATGATAACGTCGATCCTCGTACCGGTGTTCATCGCGTCCGGAAGAAGAAGAACAAAAATTCCAAGACTCGCGGATCTGAAGAGGCCGAGCAGCAACAGGCACAAGCCCAGGAATTTCATCCTCCTGAGGCTCAGGCGCCTGCTCCCCAGACTTACGATGATCCGAACGCGCACGCTCATGCACAGTTCGTTGCACCCCCAACCATGCATCCTGACGAAGCAGGCCCCAGTCGGCAGCAAGTTCCGTATCCCCCGCCATACCCACCGTAAGTAACTCCTTCATATCGAATTCACAATCTCACTGTTGATTTCAGATTCAATCCCAATTTTCCCATGATGGCGCCTGACCCCCGCTTCCCTCCCCCGATACCTGGTGTGCTCCCGATCTCTCCTGACGAAGGCTTCGAGCTGGACGAGCATGGTAATGTCAACTGGCGTCTGGCATGGTTAAAGGAACTTGGACACCTTCAACAGATCACCGCGGAGCAGGAGAAGGCTGGCGTCGATCCTGAGTGGTACAGGATGATGCTATTCCGTGTTCGCAGTGCCTTGATGCCACCTCCACCTATGAATCCAGAAGTCATGCATGGCATGCCACCGCCACATATGCAGCCGCCGCCACCGCAGAATGCCGTTGAGATGGCTCAGCAGGCGCAAACGCAGCAACAGCCAACTCAGTAAACGGTTGGCGTTTCTCGGTCGGACGCTTGGATATCTCGTTCTTTCCTTGGCTTTTCTGTTTTCGACTTTTTTTTATCTTACACTTTGTTTTCTCGCTACGAAGTCGTGTTTACCTCGCTCATCGTGATCTATTAGTACCCCCTATAATCAAGCGATGCGTTGGGTGAGGTTGTATGTACTGGACGCCGCACATATAACTTAATTAGCGCAACGATATACAATACTCCTGCTTTGTAATGTGGAAAGCGGCCGACCGCCGAAAGCTGAGTCAGTGTCGAGATGAAGCTAGATAAGGCTATGTCAGCAATTACATATGGAAAACGAAATCTCGCTACTTAAGTATTTCCTATTTTCTGCTCGACTCAAACCCCAACTGTCCTTAGAGGCAGCTCGCACACCCTCTCTCCCGCCACTACCTCATTACATGTCACCCACTGCTGTATTTCAGCCAGCAGGAAATATGGCCAACGGTCAGGCTGTTTCTGCTGCTGTTCCCGTCAAGGGGCCTGCTCTCGCCATTGGCACTCTCTCGACTGCGCAGGATGGTAAATACCAGTCATTGGTATCGGATTTAGAGGCAACGAGACACGTAGACAAGCAGATGCTGGATCGTTTGGTTGACAATGGTGCGGAAGTCACCTCTGGAATTACTAAATTACATCGCCGCTGACTTTGGTATATCAGCCACGACACTCGAGCCGTCCTCGTATGCCTCTGCACATGTCATCCTAACAGATGCAGAGTATCAATCCTTGGCACCCAATCTCTCCGATTTCCTAGCACAGCTGCTGTCTGGCCTCAGCCCACTGGGCACTCTTCACTTGCTCAACCTCACCTCCGCAATCCAAACCCTTCCTTCCGAACTGACACTCGCCGGATTCAATGTCCTGTCTACACTTCCAGACCAAGGCACCATCATCGCGCAAAAGCCCCCGCATGCCCCATCCACTACCGTTTCCCTCAAGTCACGCTCCACAACCGATGCATTCGCACCGGTTTCTACGAACGGCTCAGCGCCCTCGGTGCCACTTCCGAAGAAAACCGACCCAGCAAAGAAGAAAGCGTTATGGGCACTAACGTCACCCTCGGGCAATGCAGACAAAATCGATCCCGAGTCTCTCCTTACAGAAGCGGACAAAACTCGTCCCCAGCCCACGTGCGAACCTGTGAATTCCAATGCGCCTCGGCGAAAAAAGGCATGCAAAGGTTGCACGTGTGGGTTAGCAGAGCTGGAGGAAGAGGAAAGGAGGAACGGGAAAGTTGTGTTGTTGGATGGATCACAGACGGGCGAGACGATGGTGGTTACCCAGAGTGAGAAGGAGAGATTGGTGAATGCTGCTAAGAATGCGCCGAAGGCGACAAGTAGCTGCGGAAATTGCTTCCTTGGGGATGCCTTTAGGTGTGCGAGTTGCCCCTACCTCGGTATGTTCTTTTCGCTGTGTGTGCTCTCATTCGAGAGATTAACTTTTCCGTCATAGGTTTGCCTGCTTTCAAGCCTGGCGAAAAAGTCGAGATTGACTTTGGTATGGATGATATTTAGATACATTTGACAATGCATACGTCGTCCCCTGATTGTGAACTTCTTCGACGTCTTCCGCCGGTCTTGGAAGCTCCACGGACTGTGAGCTTGCACGGTTGTAATACTCTGCAACTCTGGTTCTTTTATTTTGACTGTACATATCTTACAATTTGCGCCGTGTAAAAGTATGACTACATCCGTTATCCATGATGCTCTCGTTTCTGTCGACTCTCCGATCCTCTCAAAAATTTGGCCCCACTATCTTATCAGATATGTCAGATATTGACCATCCCAAATCCCCTTGCCAAGCAAAGGTTTCTCTAATCCTATTAATCCGCCCATGGCGTACGTAAGTACAAACAGGTACAAACAGTCCTTCGTCTTATCTCTCCGCTCTATACATGTCCGATTCGTCCGAAAGCCCGAATAAACTCAACCCCCACAGAACACTTCATTGCTGAGCTCACTTCGATACAAATCCTGATACCTCCTTTGGAGTTCGCTCCTCTCATTCTAAAAAGGTCCCCTAGCATGACAGAGGGTCACCAATGCTCCTCTACGTCTTTGACCGTGAGCAAAACCTCCGACTGCAAATACCAATTACGAATGTTATCACTGTTACTTATACCTGTATGAATATATCTCAGCTAAGTCTCAAAACCGACAACCGAGCGACTGATACTGGACATTTCTATGCAAAAATCATAACACAAACAATGGTACCATGGAACACCCCGCATTTCGAACAGCGATAAGTACAAGAACTTGCCACAGGGAGCAACAAACGATAAGATGTATGTCAGAAGTCCGCCAGGGTCTGGATGACAAAGTCAACACTTCTAGTTTTCCATTTTATCTATTTAAAGTGATACATACCTCCTGAGCCATCCGATAAGAGGAAGCACAAAAGGAATCGTAGGGGTCTTGTCCAAGGCATCGCGGCATGTCGTGATTGTGAACCCCCTAACGAGGCCGGAATCTTCATGTGGCAGGACCCCGGATGAGACTTCCTAAGCAAGACCCCGGAGCGCGAAAATATGTCATCATCATCAATTCCAGATTTTTCACATCCAATTATTTACCTTCAACACATTCTGAAGGGCTCTCGACTTCATGTTCTGAACCACCCACTCGATATATTTTTTCCCTGAAGCTCACGGCAAATGGATACCCTCGAACCACCCACCGGCTCAACTCCGGAAGTCGCACCTCAACCACAACCACAACGACCCAAACAGCAATGCGCATTCTGTTCCAACCCTTCCAAATATACATGCCCACGCTGCCATACACATACCTGCTCCCTCGCTTGCTCACAGTCTCATAAAACAAGCACCGGATGCTCAGGTGTGAGGGACAAAGCGGCGTATATCCCGATGAACAAGTATGGTTGGGGTAGTATGATGGATGATTATTGCTTTTTGGAGGATGTGGGACGAAAGGTGGGTGAGTGGGGGAGGGAAATTGTCAAGGGTGGGTTTGAAATGAACGTTCGCGGGGTGGGTAGTAGTGGGGGTGTTGGAAGGGGAATGGAGAGAGGACGTGGGAGGGGGAGAGGAAGAGGTAGCTATGTGATGAGGGGGAGAGACAGGGGTGGACGGGGCAGAGGAGGAAAGGCGAAGCGAGAGATGTTGAAGGCCCAGCTAGAGGCGAGAGAGATTGAAGTCGAGTTATTACCGAATGGGATGGAACGGAGGAAGCTAAATCAGTCTGCTTGGGATCCTAAGTGTGTTCTCATTCCGTTTTTTAATCAATCCATAATTCATTTATTCTGGCTGCAGAACCCAGACAGCACTTCTAACTATTCAGTACAAGTTCCACCCGCCCACCGAAGTTCACTCTGCATCATATACAGTCCAACCGTTCACCCTCCTCACACACCGCAACAATTTATCCACACCTCTTTTGACCCTTGTCCAAAAACACATCCTAGATCGTCTTAATAAGAAGCCAGCCAATAAAACCCACACCGCTGAAGGCTCTATCTCCTCGACCAGCGATTCCTTCCCCTCCTGGATATCCTCGCTCGTTCTTCCACCACCAGAGGACCCGGAAAACTTTACGATGCCCACATTCGTCATCGCAGCACCGCCGGACCCTCTCCTCCTTGCACGCTCTGCGGCTCTGCTCTCGACACGAGGCCAGAACCAAGCGAACGCCAAGCCGAAAGCATACTACTCGTTAGATCCTAATGAACCGCTACTTAAGTCACTTCGTGGCACGCAATTCGTCGAATTTCCGTTAATCGAGGTCTGGGAGCATTTCAATGGCGTCGTGGTCGACAAGAAGACAGGTGGAATCAGGTGTACAGGCGAAGAGACAGAGCCTCGGAAGAAGAGAAGGAGACTTAATCCGGAGGAGGGTAGAAAGACGATCAGTGGCTTGGTAGGCGAATATGGCAGTGATGAAGATGAGGAAGGCGAGGGTGACAACGGGAAGGACGGTTTGGTGAGATATGTGGAGAGCGAAGGGGATGACGACGATAGTGAGGTGATAATGGAGCAAGATAATACCGTTGATGAGGAGATTGAGGTTACGGATGAAGATGACGAAGATGAAGACGTCAACATAGATCCAACTACCCTTCTTGAACTGGTGCAGCAGGCGAAGCAGGAAGGCAAGTGGGTGGAAGGTGACGATGATGATAGTGATGATCTCAGTGAGCAAGATGAAGAACCAAAAGTATGACGGCACCTGGTTTCATACGTCTTGCCTACGGAGGTCAAGCAAACCCTTCATCAGAAGCTGTATTTCCAGAACTTCTTCTATTGCGGCGCTGAGAGGCGTTTCCGGGGTGTTGCGAATAGGTTCCGCAGTTTTAACTTCGACTTCCCAGAGCGTGTCTGCGTGTGCTGGAATAGGCTGCTGGGTTTTGGGGTCAATCTTGAAGATTGTCAGCCTGCGGTCTAGAGGTGTACCGGGGTAGACGTACTTGTTCTTGCTGGAACATGAGGATAATGAGCGAGCCCTTTCGGAAGCAGTAGCCACGTTTATAGATCTGCGAACGTCGCCTGTACGATCTTGTTTAAGCCGCATTGCAGATATAAATGGATCAACGACTTACACGTAACCCAAAGCAGCTGCAAAACCGATCGCATCGCCTTCGACTTGCACAGTTGCCCAGGGTCTGACCGTAGCTTCTGGGTGTACACGCACAGATTCGGGCTTCAGATACGAGTACAAATGCCTTTCAGGCACACATCAGCGGGATATATGCATCTGTAATAGAGCTAGAACTCACCAAGGACCCTCGACATTTTTGCCATTGACTATCAGTTCTTTCCTGGCGCGTAGCAGCGTGGGTTCCTGTCCTTGGTCACGATGTTTCTGGGCATCGAGGGGTTCGAATACGACTTCGCGTGAATGCATGGGTTCAGAGGATTCGCAATGGAGTGTGATGCGATTTAGAATGGGTTTGAGGTCCCTGGAGAAGAACTCGCCGAAGAGAGCGATTTCATACTGGTGAGAGGTCATGGAAGGGGTGAGAGATGGAAATGAATGAAATTGATGGGTTGTGTTCTGATCAGGGACGCTGTACGTACGCGGACAAAATGATCCGCGCTACATATATCCCTGACGTCAACTCGTCGTTCCCTCGAAACTTGGTTACTTTGTATCAATCACCCTAGATAAAGGCATCAAGCTGGTCAGTCCAGAATAGCTACGTCTTGTTCGGAGAGCAGGATACCATAGAAACGAGTCAAATAACGAGGTTGTCCCCTTGCAGAGACCAGACCATGCGCTGTGTTTATATATGGGGGACATGGCGTCTATGCGAAGCAGAAACGGTGGTAGAAACGAGTGAATATTAGTCGGGAAAAGGGGGGTGACGCAAGAGTAGATATTCTATCGGACGAACGCATGGTAGCTGCTCGTGCGAGGCGCGCGAGGGTCTGGCAGGGATCAGGCGAAGGTGGGGAAACCCAGGGTTTGGAGAATAAATAGATGGGCGGTGAGCAGCGTCTAATGGGATATTCCCCGATTGGGCAGCGAGGGAGACTATTGGTCGGGCATCAGGCTGGACCGGCTGGTGTGTCCACGGTGAATCGCGATAGGATAGAGGATCTGTGGGGTACGAGGACGGACAGAGTGAGCAGCCGCCGAAGGAGATTGATAGGCATTTATTTGTTGGTGAAACTGTTGGGCAGTGTTACAGGGATCGTGGGAGACTGCTAATAGGGGAGAGAGCATCGCTCTGTCACTACCAACAATTCAGCCCTCCACAAGACTAGGATGGATAAAAGATCGAGTGCGTGTGTTCTTGTCGCCCCATGAAACTCTCTTCCAGGCATTTCTCATGGTCCTTTCCTCTAGGACGCACCAGCGACAAGGACCACCTCGACTACTACCACTCGCCCCCCGCCGATCAGGGTCCCTTCTATCAGCTCGCTAGGCACTCTAGGCAACCCTCCACCATCTCAACCTCCTCGTCCGAGTATTCTTCCGTTTCCGACACTAAAGACGCGACAAGCTCGGATGCTTCGTCTCAGGCCACGCGTCGGTCCAGCGTCCCTTCAGAGGGCAGTATGGACCGCAGACGAATTGCCATAGTCGAGATGGAGCCTTTGGAGGAGAAATCACGTACGGCTACCCAAATCTCACACGACCCTCCCAGCACGTTGCGCTCCCGGCGTGGGTTACAAACAAATATCTCAGGTCTTGCAATAGTTGCACCGCCTGACGTCTCTCCCAGCTCTTACGCCCTTGATCCTCCCTCTAGCGCCCCCATACGCTCGAGCGGAAAAGACCAGCATAGACCACCATTACATTCTAATTCTAATTCCTCCCACCACTACCGTTCCGCATCCGAATTTATTCCTTCCAGGAAGACTCTCCCGCGGGATATTGGAATCGTCGGCACCGCTCAGCTGACTTTCGGCGCTAAACAAGACACAAGCGAAATCCCCGATATGCAACTACAAGACAATAACACGGCTTTACGTCCTCCAATTTTCCAGCAGCCCAAGTCTGCCACCCCTTCTCCTTCTCCTTCGCCAGATCCCACGCGTTCTTTAACCCCTATACGCGGCCTCAACCTCATGAAACGGGATAAATCAAAGGAAAAATCATCCACATCCCTCCTTAGCCCAGACCCCGTTTCTGCTACGCCATCGCCAGTGCTAACGCCCAGGATAGGAGAGGAGAAGGATATACACGTTCCCGTAGCTGCTCCGATCGTTGTAGGTTTGGATGCCGCAGTAAGCGACGCGGTAGGAGGGATCAGGCTCGTTACGAAGCCCCAACCTGAACGTACCCAAGCCCCTGTTTCCACTACCACCACCTCTACGCCTCCCACTCTTGTACTCCCAACGACCTCAGCTCCAGACCCCACGCTTCCTTATGTAAATTACCAACCAGGGGTTCATTCCACTGCCGGACCTTTACCCCCTCCACCTCGCCTGCCAGGCTTTGAAGCCCTGTCCATTTCACCCAACTCCCCACCGCCGCCACGGCCTCCGAGGCTCAACTCTCCTCTTCCTCCTCGTAATCCTGCTAGATCCAAAGATCTCGAGGCTGTGAAACATGCTTTACAGCTACCACCATCTGTGTCTGTTGCTCTCGCTGCTAAAACTCCAACAAAGTCGAAGGAGTCTTTAACGAAGGAATCAAGAAAGGATGCTGCTTCTACAGCATCGAAAGCCGATATTGACCCGGCTGCTGCTGCTGTTGCAAGGTATGTGACTGCTGTGCACCCTATTAATACAAGGATAAAAGAACATGTTTGATTAACTACTTTTGCTGTTCTCATGCTGTTTATAGGTCGACTTCCACTTCCACGATGCCCTCAAGTCCCTCTTTCTCCGACTCTTCGTCCTCTTCCTACTCCATGCTCCAGCCCGCATCCTCAATCCATCGACGGGAGGGTGCATTCCCACCATCCTCCTCGGATCCTGGATCGGAATCCATCGACAGCGAGCGAGACTCTGCAGAAAAACAAACCACTGTTCCTGCACCGGAAAGATCTGACAGTGAGGACGTCCCACAGGTCACCGTCATCTCCGAACCACCATCCCTACCCTCACCCATCCTGGAGTCCGCCGCTGAAGAGGGCGGGGATAATGTCGATGGCCTCCAGCCTCGCACCTCTCGTCACCACTGCGAGCAGCAGGGCGAAAATGAAAATGATGGTGACGAGGAAGATTCGAATGAGAATTGGGTATCAGTCAGCCGGGTATCATCACCATCACCACATTACGACAGATTGACGTCCCTCGATAGTAATAATAACTCTGTCAGTGTCAGTGCTGATGCTAACACCAATGGAGCAGTGGTTGACAGAGAGCTATCCAAGACACCAAGCGAGGCTCCGAGTCCCCCACCAAAAAGCTTCAGGAACAGCCTGACAACGGGATTGAAGAGGTTGTCGTCGAGATCTCTGCCACGAACGCCATCAATTTCGTCTGGGTCGCGGCGGTCGTCTTCGGTTATGAGCAAACGGTTCTCGACTGGGAGTGCTAATGTGGGTGGTGGTAGTGGAGTGGAAATCAACCAGGCACCATCGCCCTCTGCCTCTTCCGCACCTTTGCACACACCTGGTGGTCAAGGTCAGGCACAGGCGAAACCCGTGAGGCGAAAGATTGTTGCGCAGTGGCCATCGGCGATGTATTGCAACGAAATACACGCAGGTAGTGGTGGTAATGGGAAGAAGAGGATGAGTACGAGCGAGAGGTGTGCGATTTACGCGCAAAAGATTAATGAGTTATATACGTACGATTGTGGATTAACTGAGTGGGTGTTGGAGATGAGGTTCCGCGGTGCGTTTATCCACTCCTACTGTCTTTAATGCCGTTCTGATATTTTTTTAGGACCGAACTCAAATTCGAATGGTGGCAGCGCCAACAAAAAATTCCCAGATGCGCGTTCACCCGCGAGTGCGCCATTTGCGCCCCAACCTCGACAAACGTCCCGCTCTTCGATGATTTCAGAAATGACATTCCCAACACGCCCCGATGCGTCGACCGCAACTGACTTGCTGTCTTCGTCATGCAACGATGATGGCGTCTATCGCGAAGATGTTCCAGTCCTCCCGTACCCCTCTCTCGCATCCGCTCAACGTGCAGCGGCCTCGAATGTCATTATGACCCCGCCCGCATCAATACGCTCACTTGGATCAAATTCGACAATTCCTTCCATGAACAACAGTAACACTAACACGCACCCACATACACCCGCGAGCACACTAACTTCGCTCAGTCAAACCTCCACCACCATCCATCACACGTCAACCGCACCACTTAACAAAACAACCCCTGGGTCTACGTCTTCCGGAGGCGGATTCTTTGCTACTCTCGGGCGTAAAGCGTCTCTCACCTCTGCGAAGAAACCTTCTCTCGGGCTTGGGCTTGGCGGTCTCATATCCTCACCCATCTCAACGTCTTCATCATCCAGCTCAGGTGTGACGTCTCCCTTGTCCTCCAATCGGCTCCTATCCAAACCCTCATCTGGTGGCAACATTTCCATCAAATCATCACCCTCGAAACCTGTGAACGTAGGAGGGATCCAGATGAACCCATCTACACCGCCCAGTGTCGTCCCAGGTGGTCCTCGTGCGCCTCCCGGAAGTGGAGGTGGAGGAATGGGCAACAGGGTGCAGAGGTCGAAGACCTTCATGCCTACTACGAGTTCACCTTTCGGCGGCGGCTCTGGTGTGCGAAACGGTGCAGGTGTACACAGTTCCAATGCAGGAATGGAACGTAGACCCTCACTTTGGGAACTCCAAGTTGGTTCTTCTACCGGTTCTGGTTCTGGTTTGGGTCCAGGTTCAAGCCCGAACACACCAACGACGCAGAGTTACGTTCATCCGTACACCAATCCACATGCACACAGTTACGGAAATGGACATGGCTATATGGTCAGTAGCCCCACTGATCTGCACCAACAATCACATCACCATTCTGTGCCCCACGTGCAACATGGGCAGCAACAGCATGCGCAGGTGTACGATCCGCATTCGGATCCAGAGTTTGTACGCCAGGTTGATAGGCTCGCGGACTTGTTGCCACACGCTGATAGGACAATTTTGGCCGGATATTTGAGGAGGGCGGGACAGGATGTGCTTGCGATAGGACAGTACCTTGAGGATGAAAAGAACGGGACGTTGAAGGCTTATTGATTTTTACGACGATTCATGACCATGGTAACGACGGTGAAGATGGCAAGAAATTTACGCTATATGACGATTTTTTGAAAAACTCCGGCTCATTTTGTGCTTAATCTGTTATGTCTCCTCGTTCCATTCCCTCTGCTTTCTGGACTTGTGATCCCCGCTTTCCGTTCCCTCTGACTTCGAATACTCTTCACTCCAATGCGCCGATGGGTCACATATCTCGCGTATTCGCTTATCTTGTTTTCTTTTTAGATCTTTTCCCCTTCCCTTTGGTGTTTGATTTCGGTCTTATTTGATCCTTTTTTTCATATTCCCTTTATACCATAAACAGTTCAGTTTATTAGTACCCATATCGAGGATGCGACGACGTATAGTGTACGATATTTGGATCGCATAATGCAATATTTATGACACTGTCTTGAATTTATCGATTGACACCAGCTGGACGGAAGCCCATCGACCCTCGTTTTGCAGCTGCAGGCGGCGCGAAGACTGCAGGCGAAAGCAACCCATACTTCAGCAATGCCCAATTAGCTCGAGATCCATGCTCACCGGGTCGACTTCGGACTATTCCAGGGCCCCAGCCCGAAGTCATCCTAGAAGGTGGTGCGGGCAATAACATTTGTTCGACTTCATTTCCGCTATCAGAATATTCGGACATTGTGCCGGATCGGAGAGAGCGGTCTATTGCGGGAATCTGAGTCATGGGAGCGGCAAATGGTTGACGGTGTTGGCCTCCCGTTCCTGGGCCCATGGACTTTTGCGGTCTAGTCCATCCCGATCCTTGATGAGATGTGGCTGACACTGTCGAGACGTGATTGTGGGCCCTAGGCACGAGAGGGGTTCGTTGAGCCTATAGAAGAAAGAGGATAGATTAGCAAGGGGCTTGTTTTCCAGAAAGGCGAAAAGAACTTCGGGTCTTGCACTGGCAGTTTCCATTCCGACAACTGTTTCGATGTTGGTGCCACCTCCTGCTATGCCGGTACCATGCCGTATATTATTTCGGTAGTTCTCTGAAGGGGGCGCGACATGTGTTTCAACGGATGCAGCCCCAAGAAGAGCTTTTCGCTTCAGTTTATCGTGTTGGGCCTGAAACTCATGTCAAGACACAGAGTTGGATAAGCCATACGCAGACCTTTCCTTTAGTTTCTGGTATTCTTTATCCCGTTCTCTCGATGCGTCTTGTAGATCTCGGACCTTCCGCCGTTCGAGCTCCAAGTCTTTTTCGAGCTCTATTCCACTTCGTCAGGCGGCCCACTCATAGTGAAGGTCAGCTGACTCACGAGCTGTTTTGTGGCTCAAGAGATTTATTTCCCCATTCGCTGCCATATACCAACGTTCGTCAGCGTCGCTTGCGAATAAGGAACATGGGAGCTAACACCCCGACCTTCCCGAACAACGTTCTCCAGCTGTTTTTGTAATTGGGCATTTTTGTCATTGATATTTCGGATGACGGCTTGCTGGAAGGAACTGCAAGAACATCGTGAATTTCTCAAAAGCTCGCGAGATCAAAGAGTCGACTTTTCTTGGTGAACTTGATATTGCCAGAATGAAATTGCGCTGGTAAATTCGCATGAAGGACTCTCGGTGCAGACGATTCAGCTCATACCGACTGCAGATCTCCAGAATAATGGATGGTGAGAGACCCGAAAGGACGGACTAAGCACGAGTTGAGCGACTGCTCCAACATATATGCGCCGAAAACATGCCGTCTTGTAATCGTTCGTCGGTTGTAGCGAGCAGACCTTGGTTTCTTCGCTCCAGCGGGCAAAAGCTGTCTGCCACGAGTGCCACTTACTACAACGTCATCTCTAGAGCCCAGTCATCAGCGGTGCAATGCTGAAGCACACAGGACTGCGCCCTCACGGCTCCGTCAGACTTGTCTCGCAAGCTGGCGGTAGTTGAGCACTGAGACAAATGTCAGATGGCCCAATTTACCAGGACAAAGTCTTGCAGCCGTGAACAGCTCATTGGCGCATTCAACTTGAAGACCATTCCTTTCCAGTCAGATACCTCGGCAATAGCGTGAAGATTCAACATACTACAAAATATATGCGAGCCTGAGCGCGGCGTGTCATTTCATCTTGAACTAGAGAGAACATCGGAGTTGCGGCCCGTCGAAACATACGACATACAAGTGGTCTTCGCAGCTGGTAAATGCGCTGCGAGATCACCTTATAATGAGAGGCTCACAACGACAGCCCTGTCAGAGAGCCCTTTACGACAAGCCAGACGATTGCATTTAAGTTCGGTATCCATTGAGCCTATGAAGTGGGCCCTTCAGCACAGGCGCGAACAGCACAGGGAGACCTTGTGAAGCAAATCGGAAATATGGAGAACGGTAGTAGAGGCAGGAAACGAGGGAGGGTCGGTCTGGTAGAACGGGATGATTCTCACGTGTTGATAGGACGATTGGGCCAAAAACAGTTGGATTAAATTTTATCTAAGAGACTCAAAGTACTTTTTGGTGAATACTTGTATGAGCACAAGCGAAACATTCCAAGAATACAAGAGGGAGAGAGGATGCAGGATGTTAACTGTACGAGGAGCATGCATATATGACTGAAGAGAGAAACTGTGGTTATGTCTATGGTGCATTAATTGACAGGAATAACACGACGCGTTGACAGGGAATAGAACGATAAAAAAGGGTAACTAGGGATTGAATAAACCCGGTGGAAAACATGAAAAGACCAATCACGTTGAAATCATACCGTCCTCTTCATCCTCGAAAATCTCTTCAAAAATCTCTTTCCCTTCGTTAGGAAGTGGTGGTAGTTGGTTCTCCGCTCTTGACGGATCATCACGCGCAATCTTCATCCTGCGTATGCGTTCTTCGTTCCAGATGCGTTCCAGCGAGGCTGTTATGTTCTTCAACCCGAAAAGGAACCCACGGTCCGGTTGATCTGGGTAATGTGGAGGAAAGCGTGCGTAGAGAAATCCAGTCTCAGGATCAAACTCAGCTTGATAGCCTTTCGAGCTTGAGGTGTCTTGTGGACGAGCGGAAGGTGGTTCTTCAGGATATGGCAACCAATCTCGACCAGTTGTCGTGTGTGCGAAATCGACTATTCGTACATTGACTTCGCCACGCTTTCGCTTGCCCGTGGATCTCTTTGCGACTGGCCCAGCTAGTAGATCTTCACTGTGAGCACGTCGTAACGTGGTTTTGTCCGCTCCGTGTCGTGATCTCGAGCGACGCTCTAACGATTCCCCGCGTTTGCTTTTCGAGGACGGGTGCTCGAGGACCCAAGAACGGAAGGCTTCTTGCGAATCGCGATCACCATCGTAGATCAAAAGAAGGCTACAACCATAAAAGCGATATCCCTTCAAACGATTAACGATTCGAGCCAATGCATACAATTTCTGTAGAAGCACTGGTATTTGATGCACCAACAACCGTTCGCCATTTGACAGAAACGAGATGAGAACAGAGTCAAATTCTTCAGGACGAACTTCTCGACCACTGTACTTGTCCTGGATGGAGTAAGACTGAGTAGCGACGTCCCAAACCTATCAGTGATATCAGTGCTGGTTCGGTCGATAAATGGATTTATTTACCTGCATACCACACACGCGTACCCCCAGAGAACGGCTAGTAGTCCGATCGCATTTCTTCCGCTGACTTTTCTTTTTGGAAACCGTGGCATCCATGCCATATTGCCTAGTCCCCATCTTAAGATCCATCACGCATGGATGCTTCAGACGTCCAGTGAGGTCTTCCATAAGTATAAAGTGGTTCTGTCTAGTAAAGGGATGGTCTAACTGGTTTTGCTCAGAGACAGGCGTGTGATCAGGAGGCGATGGGTGGAGAGGGGCTTGGCGTGAGGGTCCCGAATCCAGTGAACGCGAACGACTCCGCCGTCGAGAAAGTAATGGGGATAGATTACCGCCTTTCCATGACCCAACCGATCCTGTTCCTTCGTGACCCAGGTCAAGGTCCATCTCAAATACGCCACTGCCATTGCCACTATCGTTCTGGATTCGGTCTGGCACGGCAACGTGATCAGATACTGCAAGCGTCCTCTCGCTTTGTATACGGCGAACAGGAGTACGACAACCATCGGAATGGGATTTGGTTACGCGGTGTGCGTGTCCGTAAAATGATCTTGGCTTTCGCGAACGCCTTCTCGAAGCACTAGTCTCAGGTTGGGGAAACTCGCCCTCATCCTCCGTGTGAGAGTTTCGTGCATACCCGGCAAGTCTCCTAACCCTTCGAAATGCGCTATGCATCGCATTCTGAAAGACGTGGTCCTTCAACTTGGTATTGACCATGGTTGATCCGGTTCCCCATGGTGAACCAGGCAGAACGTTGTCGGAGTGGAAAGGCCGAATGTAGGGGCGTGAGAGGTCTTGATCATCGTCCGAAACAGTGTCGTGAGCAATCGCATGAGGCCGCTCTGCCAAACTGGTCGGGAAGGCACGGGTGGCTTGGCTTGGTGAATTAACGGGGGTAGGTGCGTCCATTTCCTGAGCTTCGAAAGAAGGATATTGAGCCAGGGTGCTTTGTTTCAAGCGCGCTGGTGGAGAGATCGGAGTGGCAGCAAGATTGGGCGCTGAGGCAGTGCTGTGATGCAATTTGCCTCGACCCAACTGCCGTTGCGCAAAAACAGATGTACCGTGGGTATTAGATTGAGAGAACGACCTATTTCGGCCACCGCTGAGCATCCATTCCGGTATAATATGGCGGTTACGATCGAGAACAACCTCTGGAAACTCCGCTTCATCTGTATCAGTCCCGTCCGATACATCACACAGCGGTGCCGTCGAAGTTGTGTCTGGAACAGGAACAGGGGACGACGGTCGAATGGTTGACTGCGTGCCCATTTTGGAGTCTAATGGCAATGATTTCCCGGAACTCGATCCATGTTTATACAAGCCATTGGAAGAAAGGCGAGACTTGGGAACACGTCGATAGCTGACCAACATCACGCCTAGATATCGGGGAATGAAGCCTAAGAGAGGGGGCGCCTCTCTCTCAACAGCTTCATAAAACAAATTTTCTCGCGAAACAAGTGGCTGATTGGCGGGAGGAAGGTACGGAACTTAATCAACTGCATTGGACGAGGAATTAATGAGAATGCGAACCTTGCACACTGCTTGTTTTGTGAATTTATAAATAGAACTGTGTCCTCCGACCTGATTCCTGAAGGGGCGCAGGGGAATATGAGGTAGGTGTTCTTGAGACAAGTTGAAATAGAGCGAATGCTCAGAATTGCTCCCTCTGAAGACGAAGGAACTAGGAGGTGAGTGAAGATCCGTGGTGTCTGATGTATTGTGCAGAAGCGCTGGAGATGGAGATCGCCGTCCTTGGTGCCTCCGGGTGCTAGTGGATGGCGTCGAGGTTGAGGTTGCAACAGATGCAGTTTCCCAGTTAGAGTCGTCGTCAGTTGACCACGGGGATGTAGGTTCTACTGGAGAGATGGGTGCGGAGACGCTAGCCGAAAATGAACCGTGACGGAATTCCGGCTGTATGAGTGATAGCCTGGGAAATGCCTCAGGTCGTTTTGAGGGTCTCTGAGACCAACTAGAACGGCGAGAGCGAGTGCCACCCAAATCAGACAGTTGTCCCTGCTGGGACGAGGATGAAGAGCGATGAGGTGATCGTGAAGGGGAGGGGGAAGGAGGATATGTATGGGAGCTAGGACGAGAGATGGCAAGTTCACCGCGGGTGGGTTTGGAGAGGACGTGGTCTTCTCCTTTCGTCTCCGTCTCAATCGTAGCACGGTCGCGTCGTCTTCCTCTCTTGGCCTCGGAGCTTTCCACAAAACCTCTTCTCCACCGATTATACTCCTGTAAAACTCCCTCCCGATACCGACTGTGGTCCCTTTCTTCGGCTTGCCATGTTCCCGGAACACCATCCCGTGCCTTCACACGTTCCAATGTCGTCATGCTCCTTTCTCGTCTAATGGCAGCTGCCTCGCGATCGGGCCATTCCGAGCGCTTGACGAACTCAAACTGGGCCTCTGCAATTTCTTCATCGTCGCCAATCTGCGATGAGCCCACTCTCCGGCTGCCGGAGGACTGTGGCCGAGAAGACTCAGCTGACAGGGAGCCATCGGTCGGACCCACCGACTCTTTAAATAACTGCAATTTGGCAGCTACTTTACGTCCCATTCCGGTGCCAGGTACATGTCCAGTTTCGCGCATGTGAATGACTGAAGTCGAGGAGCTCGCGGAAGAGGATGAGGTGGAATCAGTTCTCTTAGGTGCGGCAGAGGACAAGACTGTGGTCAGAACGGATAGTGGAGAGGGGTCGGAAGGAAGGGTCATTGACCGGGTTGAGGATCTGCGAGTCGGGCTGCAGGTAGACTGGAAAGAATCTTTGGTGAGAAGTTCTTCGGGGTCCAAAACATCAGGAACAACAGGGGGTTTCTGTAGCTTCTTGGACTGTGGATATAGTTTGGCATGACGCGTTGGGGGAAATGCAAAGTGCTGGTGTATCACGTCCGGCTGGTCAGCCGGAATATTCTGCAAGTGAGGTGAAGACACGGCCGTTACGGTGCCCGAACTTGGCGGAGAGAGCGGGAAACCAAAGTGTTCGCACCGACTCACATCGGATGAACCCATGGAAAGTGAAAGAAACGGGGTAGAAAAAGAGTCAAGGCAATTGGCCTGTGAAGGTCAACCCTGTGAGGTAACCCTAGGTTCCGAAGAAAAAGAAAAGATCGCCGGGTTGGATAAGGGGAGACAAGAAGGAAATAGAAAGCCAGCGAAAAACGACCGAATGATTGGCGAGATATTGTGTACCTCGGGGAGGGAAAAAGGAAGAGAAAAAAGGAAGATGGGGGTTGTAGACAAGTAGATAGCCAAGTATGATATCAGGCATAAACTTCAAAGGACCTGCCTGGCACGTGCAACTTGTGGGCAAGACCCGGAGCACTCCGTAATTTCTGAGCTCCGAAATTACTGGACAACCCTTCCTACCCCCGCTACTTCATCTCTTCGTTTTTCGCCTAAACCCTGTATAGCGTGCAATCACCCGGCCAGGTATCCCACCATCCCTCGCCATCATCGCTCACCACGATGGGGTTCGCCTGCGAAACCAAGGTCCCACTTCCACGGTGGTTGGGGGCCCTTAGGATTACGCACGTTTGACACCTTCCGGGCAACTCCCCCCCTCGATGAGGGACTCTCACCCCGAACTTCGCCTCAACGAATAGGAAATGCCACCGTGTTGTAAGGATGCAAATTGCCCCTATTGTCAATCCATTTCGCGCCTTTTTCGCCTGCAAATCTCCTGGCCGCTTTCTAAATGCCCCGGACACAAGTGTCGAATTTAATCGACAAGTCCCCGCGGGTCACCTCATTTCCGCCCGATAAGCAGGGAATTTTGGTCGCTATCAATTGTTATCAAGCGCTCGTTACATCGGTATGCTTGCCATGTGTACCTGTATCCCCTCCATTCAATCGATCGAGGTTAGCTCCAGTCTAGATTTTATCTTACCAACTCAGACAGCAACAAACGTTGGTTACCAAAATTACGCACCACTACTCTCATCCATTCAAGGGGAGAAAACAACAATGATCATGCACATGAAAGACGAAGTCATGTGCTCGTAGAGGCCTGCCTGTTGACCCCTCATTTCTGTTTCAAACACAGTTCTATTTGAAACTTGGAACAACGGTGTTCCTCAGTTGAACAACTCAAACATTTGTCTGGAGACCTCTGCAACGCATTTTTGGCCGTTTTAATGGAATGAATCCCATCTCTTTCTGCGTGAGAAGCTACCACTAGTGTCCAGACTCCCAACTTTATGCTTCATTGCGTGCTCAAGAGCTCGGGCCTGATCTCCATGATAAAAGCGCGATGTTAACATGGGATTAGTCTCCAGTGCGAAACTTGGTGAAATCAACTGCCGACTGAACGAAAATCAGGTGCATGCAAAGGGCATCTGGTGGCTCACACAAGGAAAATGAATATTTTTGTCTCTCAGAAACCTACAATGACCTCTCCACCATAACAAACCGCTTCGTCAGACCCTGTACTTCCACGGAGTCGGTGGTTCCCCGGTTGAGCCACAACGATAAACAAGTTTAAAACAACAATAAACGGCGGATCAAGAAGGGCATCTAATCAACACACAATATTCATGATTCATCTGACCTTAATTTATCTCAAAGCTTAGCGTTTATTAACCCTTTCCTACTTCTGACCACCCTCTCAAGGTCTGATTCCCATCTTGAGGCGCGTCTCGTTCAAGCGAGCATGTTTAGCCTAGCAAACCTTTCTAAGTTAGTTTCATTTTCTGGTTTCATCTTGAGCCAACCCCGTCTATCGGAAGGACAGGCCATTATCAAAATAGGATGTTATAAAAAGGCCCCAACAGATACCCAAACCTACGGAATGACATTTCCAATGCATTCCCCGTGTCGAAACTCCTCAACCGAGCTAAACTACACATGCGCCCCATATTAATATGACGGAGAACTGTGCATAATGCCAGGATGTCTGGTTCACACTTGCCAACTTTGGCAAGTACGTTACGCAAATGGGTGTTGACATGCATCTCACACACCTAACCCCACCTTTTCAGACGAGTCTTTGCAAGAGCCCACTGGGCTCTGACCAAGATCACCTGAGCCGGCCATAGGAAACCGAAAAATCGCACTATATGTCGGCCCTGATAGGACGCCCCGGTGGAATCTGCGGAATAGGCGCGAACCACCGCGTACGTATGCCTGTCAACCCTGTTAAACTGCAAGGGTTTCCGGGGACTCTGATAGTAGACAGAGACGGGTGGTCGGCGATTGAGCTCCGGAGCAGTATTGATTCTTTGGAGCCAAGCTCGGGGTGTGTACCACCGACTGAACGCCCACCTCCCCACGTTTCGAAGTCATAGACATATACAGCTAAGGGCACATTGATCGGATCGCCCAGGATAGAATTGACAAAAATAAACTCGCGAGGCCTAAGTCCGAAACCAACCACAAACCGTGGAAGTCTCTCCTTTTTTAACGAAGGGACGTAAGGACATCCCCGCCCCCACATTCACGTTCGTGCACATGCTCGTGTCATCCCTCCCACGTTCAACAGGGAGCCCCACTCTTCCCAGAGCCAAGCTCGAAGACTCTGTCAAGTGGCTCTCTTCTATGATCCTCCGGACAGCTGTCCAACCCGCCAAGCACCCTATCCGCTCTCAGCCGATGAACAAGGTGAAAACTGTCTTCCCTTTGAACGACATTGCATCATGCATACCATGTGTGTTTGAGAATGTGGTAAGGCATTCCTGGAGGAGCACGAAGAGCTTCCCCGAGTTAAGTTGTCGATGAAGTCGATGTATATCGCATATTTAATCCGAGATCGACATTACAACTGGTCACTGGCGTCAAGAAGGGGCCTTACTTGCCCAATTAATAGGATTGTAGACAATGCGCAAGGAAAGTACGGAAGATATCTCGACTTCTGAGCAGAATGAAAGGGCTTAAACTATTTGCCTGATGTACTACGCCAAGTATTCAAATATTCACACTCAATCCCTCTGATATTTATAGTCTGGTTACCGTTGTTCCTTCCTTTCCTTGGTGAGTAGAGTGTATGTGCAACCTTGTTTTCAGCGAGATTATGGGTGTGGAGCAATTCAGTTTCAATTCAGTTCTCACTGAAAACTCACTGAAAACGGGGTTGCACATACACCCTAGTGTGTTTGTCTTTCTATCTGATTTTGTTTATCCTCCGTTTGTACTTTCACACACCTGTTTATCTCTTTAATTGTACACCATTTCAATCTCCTGCTCTACCTGACATCCCCCTAATAAGAAAAGAAAATGCAACGACAGCAAATCTAAGCGACAGACTAAAGCGTGACGTACAATAACCATGATCATATGTAGTACTGAAATTCTTGTCAGAATCAAGAAATGTGCTAGGTCCATTAAAAGGATCCACCGAAACCCACCAATATACAGTAAAGTAGTCGGAAGTCGAAAAGAAAAGACAGACAAACGGATGAATACCGTATCGCACTCAGCTGCAAGCGAGAACGTTCCTCGTGGTAGTCATAATCATAAAGCAGACGTGCACTAATCATGTCGTCAATGGTATAGTCTCAACACTATTCGTCCCACCGTCGTTCAGCTTCCTGCGCTTCGCAGCCGGGCCTTCATCCTCAGAATCGTCAATTATGATAATCGGCGATCCGGGATCAGCAAGCACATCGTCCGCAGCGGGATTTATCCCAGCCATTGGCACTGGTGTGGGCACGACAGGAGCAACGGCGTGAGGGGGCTTCAACTCCGAGGGGGTCGCATTCGCTATATCCGGACCCGTCGTACCGGTAGGACCCACAGCTGAAGGGTTGGCGGCGGCAGCAGCAGCAGCCTTCTTCGCAGCTTTAGCGGCCTTCTTCGCGCTCTTGTCCTTATTCTTATTCTTGGCTCGCCGTTCCTTCAACGCCCGGACCATGTGTCCCGTCAACACCTTCACTGCAGCCATAGCACCCATCTTCTCCAATTCTTTCAGCATTTCCTGTGTCAGTCCAGAGAACACATCTGGATCGAGAATTAGCTTCCGTTCATGTAGGATCATATAACCAGGCTTCGCCGAATTGTTGGGATGACCAGGCGCATAATCAGGATGTGTCGTCGGTATTGGGCCCAACACGATGGGGATGACAACATCTGGCACGAGATTTGTATTAATCGGTGGCAGGGTAGGCCGTGCTGACGTGACAGAAGATGAGGATGACGTGGAGGCGATTGTGGGGGCGGAGGGTGCAGGCGTAGGTGTGGCTGAAGAATTGAAGTTGGTAGTCGTAGAAGGTGCTGGTGTCGTTAATGAAGGTTGAGCGGATATAGAGGTCGTACTGTCGGCAACTTTCGTAGCTGCAGATGGATGAGGATTCCAGTGGGGTCGCGCCAATGCGGCATAAGGGTTCGTCGAGTGTGAAGATGGATATGCGGTTGAAGACTGCACGTGTGATGAGGACGAAGAAACTTGGGCTTGAGCATTATAGGCGAATACGCCAGTGGCAGCGTTCGTATTAGGATTAGGCACTGGGGTTGGAGCGGGTATGGTCGACGGGTTGGTGGCTACCGCTTTGGGTATTAGCGGTGCTGATGTGAGGGGTGGAGGCAGAGGGCCTTTTGGCTCGCCTTTTATGCTGCGTTTCAGCGGTGGCTCCAGAGGCGCATTCTTGTCCTTCCGTTTCCCAAGTTTCCCAGGACCATCCTTACCACCGGTGGCTTGAGCAGCATTTTGCAAAGCCCTACTCTCCTGCTCCTCGAAAGCCTGAGCGTACTTCTCGTCAATAGACCAGAAAAAGCCTTTCCCTCTATCTCCACCACACCGTTCCATTTTCAGGAAGGCCCGGCCGGAAGACAGATTATGCCGCACAGAACTCTGAAAACCCTGTCAACATGCGCACGGAAAAAGATGAGCAGATACTTACCATCCATGCACCATCAGCATATTTATAATAATCATAGGTTGTCATTATCCAATTACAAATTTCTTGTAGTGTGGCCTTGCCGTCGATGGCCTTGATGGCACGATAGATCAATTGTGCATAAGTGAAGGGTGGTTTTGGTGGCATAACCTCAGGACGTTCTAGTACTGGAGGGTCCACATCTCCCTTCTTGCGCTTCTTCGGATTGGCACCTTTGCCCTTTCCTATCGAGTTTGAATTGGGAAGTTGTGGTTGCTCTATGGGCTCAGGAACCGGCAAAATCTCGATTTGAGGTTCTGGAGAAGGAGGTGATGGTTTCACTTTCCGAGGGGGAGGCGAGTTTGAAGGTTGTGAAGAAGGTGGAGATATAGACGTGATATCTACAGACGGCGAACGTGCGCGATTTGCAGACGACTGGGAGCTTGGGGACGGGGTATCTTCAGGAGGAGAGGGTGGAGGAAGGACGAACGTAAATGTCCGGGACGCTATCTGGATATGTGATCTGCAAGCGAAGGCAACACCCAGGGTGCGGCGGGTTAACTTGAGTAAGTATTATTTCGGAACAGTCGATCGGGACAGCAAGTACCTTTCACCTAGCGTCGCTCTTGTCCCAGCACCGCACCATACACCATCAACCCAAGCGCCATTCCGTCCAATAACCACCAAGACGAACCGGTCCTCGTCTTGGTCGTATTCTATTTTCGCATGCAGCCGTGATACACTCTTCAAGTTCCCCAGGTCAACATCAACCTGGGCTTGTTCCGCCGTGGACGACGAGGGTGCGTTCGGGTTGGGTGCGCAGCGCCGTCCTATGGTGATGGAGAGCATCTGTATGTAGAATGTCCAGCCAGGAAAGACAAGGGAATAATAGGCAGAAATCTTGTCTTGAGTGGGAGGAGATTGCTCCCGAGTAAGTTCGACATCTGGGCCTGGAGAGGCGCTGTGCGAACGGGTATCCATGTTAGCTGATGAGATAATGGGTCGATATCGACGGGTGGTGCGTCGTGGGCGACGTTGGCGACGTTGTGGTCGACAGCCAAGGGGTGAGTTGGGCAATACACGTGACGCTGGGGGTGACTTGGAGGGAGGTTTGCCCGCCGGCCCGAGACATCCCCCCCATCCACCGCCATCACTGTCGGCGTCCGGAGCAAACCCGGCCATCAGGCGTCATGCCTCGGAAACGCGTCTTCGCAGAAGCCGTAAAAAATGATGAAGTCATCTCTTCCTCTTTATTTGTCTTCCCCACCATGACCACCTCTGAGAAACCTTTGGAGGCAATCGAGGACAAGGCTAACGAGCTTGCCGACAGGGATGCTGATAGTGTCGACAGCGATATCCGTTACATGGCTTACGGTGCACGGATAAGGACTGCACTCCGGGCCAGCACCCGTTATATTGCTTATGTGCGTACGATTGGCCGTGGTTGACCGACATTGGATACCTGAACTTTGCCTGATAAGACCAGTGATATCGGTGAAGCATTTCGTTCTGTCGTGCCTCCGTGGGTTGTTACCGCTGCCTACGGCATTTCTTGGTTATACCTCTCAGGGTGATGCTCTCAAACCAACCCATGTTTACATTCATACTCACTCGTAACAAGGGATGTTGGCTACGAAACGTATAAAGCCCATAGGCGTGGCCCAAGTCCTATAGAGGCTGTGAATTTCTCGGAACCTGCTCGGCTGGCTATCTCTGCCGTGGAACGGGCAACTTTCCAGTCAATTGCGTCTATGTGAGCCTTTATTCCATGTGAAACCGCTTCCAGGATTGATAAGGACGACAGGGCGCTTCCGGCACTAACAATCCATACAGCCGTGTCGCAATCAAAGCGATTCTTTGTTAAGGCCACCAGTCCAAAGGTTAAGACTTGGGGTCCCACTATGACTGGCCTGGCAATCGTGCCTATTCTTCCATACCTCTACGACCACCCGGTCGAGCACGCCACAGAACGCGCCTTTAATTGGATACGGGAAAGATTAATTGAACGCAACCAAGCGGCAAAACAAGCAGGACCTCGAGATAAACAAGATTAATAACCGCTTATTCACAAAATGGTGATCATATTAATATAAATGGTGACAGTACAATATATCCTAGCATACAGCACTACCCGGATGTTCATAAAGTCGGATTATAATGTAGTTTTCCCAAGTGCCAATGGGATGGAACTGATACTACTCGGTGGGATCAAACCGACTTCGGTGACGACAGCTGTGATGAAGGTGGAAGGTGTGAGGTCATACAACGGGTTGAGGATTTCGAGGTTTTGAGACGGTGAGGCTGCTTCGCGATGTCCAGTTGACTTGGTGATCTTCACAGGCGCTTTATAGACCGTTAGGAGACCTGCTTTCTCTGGATTCCAAGCTAAACGCACCAAGCTCATTCTTGCCAAACCCATCCACCATCACACCCTCGCTGAACTTGTAAGTCTCACAGCAAACCATAACAGGCACTCCATGGCCTTTGGCCATCATGGCGACAAGTGCAGTCCCAGCGCGCGAATATACTGCACCGTTGGAAAAAAGTGCGTGTGCGCCGAGTAGGACGGTTGTCACCTCGGTGATTAACGATGGGAGGGCCGGTAGTAAAGCGTAAGTACAAGGGATCGGATTAGGCCCACTGGTGAGCTTGTTCAAGAGCGCCTTTCCTGTTATGATGTGAGCGGATACTCGGCTGGCACTACTGTGGCTGACCTTCAAGAAGTGGCGGGCAGTCGATGACGAAGACGGAGAATTTCTTGCCCTCTTCTTGGGCGTTTAGAAGTATTTTTTCGACAACTGAGGATCTAAGTGACGTTAATCATACGCGCTAGGGCTGATCGGTTTGGAATACCTCGCAAATGTTAATATCACGTCACCGTCTTTGATCTTGTTTCCAGCAAGCTCTTGAATTACTTCGTCTGCAATGATGATTCTGTCTCGAATATAGTTGTCGATTTTTTGACAGAGAGCATTTTTGGCCTGGAAAAGGATCAAGATATGGCCCGAGAGTTGGGTAAAGGTCCGCGTACGTCCTGTTCAACCATATCAATGTCCGAACCGCTGATTTCAAGCTTCAACTGCCGGATCGCGTTGCCCATGGTGACGGACATTGGTCGGGCAGAGACGAGGTGAGTAATTTGGGGTGATAAGTGCGTCATTAGATGTCGCGAAAGGGTATGATTTGGAGGAGTGGTATAATCCTGTATAACCTATGCAATATAATCGATTAACCGCGAGAAGGCTAATGGACATGAGGAAAACAAACAGATTTGAAGGCTGTAAGAGTGGCTATACATCTAGCGTTCGCTCCACAAATTTTGAATTCTGAAAATAGCAGTCCGAGTCTGATAATTGCAGGGTGAATGTCGCCCTTTGCATGGCTGACTTGTTTGGGTAGACCAAAATGCGAGAAGATCCGCAAACTCCGGGAAACGACTTTTGTGCCAGTAGCATCATCCAATGCAGCAGGAGCATCCTTTCCAGTAAAGGTGCCTTGTTTCGACGTCTCTCCAGCCTGAGATTTCTTCTGAGGCGCAGCGGGTGATTTAGGTGCTTTCGGTTGATTTGCTCCACCCCCACCTCCTTGTTGTTGCGCTTTTAGAGCCGCCTTAGCTGCGCGCTGTTTCTCCTGGAGTTCTCTCCTTTCCGCCTTGGTCATGGATTTCTGTGAAGGCTGGCCCTGTGGCTTTGCGGGAGCTGCAGCGGGGGTGGACGTCGAGGGTGGATCCGTGAGTGTTGGGACGGGCATATTGGTGTAGTCTCGTGGTATTTGAGAACGAAGATACAGAAAAGACGCTGCGAGCGAGATCGCACACTAGAGCTGATTGGAGCTGTTTTGTTTGAAGGCGCGAATGAATGACCGGTTAATCTAATCCAGTTTGAATACGAGTCATGACACGGATGATATCAGCCTCACGTGATCCCGGGCATGCCAAGTATGTACAAACTTTGCAGTTGGCACTGATTCAGCCATTCGAGGCTCGCGACTCTTCCGTCTCCTCTTCTGTCCGTTGTCACGACTGCTATTTCGCTTCCATTATAGGTGCTTGTATTATAAGGCAATATTCAATCTCCTTTTGTTAATCGCTTGCTACAATGGTAAGTTTTGCGTTGTGGTATTCGTGATGGAGCTGACGTTGTGGACAGGGTGTTCCCGCGTTATTTCGATGGCTCAGCAAGAAATATCCTAAAATCAGTGCGTAATGGCACCGTATAACATTCTCTCACCCATTGACATTGGTTTTAGTCTACCCGGTGGAAGAGGAAGAGGACAGCAAGTTCACTGATGAGAATGGCAATGAGATGACCATTCCTGTAAACATGCTATCGGCAAATCCTAATGGAGTGGAATTTGACAACTTGTATCTTGATATGAATGGTATCGTAAGTATATTCCAACTTGACACATTAACTGGATTGACTAGTGGAGCCTAGGTTCACCCCTGTACGCACCCGGAGGGAAAGGCAAGCTTTGAACAGGTTTAAGGTGAACGAAGTGACTAATTCTGTGTGATAGCCTGCTCCTGAGACAGAAGAGCAAATGATGGTCGAGGTCTTCAAGTACACTGAGCGAGTTGTCAACATGATTCGCCCGCGCAAACTGCTGTTCATGGCAATTGGTGAGTTTTACTGTCGCTACGTTGGATTTAAGGGACTTAACATTCCTATTCAGATGGTGTTGCACCTCGTGCGAAGATGAACCAGCAACGTTCCCGTCGTTTCCGTTCAGCACAGGATGCGAAGGATAAGGCGGAAGCGCACAAGGAGTCGCTAGAACTCTGGAAAGGTACACTCGTTCATCGTCACATATGCATCCGTGATTGACGCTTTAGCTCAGCAATGGGAAAAACTGTTTCTGAGGGAGAGCAACACAAAGAGGCATGGGACTCTAATGCTATCACCCCCGGTACACCTTTCATGGACCTCCTCGCCACCTCTCTTCGCTATTGGGTTGTACACAAGATAAATACGGATCCTGGTTGGAAGAATGTGAGTAATGGTACTTATCCCCCTGTTTTTTCATGCTAACCATACACAGATCCAAGTGCTAATATCGGATGCTGGAGTGCCGGGGGAAGGTGAACACAAGATTATGGACTTCATTCGGCGACAACGATCCAACCCTGGTCATGATCCTAACACTCGCCATGTAATTTATGGATTGGTACGTTTAGATACACGAGATACCTGTGCATGGCTGATTATCTTCTTAGGATGCTGATTTGATTATGCTTGCTTTGGCTACGCATGAACCAAACTTTAGGGTGCTTCGTGAGGACGTCTTTGCCAATGATACCAAGCCTACTGCGTGTCGTATGTGTGGTCAAGAAGGTCACTATGCGGCTCAGTGTACAGGCACAAAAGCAGAAATAGAGAAAAAACCTCCGTCCGACAAAAAACCCTTTATCTTCCTCGATGTCGCTATCCTGCGCGAATATCTTGAAGTCGAACTCGATGTCCCATCATGTCCCGTTCCATTCAATCTCGAACAAGCTATTGATGACTGGGTTCTACTCATTTTCTTCGTCGGCAATGATTTCCTTCCCCATCTTCCCTCCCTTGAGATTCGTGAAGGCGCTATTGATACTCTTCTAAAAATCTGGAAACAAGAGCTTCCGAGAATGGGTGGCTACTTGACAAATCACGGAGATATCAATCTTGCTCGAGCGCAGATCATCCTTGAGGGACTTGCTAAGCGAGAAGATGACATTTTCCGTAGACGGCGTGAAGGTCTGTCTGACATCATATACGCTTTTTGTTCCCACATCCCGAAATCATTTTGTTTCGTTTTGCCATGCCTTCACCTTATTTGAGCGGCGTCCATTGACACTCGATCTGTTTCTTTATATAGCTGAAGAGCGCCAGGATCAAAACGCGAAGCGCCGAAAGTTGGATCAACAGCTCAGGAATGGATCTATCACGCCCTCAGCAGCGTTGGGTCTTACTACAGGCCCAACACCTCCAGTACATCCTTCCTTGCCTCCCCGGCCTACTTATGATTTCGCCGCCAAGGCAGATTCCATCGGCCTCGGGGCGGCCGCGACAGCCGAATCGATTCAAATGGCGCCGTTGGCTGCCCAAGCACTGGCGGGATCCAACCGCGATGTCGTAGCCAATCGTCGGGCAATTCGAATGGCGAACATGAGTGCAGCGGAAGTGCTGAAAGCCGAGCTTTCAGGACTGCAACCTGTAAAGCCAAGTGCTTCCTCGCTTCCCGCAAAGCCAGTCGCTGCGACTGTCTCTGTCACTACCCAGATTGCCGCCCAGCTTCCTGCAAAACCTGTAGCAGCCATTGCCGAGGCGTCTGCAAATGCTGCACTGGTTTCTGCCACTGCTGCTGTTGCTAGTAGCAACACTGCGCCAACGGAGGACATGGAAGTGGACGAATTTGGCCGCGCGCGCCGACCCGAAAATGCAGAAGATGAACCGGCAGTTGGGCAAAAGCGGACATTTGAGGAGGGTCCCGGCGCCCCCGATGTTGAGGAGGATGTTGTCACTGTCGAGGAGAATGACGATGATGATGTGCCTCCTGATGTTGATCCTTTGGCATACAAGGTCAATGCTGACGGGACAGTCACACAAGAGGATACAGTCAAGTAAGTTGAATGTCCTGCCATAACTACTATGGCTTTCTGATCCATTATCCAGGTTGTGGGAGCCCGGATATAAAGAGAGGTATTACAGGCAGAAATTTGGTGTAGAGACGAGCGACTTGGAATTCAGAAAGAAGTAAGCATATAGTCTTCACCTATGCGTCTTTTCGCGCTCATATTCTTTCAGAATCACGCAAAAATATGTGGAAGGTTTATGCTGGGTGCTGCGGTACTACTATCAAGGAGTATGTAGCTCCCTACGCTCTCTATCCCCGCTTTACTGATTCGCACTCCAGACACCATCCTGGCAATGGTATTACCCCTACCACTTTGCGCCTTTCGCTGCAGACTTTGAGGAGGTTGACAAAATGTCTATTGGGTTTGAGCTTGGACAACCGTTCAAGCCCTTCGAGCAATTGATGGGTGTCTTCCCAGCAGCCAGGTTCGCCAATATTTTTCCTCACGATTTTGATTATTCCACTGACCCGTTTCCTCTGTAGTCGCAAGCATATACCACAAGTCTTTCAACGCTTCATGGTAGACGAGGATTCCCCAATCATCGATTTCTACCCGACAACCTTCCAAATTGACATGAACGGCAAGCGCATGGCATGGCAAGGTGTCGCTCTGCTACCCTTCATCGATGAGAAACGGTTGCTCGAAGCAATGGCACTCGAGTACCCAAACCTAACCGAAGAAGAGAAGCAACGCAACAAATGGGGCGATAATGTCATGTTCGCGGGAGAGTCACATCCTATATACCCATTCTACGAATCGCTTTACGGGAAAAAGAAAAAGAGCGAGGTCAGTCTTTCCCCTCCATTCAAGGGATCCATGCCATAGAATTAGAAGTCTGACGAAAGATCTTCGTAGCCGGTGCCTTTGGATCCCAGAGACAGCAAAGGAATAAACGGATCCGTCATGCCCAACCCAGACTGTGTGCCTGGATCTACATATTTCTCCCCGCTCACCTCGGAAAACCTCCCGGATATCAAGAACGACAGATCGCTATCTGTCTTGTACTACTTCCCTAAACAACTAACGCCCCATCGTTCGGTCTTACTTCCGGGTGCTAAGCGACCACCCCGCGTACTTCAAGCAAGCGATCTCGAGGTGACGAGGAATGGTGGGCGTGGACGGGGAAGGGGACGTGGAGGATTCCACAGTGATCGTGGGGGTGGTGGCGGACCAGGTGGTTATGGACCTGATAGAAACCGCAACGATCCATTCCACCCCAGGTCGAACAACTACAATTCCACCAGTTACTCGAATGGCTATGGGCCGCCTGGAGGTGCTTCGTATTCGAATGGTCGGAGCGGCGGTTCTGGAAGAGGAGGGTATGGTGGTAGTCGAGGTGGTTCCTCGTATCAATCGTCGTCTTACCCACCACCACCCAGGACCTCCTATCCTCCCCCATCGAATTATGGCGGATACGGTGGATATGGCAGCGGAGGGAGCGGTCCTCCATCTTCATATGGAGGTGGATATGGCGATGGCCCGGCCCCCTCAAGAGGGGGTCCACCACAGAACTATGGCTCCTATGGCCGAAATGACAATTACGGTGGGTATGGGTCCGGCGGTGGATATGGTGGATATGGTGGAGGAGGCGGATATAGTGGCAATCAAGGAGGATATGGCGGGCAAAATAGCTATGGCAGTAATGCCTCTGGCGGGCATAGCTATACAGGTTATGGGAGGGGAGGTGGTCCGGGAAGGGGTCGCGGAAGGGGTGGCTACTATTAATCTATTGACTTTTTAACCTATGCGAGATCTGTCACATCCACTTTTCATATACTATTTTTTCTGGTTATATTACAGTTAAGATGCAACAACGCAAGTAAAGTGTTACAATGGGCATAGAAAGGGGGATGGTAAGGATTATCGAGACATCGAGCAACGCAAATGAATCTATGATAGACAAAGTTCAGTACCCTCCATGGCGCCCGTATCCACTGGGAGCAGGAACATAAGCCGTGGTGGTAGTAACTGGCGGGTACCCTCCCGGCATTCCACCAGCATGAACCGCACCACTAGGAGGCACGTAGGCAACATATAGAGCATAGATCTTCTCCCTCTCCTTAGCCCTAGCCTTCCTCTTCGCCTCCTTCTGCCTCCTCTCCCTCTTCTTTTGCTCTCTCGCCTCCCTCCTCCTCCTCGCAATAATGACAGGATCGAAATCTTGGGTGCGTCCATATACATTCGCATTCCTAGCCAAATATTCTTCCAACTCGCTCTCATCTTCTTCCTCCTCAGATTCGGATTCAGTGCGTTCGGAATCTTCGTCTTCGGGGAGGTCGTTATCGACGGTGCCGACTTTGGGACCAGAGCGACGTTCGCGGCCTTTGTAGAGGACGACTTCAACGCCTCGGGGGAGGAAGAAGGATGTGTTCCAGAGGTCAACAAGGTCTGCGACCAGGGTTGTCCGGCGAGGTACTTGACCGCTGCGGCTATCACTTGGGACGGGGAGACGGCCACTCCATGCAAGCCTGATATCCTGAAGAACAAGTATACATCAGCATACAGTATATAAGCCATACAGGTGAGACTCACGTTCATCAAGCGCTGCCAATCCTCTGGGTAAACATCATGCGACTTAAGAACAAGAGGCATGCGAGGCGGCTGAGGTGCCAACAAGAATTCCTCCATATCCTGAATCTTCACTTTATCGAAAGCGCTGAACGCAGAATTGTAATTGACAGGGCGGGAGAATCCTTCAGGCGGCGGCAGCTGCTGAGTTGCGTCAGGCAGAACAGCTCCTGGGATATGGGGCGAAGCACCACCGAGGCGAGGCGACGGAGGGCGAGAGTGAGAACGAGCCTTCCCTGGTGGTTCAGGATACGATACTTGTCCTGTGCCGTAGGGTGAAGTACCAGGGGGACCTGGCATAGGCGACGAGGCTCTGGACCTAGGGAGTATAGGTTGTCCTTCCATGATATGTCCACGCGGGTAGACTTGAGGTTGACCACCTGTAGCGGAACCGTAGGGCGTCGTTGGCCTCGCGGTAGGGTCAGCACTACCGCGAGCAGACGAAGAGTAGGCAGAACCTGGATATGCTGCCGGATTGCCAGCACCCGGAACATACGGCAGTTCTCCAGGACGACTTGGGTTGGGTGAGTATTTGCCACCTGAGGCGGCATATCCTGGGGTAACAGGAGTAACATAAGGGCTGCCATACGGGCCGGCGCCGCCCTGAGAGGCATACGGCGAGCCATAGGGCACTGGTCGCTCATCGCCTGCGCTTGTGCTATATTTGCGGGGTCGACTTAGCTTCCTCTCCCGGCCGGTATAGTCCCTCTCGCGATTTAAATCCAGATCGTCGAACTGACGATTCAGTGCGTCGTAACCCCCGACACTGCTGCGTTTGCGCTCACGGCCGTAGGCACTGCCTCCAGCCCCAGGAGCACCGTACTGAGGACCTGCAGCCGGTTCCGCGTAAGTATGATATGGGCTAGTGGGTGGCACACTTCCTTGAGGGAAGGGCACGAAACCTGTCGCAGCGGCACCAGGAGGGCCAGCGTTGAAGCTCTTCCTTCGTTCACGTTCATATTCCCGGGCTTTCTCATCATTACGAAGTTCTTGTTGCTCGCGGAGGCGCCTGGCAGACTCTTTCTCCTCTTTCTTCCTTCGCTTCTCTTCCTCGCGTTGCCTGATATGTCAAATGTCAGCACAAGACGATTTCTTATACCACGAGTACTTGTGGTACTGGAACTGATTATGGTACGCACCATTCTTTCAGTTTGTCATCTTTGCCCAGATAGCCTCGACTCCAAGAAGCTGCAAATTCCTAGTCGGTGGTATGTTAGTGCTCAGTCTGTATCAAGAGTTAGGAGACACTGACGGAGGACGCAGGTTGAGCACCCGCTGGGAGAATGTGAGTCGCTTCCGCTGGGATCCACTGAATGCCGCTCACGACGCCATTAGGCGTCTGATAGCTATCGATCAAGAGCGAACAACCGGACAAACCATCAACATCGGATCCTCTAATGACGATGCAGCGACGAACCTAGCTGATACAGCCCTGGTCAAAGTACGGTTAGTTGATCGTTGATCGAGCAGCGATATAGGGATCGGGATCAGCACTCACTTGAAAGGGTGGTAAACTATCCTGCCATCTGGGCCAGTTGTTGTGGTGTAGGTCACAGATCCTGGTACGATTTGGCCTCCCGGAGTAGGGGTTGGCGGAAAAGGCTGGGCTTGCTGGGCAGAATAGGGTTGCACTGGTGGTTGAGGAGAATACGCTCGCTGGACTGGTGGTTGAGGAGAATACGCTCGCTGGGCTGGTGGTTGAGGGGAGTATGCTCGGGGCGGCAGTGGGTTGGGCTGGCTATACGGAGAGGAAGACCCGTACATATCACACTAATGGACAGTATACCTGTGGAAAGGAGGGCAGGATGGAGGGTGACTGATTGGAGTGATTAAGGTCAGGAACAAGATGGGATCCAACCGTTTCTGGGCTTCTGCTGTAACCCTTGGGCGCCCATCTCCCAAATAGAAGATTAGATAACGCATCACTTTAATCACACAGCACATGTGCGCATGAGAACAAGTAGTAAGGCAGCAGGTAAATATAATTACTGTATAATCCGGGTGAGAACAAGGTGGCGTACGAGGAGTCGTGGTGTAGAATACAGAGCGCGCGAATGCTCAGCTGAATCGCCAGTAGAGCAGAATGACTACTAGTAGGAACACCGCCGCAAATGGCGCATATTGCCGAATCATCGCTTGGATGTTGATGTTTCGTGCCGCCTTGCGGTATTTTTCCGACTCCGAACGTAGAGACGTCGACATATGTGACATTCCTGAAAAATCATCGTCAGTTCAGGGAGGCGTGGGGAGGCAAGGGACAACATACTATCCAAGGAGTCGCCTCTCCACAGCAGCTCCTCCATATTCTTCGTCATGATTCTCGTGACATCCTGTAGTTCATCATTCAACTTGTCCAATCCAGACGCTGCTGCATTCGCTGTCCGTGTATCCTGGTACAACCTTGCAGTTTTTGACATGAATGTGTCTTGAGTGGTTATTAGTATCAAGAGAAATGTCGTAAGAATCAGGGAACACACCGAAGCCTACAAAGGCATAGGGCCTCCGGGCAGCTTCCACCTTTGGACCGTACGATGTTGCAAACTCCTTCGAAAGCTCATCAAGGAATGAGAAGGCGAGCTTCCGAGGATACGACTTGTCGGCTATGGTCAAGAATACGACATTATCTGAGATAAGGTAACTGGATTGAAAAGTCAACGGACCAAGAAAAACAAGAGTGTTCTGATGGAGCGTACTGTAGCGTGTATGGCCCACTCTCAATTGAACAGCGGGGTTCTGCATTTGGTGTAATACGTCGGAATATCAGTTTTGCTTGCTGCTTGTGCTCTTGAAGCGCCTGTTCTGTCTATAATAAATGAATGACACGTATGCAAGTTGAGGACAGTGTTGGTGGAACCGAGCTGCAACTCACTTGCTCGTCGTCAACACTGGCAGCAAGGGGGAGTGCATCGGAGGCCCTAACAATTATTGTTGATCTGACCATGTCTGTGAGAACCTTTTAGACGTCTGGAGGGAAACGAGCTGGGCTGGGCCTGCAGTGGAGGATGGGTCTTGGAAAGAAAGAAGCACGTGAGAGATGCTACGTGGGGAGATACAGTCCAGACAGGGGGCGCTCCAGGGTCCTTCCTTTCCTGGTCTCCCGTTGTAGTGTCATATGTTTGTGGTCTATTATATAGCTTCACCGGCTTGATCTCTTCCTCTCTTCCTTACCAGCATGCCCTCCGATCTCTTTGACGTAATGAAACAGGTACGCACGCCGCCGTCCGCAATGACCGCGCATCTAATCCCCTCCAGCTCACGTTCTATGGCGCCTACCACTCCAACCGCATCAACGTCCTCATCCACATAATATGTGTTCCCATCTTGCTATGGTCGGTTTCTCCACTCAGGTTCTAGATATATAGAACTCACAGCTCCCTAGGACCTTCCAAGTCCTTGCGACAGAGATACCCGTACCGTCAGTGATCCCAGCCATCCACCACAAGTTTAACGACTATCTCGTTTTCAATCTCAACTGGCCCGCCATCCTTGCTGGTCTCTATCTCCTCTACTACCTTGCCCTCGAGCCAGTCGCTGCAGTAAGTCCAACATCTCTTACGTACAAAGCCACCATTTAACCAACTTTTTGTAGGCACTCTACACCCCGCAAATGATCCTCTCCCTCCTTACAGCTACTGCGTTTGCCCAGAAACCTGGCGGTGTCAACCAAGCCGCTCTCTTGCACGCCGGTTCTTGGATCGCCCAGTTCCTAGGCCATGGCCTCGCAGAGAAACGCGCTCCAGCTCTCCTTGACAACCTCCTCGGTGGTAGGTTATCTCCAAAATCTTTACTCTTTAGGTTCTTGGGCGCTCACAGCTGGGGCATGAATAGCCGTCGTCCTTGCTCCTTTCTTTGTCCATCTCGAGATTCTCTTTGGAATTGGCTATCGCCCTGAGTTCCACCGTCATATCAAGAATGAGATCGGTAAGGAAATCGCCAAGATCCGGAAGGCTCAGGGGGATGAGAAGCGGAAGAAAGAATTGTGAAGCCATTCCCCGACTCAGTTGTCGTCGGACCAGCACCCTTCTCTGCCATGACCATATACTCTAGGAGCCTCTCCCTGTTCTGCTCAAATCTTTCTCGAATAACTACAGTGTCCGTGTCTCGTCGAACGTTCTCGGATCTCAGCGTTGCGTTCTCTTGCTTAATGAAAATTCTCCCGTCGGATCTATCATTTTGAGTGTTTACTTCGTGATTTCATTTTACCGCATAACGCAAAGGAGGCTTTATACTCGTGTACAGTGCTTGAGTATGTCGAAATACAGCTACAGGTGTAAACACTAAACTCAAACTCTCTCTATCAGTCGACAACGTCATTGGCCACCGTGAAATCAGATCAAACTTGCGGGCGGGGGCAAGGCAGGCTCCCCAATCGGTGTAACATACGCCTTAGAAAGACCGCCATCAACAGTGAAGTCGGCACCCTAGTAAAACGGAAATCAACATTCAATTTTATGGAATGCCGGACAGGGGGACGTACAGTGACATAGCTACTTTCGTCACTCGCAACTACAGAACACCATCTGAATCAGATTCAGTTCCCGAGAGACGAGGACGGCAATGCTTACGGAACAGCGCGGCCTTGGCCAGCTCAACTGCCTCGCCAAAGCGACCCATAGGGAGATGTACAAGCCTCCTCTGCCGTTTCTCCTCAGTGTTCAAAAAGTCCATAAGGAGAGCTGTCAAAGATCAAATATGAGACCCCACAAATTAAACGCGGCGAAAGGCTCCAAGAAAGCACTCACGAGTCTTCAGAGGGCCGCTGCGGAATCGCAAGAACACCAACGAAACCGAGATCCAGGGTGGGGCAAATGATAGTCATCGTATCGATATTTTGGATGGAGAATGGAGTTGAAGCTAAATGTACTTACGGGCACAAGGAATTAACGCGTATGCCTTCACGAGCGTGTACCATAGCGAGTTCGCGGGACATTGCCAACACGCCACCCTATTGTCGCATATAAATATAAAAATCCAGTATCAGCGGTGCAACCAGCAGTGACTATCAGGTGTATTTAATGAATTTTTGCCCACCTTGGATGCAGTATCTACCCCACAACGGAGAGTGGAGAAAGCATCAATTTCACAGCAAATGAAGGTATAATCGGATACTCACAAGCAAGCTGAGGCGTAGCGGCACCCATCAAGGCCACGAAGCTGGCTGTATTGATGATGCTACCACCAGTGTGGAGTCCCTTGCTCTCGTCTGTAGGATTTTGACGCATAGCAAGGATGGCATATTTGCACCCCCACCAAACTCCTTTGAGATTAATCTGCATTGTCAAGTCCCAGATACGCTCCTCAGTGTTCAACGCGTTATCATCCTCGGGGTGCATTATACCTGAATGTATGCGACTCAGAATCAGTTTCTTTCATTATCAAGCAATAATATATACGATGACGCACCAGCGTTATTGAACTAGATCAGCCAAGTTAACACGTAATTACTCCACAATCTGTTCGAGGAACAATCCACTGACCATAACATCCAGCCGACCAAACTCCTTGACAGCAAGATCCACAGCAGCCTTCACATCCGCCTCCTTACCCACATCAGCACGAGTAGCGATAGCCTTCACATTCGGGAACCGCTCCGCAATGGTCCTCGCGCCCTTCTGTGCACCCTCCAGATTGATATCCACCAATACGACATTCGCTCCTTCCTGGGCGAAAAGGATAGACGACTCCAGACCAATTCCACTAATCAACGTTCAATGATTAACGTCGACACCGGGGTTGCTGCATTCAGTACATCCAATCGATTTCAGCGTGGATCTGGAACTCACGACCCGGCACCAGTCACGAGAGCTACCTAGGAGCACAGGTGAGTTCGTCTCTTTCTAGGGCACTGTGATCAAAGATGTTAACGGACCTTATTCTGCAGGCGTCCAGGCATTGTGCAAGTGTTATAATGACAGAGAAGCTAATACAATACAGTAATGAGATGTAGAGATAAGGTCCGGAGCCGGGGTCGTTCTCGAGATAACTAACGTGACGTCCTGCAAAGGGTCTTCACGTGAAGAAGCCAGTTTGATACTCCGCGTCCGGACACGAACACAAGGAGAAAGACGAGACAACAAAGCATCATAAAAAAATTAAGGCATCGATTATGCGAGTAAGGGCTATTAAGTATAAGTATAAAGCCGAGTCCGGAACAAAGTTTACTCAAAGCTTGAACTCGTTATCGCAACGACGATGGGAAGTCTGGAGGATAGCTCTCGTATGTGCCACCGAACATTTCAGAGAACTCCTTGACAGCATCGGGTAAACTTTCATATGAGTCCGATCCGTCATCCCAGCGATTTTCAGATAGTTGGGACAAAACTGGGGGCTCCCCGTCCTGAGTACAAGGACTTGACGGCCGAGGAGCGCAGGCCGGAGTCTGAGAGCTTGGGATAACAAGATAATGATCATCGTGACAATCTTGGTCCGGCACAGATTCTGCTTGGGTATCTAGAGATTTCGTCCTTTCACCTCCCGACGAGGATTGTCGCGTAGCAGGTCGCGAAGAAACCTGAGGCTCGTCTATGCAGTCATCCATCGAGGATACTTTACAGTCACTGAGGTCACGGTTGTGAGTATGGACTATCATGTGCCTCAGAATACACGTACCTTGATGTCGATATCGTTCCCTCGAATGGGCGAGGGGTAAAGGCTTGGGAATAAAAGAGTTCTTGCGTCTGAGAACTCGGCACGAACCCAAAGCCCGGATCAACGGGAGACGTTGGTAATAGGTCCACGAGTTGCGTTTGGGAAGAGGCAACGAATTCGTCTGGAGCGGTGTGGAAATCGGGCGACAGGGTGCCAGGCTGTGACGATGGGATATAGCTCGAGCTCTGAGAAGGGATACTGGACTCGGGGTTGCGAGCAGGTATATGCTCCAAGGCTTGGGTTTTTCTGGCATTTCCGCCATAGAAGGGAAGGTCCAGAGTTTGGGTTTGAGACGAAGGTACGAGTTCAAGTTCTACTTCCTGACGTTCCGGGTAGCTAGCTTCGATCGAAGTATGATATGAAGGTCCAGGTTCAATTTCACGTTCAATATCATCTTGAGATTGATGTGACGGGCTACATGTTCTGGGGTGCTCCGGAGAGGGTGTGAGCTCTGGTAAAGGGGAAGATGGAGGTGTAGTACAGCGTAATGAAGCTGGCTTTACAGGGCTGTTTGGCGGTGTATCTTCTATCTCGATTACAGCCCCCGAAAGCTTCTTTACTGAGCGGTGAGGGGGTGAAACAGCCGTACGCGAAGGCGTTGACAGAGAAGACTGGTAGTCAGAGCCCTCGTGGTCCTTTCCCTTTCTACTTTTGGACTTCTTGCGAGAGCTTTCTTTACCCAAGTCCAAGTCCGTTTCATCGGCCTGTCGAGCGCGCTTCGTTGACTTTGGCTTGGTCCGAGCTAGTGTCTTGAGCTTGCTATTTGGCGTCACGCGAGGGAAGTAGCTCGTAATCGGATTCTCGCCCTTAAGTGGCATGGAACGATCGTATGCAGCAGGTTCAAGGAGTGTTCCCTCCCAACAGGGAGATGACACCAGAACTGTAATTAGTCATGTGATCGCGTCGATTTTAAATTAGCGGAGTTGGCACGCTTGGGGAATTTCCGACAACGCGTTTTATTAACAAGAACGCGTGTAGTGGCCCATTACTCTCTGACTACTAGCACAACGGAGATGGAGGCAGAAACACCACAGGTCAAGAAGAGAAAGGTCGAAGACACGGACGCTTCGCTCGCTCCAGTCTCCAACCTTTTGATCAAAAGACTTTCGGAAAAGGCCAGGCTCCCAACCCGTGGCTCCCCACTTGCGGCAGGTTATGATTTGTACAGGTATGTGCTGATTAGAATGCCGCATATTAAAAAACCTCTCACTAGACCTTTCAGTGCCGAGAGAAAAGTCGTGCCCGCACATGGCAAAGCCTTGATTGACACGCAAATATCGATCGCAGTACCTGCTGGTACCTACGGTCGAGTCGCGCCTCGGAGTGGTCTTGGTTTGTCAAATAACTTGATCCATCGAACTTTGAGCTCACCTTAACGCAGCATCCAAGTTCATGATCGATACCGGAGCAGGTGTTATTGATGCCGATTACCGAGGCGTAGTCTACGTCCTACTCTTCAACCTTTCTGACAATGATTTCCAAGGTACTTGTCAGTCTCCCCTTCTGACCTATAATTCAATGGTCGTGTTGCAGTGGAGGAAGGCGACCGAGTTGCGCAACTCATCATTGAACGAATCTATACTCCAGACGTTCTCGAAGTAGACGTAAGTTATACCAAACCCCGTATGGACTCGAGCTGACGAACTCTCAAGGACCTCGACGAGACCCTCCGAGGTGCGGGTGGATTTGGATCCACAGGCGGGCATGGAGCTCTGGCCAACGCGCCCGCAACTTCCTGATCTATTTTATATCATCAGTACTGTTTGTGATCATATAATCAACATTTCGACATACCCCGTAATAAGATCCCATCCGTGTGCCTACAACGGCTTTCTTTTTCTATCAGCGTCTACCAAATAAAACCCATCTTGTGTCCGAGCTGCATGCTTGAGCAACTCCTGCCCGTCTGGGATGTCCTTAGAGGGTAAATTCGAGTTCCGCCTGTCCGCATCCTCCGTGTCCCAACGCGGTACGACCGTAACACCCTGCGTGTCAACGAGCTTTACTGCCTCCACCAGCCTCACTAGCTCAGACATCTCCTCCTTTAGCCTGGCGTGTTGTGGCGTGCCCTCGGCAGGCGGTACAAGAGCAGCAAGTTCGTGCAGACGAATAAGGGTTTGGGATGAGACTGACGGTTTTGGGTACGAGGACAAGAGTTCCGTCACAGACCAAATCGGCTTAAGAGGAATCCCATACTCGTCCGTCTTAGCAGTCGACGAATACGATCTCCAACACATCGCCAAGGGACGAATATACGATGCTCTCCTGAGCATTGGTGACGGATAGCAGCAAAGTCGCATCAAATACATTTTCACACGACCTTTCCGCGTGAGGCAGGCGCTTTGATGTGTTTTTCGACACTTCGCGTGCCCGACTCACCTCCATTCCCCCCACTATGTATGCCACTCTCATTCGACACTCACAGGACGTCACAAAATCTCTCTTGAAACTCCTACCCAAGGACCTCCCACCTGCACTCAAACCCAAACCGGGGGGCAGCCTATACGAAATTTTGTCGCGAACGCCAAACGTAGAGGGCATGGAGGTCCACCAGAGGCGATGGTCAGAAAAGCAGGTACCTAACTCGTACTGGAAGGTCACGCATGCGCGTTTCAAATGCGAAGGCAAGCATGGGAAGGCATGGGGAATCTTGTACTGGAGAGGTATGTTAAGCGGCGACTTTAGGAGTCCGGTACGTTGGGAACTGACGCGATGTGGTCGCACAGGGAAGAGAATAAGTCGTAATCCGGAGGTCATCAGAGGAGGCTTGAAGTACTCTTGGAGAGAAGGACGTTCCCAAGCTATCCAGCCAGCACCTCGGCCAAAGCCCACAACCGCTGTATGTTTGCCATTTCGTGTTACTACCTTCAAGTTTCTTACTTGTTGCTCTAGTAATATTACTATTGCATGATACAACATCTAATATCTACTACGAAGGAATTACTGGGCAACACTCAGCACCTAGACGCTCGATCCGGTTGCCCCCTACCTCCTTCATCCACTCGTCTCGGAAAGACAACGTATACGACCTTGGGAACTTGCGAGAATGGGAATATTATTTAATTGTTTCAGATGACTTTTGTGCGTCAGACATTGGACCGAATCCTGTGTGGGTTGTGCATAACCTCAACAAATTGAAGCCAAGAACAAACGAAACCCAATCAAGCTGCAGGATATTACCCCTATCTCTGAATGATGGAGAACTAAGGTCACCCCTCCTTCACGGCGACCAGACTCTGCCGAACGAGTACAAAACCGAGTGTGAGTACGGCAAATCTTCGCAGCAAGGAAGACCGGCCTGCGCCAGTCTGTCACAATATTTTTCCCATGACATCAAACTAGTCTAATATTCGCTAGCGGCAACAGAAGCCACTGCTGGTCAAGTGGCAGGATATGATAGACCACATGGCCATAGAACCAAGAATCTTCGTAACCCCTATGGACTTTCGAAGCCAGACTTTTAATAGGTGGTTGTTCAATACAGTCTTATCACAGATTGATAGGCGTCTTGTCCAGGAAAAACTTACCCCCTGTCAAAGCACACGAGTATAGATCTCATGCAGTGAAGGGGATGAGATTCAAGAAGTGCGGAATTGAATTTACTTATTGAATGCAGTTATCCTTGAATTGCACTATTGCCCAGTTAGTTACACATTAATGCCACGGTAGGTGGCAATCTGGCTCTTCATGCGCGAGATCTGTCCGGTGGTGAATTCACTCATGCAAGCATCATCGGTGTAATCCATGAAGTTGTCTACAAGAAGCGATCACCAAGCGTCAGTGCTAAGAATACCTCCGGTATGTTTACCAGATACTCACGGATGGGATCAACGCCAGTTGTTGAGCAGGTGTCACGACCAGTGGGACAACCAAAGGCAGGTGAAGCCTCAGCAGGAGTGTCAGAAACCATGTCACCGCTGCCACTGCAACCACCCTGGAAAGTGTGGTAGAGACCAACCCAGTGGCCAGCTTCGTGTGTAAGAGTCTGATGATCAGGGGTCATGAGCTCAAATATTCCACTCCAAGACAACTGTCAGACTTACTTGGCCAAGGTTGTAGGGAGCGGCGGTACCACCGGGGACGGAAGAGTAAAGCATGACAACACCGTCGTCCGTCGGGTTGCTGGAATAGTCAGAGGGGAAGGTGGAATAGCCGAGCAAGCCAGCTCCAGCTCCAGAAACGAATCTAGTACGTGTAAGAGAAGCATTTGTGCGTAGATGATAGAAAAATTGCGTACCCCACAGTGTAGACGTTGAGGACATTAGCACCGCCCACGCGGAGTGCCCGCTTCATAGCATCTTGTTGAGAGGTGTCGGGACCAGCGTTGTTGAACCAATCAGAGTTAACGGTGCGAGTAGTTCCAGCCAGAGTCCAGGTGATACCAGCGTTAGCGTAGGCTTTGTTCATAACATCAACTTGAGCCTGGAGTTGGGAATCGCTGCTCCGGAAGTCAGTTCACCCTCTCATCCTAGCCCCGAATAATACATACGGGACGTTACCACCAGCTACAGTGGAGTCCTTGCTGATGACATGGAACTGGATGGCGATGGTAGCAGCCTGCGTCGAGAAGCCAGACTCGACTTTGTTTGCTTGGAAGTGGGCCTCATCCGCGGCAATTTTCTCGTCAGAGATGACGGTACCGCAAACCCTACGGGTCGCGGTAGTGTTGAATGGGGTCGCGAAGACGGAAGTGGCGGCGAGGGCGACGAAGAAAACAGACTTGAACATTGTGACTGAGAGAAGATTCTGAAGACCCGTTGCGGTGCCTATGTTAGACCTCCCGTTCTCCTTTTTATATGTCGGGTTCGTAGCTATCTTCTCTTGACACCAGCTTGAGGGACATTAGGTGCGATCGTTCAGCGTGTTCCGGCTGAAACATATGGGCGGTGTGATGTTCCCACTGATAGCTATGCCATTCATGCGGTGAAGAACAGCGCTCAGAAAGAGGACCTCGGGTAACAGTGTTGATGTTCGGAGAAGCGTGGTGAACCGCGTGTCTGCATTGTGGCTACTGGAGCCTGTGGGAGCTGAAATGGGCTCTGGCGATGGTAGATAATGATTCTTGAAATAGCCTCGACATTAGCCTAATGGTTAGATAAGATCGTGACTAAGGTCATCTCGTACGGGCGGTTCGGTCCCGGAGCCTCCAAGAGCACGATGGCGGGCGGAGCACGGAACACTATTCCAGCAGCAGCTGTGTCCCTGATTGTCGACTATTATTGTCTAGTAGTGGTCTGCGAAGTCCATAAGTGCTGTTGAGTGGTGCGATTTCTCTTCAGCAGGCGATGAATATTGAAGCTAAGCGAAGAGTAAAACGGCGTCGACGGGTGAGAAAGGGACCACAAGGAGACAATCAACAGGAATGGCCGTCATGGCTGGAGCTAAGAATAGTAGCCTTGAGACAACGGAGGTGACACTCGTAGTTACAGAAGACCCAATCAAATAACTCATGTGAGGCAGGTATTCTATGCCATGCGATCAGGCGACCGAGTTTTGTCCAGGTGGTCGATACGCCAAAGATATGGTTAGTATATACGTACCACGAGGCATGAGTATTAGTGGTCATGATATCGGACACAGGTATTATTTTGTCGTTCTTCTATCCTTTGTCAGGTTCTGAGCTCCTTGTTGTCACAACAGTGAAGAAGTAGTAATTACCGCATGCACAGGGTTGACGCACGATGACCAGGAATTGTTTTCTTCCCATCTAGGTGTAGCGTTATCGGAGGCTTTCCATCCGCCAGATCTAATAGTAGACTACAGTAGCTGATGAATCTGGGTACGTCCAGTTTAACTGACAAAACGCATGGGGTAAAACCTCAGCTGAGAGACTCCCATAAGACGATTGGTTAAGACTCAGCCCATGTTTCCGAAGGAGTAGAGGTAGTTAGGTGGAACTCGAAAGTTGATAGACACGTGTCTCTGCTCACCATATGATTTTCGAATATGGTAGACACGCCTGGTAAAGTCCCAATGGTTCGTAACACTCATCTGCCGAATGCTTATTTATCATAGTTCAGGGTCGTGTGATAACTCCACAAATACCCAACTCTATTGCTGCTCACCTTATTGCCTGGTATGATCTTGAAGCAGAAGACGGTTATTCCAGGCTACCTGATTTGTACATCGGCGCTGCGAGTACTCCGGACGTTCGTGCAAAGATATGTTTGACAAGGAGGGAGGCCGTTCCATGCTGAGAGCGGTTTACTATCGATTTACATATAGATCGGTCAGGTACCATAATTACGAATGCACAGATGGAATGCCCAGCCTTGCTATGGTAGAAAATATGAGATGTCCAAGAGCGGGAGCCGGGGTGCCATTTCGGGAAGATCCTTATTTGTCCTTGTTGCCCCACGCGTCGAGCTAAGGGTCGACACGATTTCCAGGCGACTTGAGCAACGCACTTGGTACGATAAACACCAGCCCGGGGCGAAACGGTATCAATTACATTTCCAAAGGACACTCTGGCTGAACGCGCGAAGTCATACAGGTACCTTCACGACAGAAATCATGCCCGACGCCCAGATCTTCAAGGTACGTCGACATTGCTCTACTGTTTACTGCCTCGACATCAACGAACGATCCGTTTTCTAGGCCACGTACAGCGGTATACCTGTCTATGAGATGTGAGACCTCTTATACGCGAGGCACTACGCGCTATTTGCTGAAGAGGGAGCGTCTAGGATGTGTAAAGGAGTTGCGGTGATGCGACGCCGGGACGACTCGTGGCTGAACGCGACGCAGATCCTTAAGGTGGCTGGGTTCGACAAACCCCAACGTACTCGTGTCTTGGAACGAGAAGTGCAAAAGGGAACCCATGAAAAGGTGCAAGGTGGTTATGGTAAATACCAAGGTATGTATAACTGCCGAATTCCGATTCCATTGTTTTGAGCTGATGATCTTTTGGGGTAGGTACTTGGATTCCTTTGGAGCGGGGTTTGGCATTAGCCAAACAATATAATTGCGAACACCTATTACGACCTATAATTGAATTCCAACCTGCTGCGAAGAGTCCACCACTTGCACCGAAGCATCTAGTGTCGAATACGAGCGGTGTGTCGAAGCCAACACGTCGTGGTGGACCCGCGGAACCAAGTGCAAGTAGCTCAATAATCAGCACACGATCTACCCGGAGAAATGCCCAGGAGGTCGCTGACGATGATTCGGACCGTGACAGCCTCTCAGGGCGTGGCTCAGAGGATGGCTCAATGACACCATCGCCGTCGGAGGCATCCTCGAGTTCTCGTACACCCTCTCCTATCAACAGTCCTAGACCTTCTTATGACGGTATTGGGGGCGATGGCGATCGAGTATCAACTCGAAGGGGTCGATATCACCGGAGTGACGAGGCTGGGTACGAAAATATTTTGGAGGACGAAGCCGCAGTGAATGGAAGCAGTGATGCGAGGTCATACGGAGACCAGATTCTGGAATATTTCATCTCGGATTCCAACCAAATTCCACCGGTACTCATCAACCCACCCGCGGACTTCGACCCCAATATGGCCATCGACGATGACGGGCACACCTCGTTGCATTGGGCCTGTGCGATGGGACGCATTCGAATAGTGAAACTGCTTCTGACGGCTGGGGTGGACATCTTCAAGGTCAACAAAGCTGGCCAGACTGCGCTTATGCGCAGCGTCATGTTCGCGAATAACTATGACGTACGCAAATTCCAGGAATTATATGAACTCCTTCATCGGTCGACGCTCAATATCGACAACTACAATCGGACCGTCTTCCACCATGTAGTTGACGTTGCTATGACGAAAGGGAAAACACATGCGGCGCGGTACTATATGGAAATCATCCTAAACCGACTCGCGGATTATCCAAAGGAATTGGCCGACGTTATCAACTTCCAGGATGAGGATGGGGAGACAGCATTAACTATGGCTGCAAGATGTCGTAGCAAGCGCCTTGTAAAGCTGCTCATTGACCACGGAGCCGATCCAAAAATTGTCAACGGAGACGGCAAGAGTGCAGAAGATTACATCCTCGAAGACGAGAAATTCCGTTCGTCTCCTGCACCCGCTTCCCGCGCCCTGTCCATGTCGTTCCGAAACGCGCAAGCCGCGTTCCCACCCCCACACACAGGCCCTAATTACGCGTTTGCACCTGCAAATGGAGACCGACCGCCGTTACACCATTCAGTTGTTGCACAACGTGCAAGTACACGATGTGTAAACGACATGGCAACGATGCTGGACAGCTTGGCCGCGTCGTTTGATCAAGAACTGAGGGATAAAGAGAGGGATATGAATCAGGCACAGGCATTATTGACGAACATCCAAGCAGAAATTCTGGAGAGCCAACGGACCGTCAATCAATTGAAGACGCAAGCGGAGGGCCTTATGCACACGAAAGCGTCACTAAATAATCTAGAGAACGAATTGTTGCTGAAGATGGGGAGACGGTACCGACTGGGATGGGAAAAGTGGGTGAAAGACGAGGAAGCTCGAGAAAAGAGGATTAGGGATGCAGCAAATGGGGAATTGGTCGTGACGGAATTGACCGCGGAGTATGAGTTCGAAGATGAGATAGAGGATGATGACCCTCTGTCCATGGAGAAAATCAAAGGCAAGCGAAAGGCTACGGAGGACATTTCGGATCTGATCGAGCTGCATTCGAATATACCCTCAGACCCGGAAGAACTGAAGAAGGCTTGTGATCAGCTGAGGGAGGAAATTATGGAATATAGGAAGAGAAGGAAGACTATGTTCGACGGGCTGGTTGCTTTCCAGGCGGAAGCCGGGACCAGTGGGCGAATGAGTGAATATAGGAGGTTGATCGGTGCTGGATGTGGTGGTGTGCCGCCCTCGGAGGTTGACCAGGTGCTTGGTATGCTTCTCGAGGTATGGTATCTATCCTCTTATTTGTCTCATAAGCTCACTGTATGCTCTAGACCCTTGAATCCGAAGAACCCAGTTCGTCTTCGAGTGCTTGGAGTAACACGAAGCCCGTGCCAGTTGGATAACCCAGGCGGCTGGTTTAGCAAAGCCATACACGATCTAATTTGTTATACATGTGTACAAATGATTTTGTATATCATTATCTCGATACGTATTTCTGCAATATTCCGTGTAATATGATACCCAAGTGTAAACACGAATCCACAAGCATAATTGGCGTCAAAGCACGAGTCATGTGACCTCCATTTTTCGGGCGTTCCACGCCAAGTGAACGAGTACTGCCGCACCCCTCCTCTCGACACTGTCCGACGCGCTACTCAGTTCTAGTGGACTATAGCTTTTTAGCTTCCACTTACACTTATCCACGGACAAAGGTACCTCATGACGTACAAGGGCTACACGCGGTTACAGCTCGTACGCGGGGCGACTACTTCGCCATGGACGACTAACTTTCGGCACATGCTACCGTTCCCAAAGAAATGGCTGAAGCGGTATAGCATTCGCGATCCTGTTATCAAGTCCGTGAAGCCGAAGGACAGGATTAAGTACTGGAATGTGGTGCCCGGGGACCAGATCCGGTTACTGGGGGACAAGACGAATACCTTGCATGAGGTATTGAGTATTAATAAAATTAGCAACAGAGTGTTCGTGAAAGGTGCTGTGGTAAGTAGCTATGGCTCTCGAGTCACGGAGTCTTTGACTGACATTGTGCGTTGCACTGTAGAGCGGAGAGCAAGACAAGGTCGTGAGCAACAAAAACTATCACTACTCGCGGTGTCAACTATTCCTCGGAAACTACGAGTTTCCTTCACAACCTGGCTCGTCAGAGCCACAGGTGATCCCGTGCGCTTTCTAATTCATTACTCATTCCAGAGTCTCTTACAGTGCTACTTGTAGTGTCTTCGCGAAGCGACTTGGTACCTCCTCGCCGTTCTGGAATCCGTTCCTCCGGCGATTTGACTGGCAACGCTTTGCAACAAGCACCGTCCCTCGCCTTCCGGACTTCAACGGAGAGCGTGTTCCTATTCCCTGGCCTCAACCACCAAAAGTTCGCATCCCTGAGCGTACGCGTTTCATCCTGTGGATTCTTAGCTTCCGCTCATACGCATTTCAGCGACAAGCTATGACGCGACACACGACGTTGTTGCGCAGGTTACTTACCAAGTGCCAAAGTTCAGTCCCTCGATAGACGGACCTTTGCCTCGTGCTTCGGAAGACGCCTTCCTTGCTTCGATAGTTAACCCACATCTACGCGATACCGTCGATGAGAGCGCACCTGTTGAGCCTTTCTTGCACAAGGAGCTTTCAAACCCGCATGCAAAGGCGAAGAAGCTCAAGCGGTTTAAGGAGTACAAAATCCGTACTAAGATGCTGCTCAAGCAGATGCTGGCTCATGAGCTCAAGAATCTTAATGGACGTAAGCCTCGGGAGGCACGTGCGGAAGCACTGTTCAAGTGGCGTGCGCAATTGAGGAAGGAGAAGGACGAGAGGAAGAAGTTGAGGTGGAAGCACAAGGCAGAGATGGCGAATCTCGAGCGCAAGGCTGTTAGGAAGGCGAGGAAAGAGGCGCAACAGAGGCGTCGCCTTACGGAAATGGTGCTCGATGAGGGACCCAACCAGGTTATTCCCAAGGATATCTAGTGTGCTTAGCTATATTAATCTTAATTTCTATTTGATACTTGTTGGGATGTCGAATTAGCTAAGTTCCAGAGTGTTACTGATCGGGGTAACTCGCCCAAAATGGCAGAGCCTCGCAATCCTTCAATTTCGTCACTCGCCTACAAGATAGCCACCTGCCCCTCCTCTCTTGTTTCTTCGGGTCCCTACTGGCCCTATCATCGTCCACAGACATTTTATTATTTATATCAGTCAATCTTAGACTCTTATTCGCTTTCCTCTTTCTTACACTACAGCCATGTCTCTCTCTCGGGCTCGTTCTCTCTCCATCGACGCTCTCTATCGTCCTATACCCCAGGGCCCAGAGACTGTGCCTTTAGACCAGGAACAAACGGAAGAAGACGACATAGAGAGCAGTCAGCCGCGGATAACCCCGTCAACAGATAGTCTAGTCGACTCGAAGATCAAGTGGATACACTTCATACTGGGATGCTCCGTGTTGCTTCCGTGGAACGGTGCGTTTGCTGTCTCATCACACCGCCTGCCCTTGGCTGATTCCGATCTTCGCTCGTAGTCGTCATAACAGCAACACCGTACTTCCTGAGACGACTTGCAGGCTCAGGAATCGAACATACCTTCAGCTCATATCTTTCGACTACTTTCACCGCTGCGAATTTCATCTTCCTTGCTCATGCAACCATCACCTCCAAACACGTCAGTCCAATTTCTTGCCGCAGACTCATTATGACCAACAGCTGCTTTAGACTAGTCCTTCAAGACGGGCACGACTCGCAATACTCTGGCTCGTGATGCTGACCCTGCTCCTAGTTATCAGCACGTTCTTTGTCCCGCCTCCCAGACTATTCTTCACTTTCGTCCTAATCAATGGTGCAGTCCAAGCTAGTGCTGGCTCATACCTTCAGACGGCGGTTATCGCTGTCGCGTCATTGTTCGGACCCGCTGCTGTCCAAGCAATGATGGCTGGCCAGGCAGCAGTGGCCGTTGCAGTCAGCGGCGTTCAAGTCATGAGTGCTGCAGCATCAACCTGGGGCAAACCAAGTACATTCGTTAGCGACGGTTCTGCAGAGGAACGATCCGCCTTTATCTTTTTCACACTATCAACCTTATTCCTTGTGGCGAGCGCGGCCGCCCATAATTGGCTCATCAACATGCCATCTTACAAGGCTATCGCGGCACCATTAGAATACCAAGCTACTAAACCCCACCATACTACTTTGGATTCTATTACAGCTCAGCCGCTGGTTTCGCGCGGCAGGAGCGAGGCTGATGATGACAGGCGACAGGCTATTCGCGTAGCCAAAGCAAACATCATGTATGAAGTTGCGGTGGCGTATGTCTTCTTGATCACACTCGTAAGCACCCCCTCCTTTCCTTCTCCTGCGGATAGAAGGAAATATCTCATTGGATTCTCCGTCCTCTTCGCAGGCCGTCTTTCCTCCTATCACCACCTCCATTTTACCCGTGAACCCTGAAACACATCCTTTGCTGTTCAGCTCTATTCATTTCCTTGTGTTCAACGTTGGAGATTTCCTAGGCCGATACGTCTGCTCGTTTCCCATCTTCCTTGTATGGTCCCGCAGACGTCTTCTTGGGATGTCACTTGCTCGTACCCTTTTCATTCCCCTCTTTCTGATGTGCAATGTTCAACGCCCGTCCCTTATGACGATATCCACTCCTATCATCAATTCCGACTTCATGTTCATGCTCATTCTCTTCGTATTTGGATGGTCCAATGGCTATGTGTCGAGTTTGTGCATGATGAGTGCTCCTTCTATCGAGCATAACCCCAGGTTGAAAGGACGCGCAGAGGACGTTGATGTTGCGGCGACCGTAGCGAGTTTCTGTTTGGTTGGTGGTTTGGTGCTAGGTAGTGTCGCCAGTTTCGCAGTTAAGAGCGCCGTCTGCCAGTGTAACCCCTTCACAGCCTGATTCTCTGGACTAATGATTGGCATGTACCCATATAATAGTCTCGACGATAATTTACGGCATTATTAGCGAAGTTGCGAGTTCGTAGTTGGAAGATTATATGTACAACTGATGGTACAGAAGGTTCCATCGAAGCGACGATGAAAAACATGAGATCGTGAAGGAGAATCGCACAAGTAGAAACATTTTAACTACATTTCAACGAGTCGAGAGCATGGGTTGCCAGACCCCATATGAAACCTCCTCAAGGTGGTGCAATTCCACCCGGTCCCAGAGGACTGGGATAACATTAGCCTGATTACTGGCGTTAGCATACGTTAGCAGAAGAAGGAACCGGGTAAATTCACCTGCAAATAGTGAACACAAGCTCTTGAGACTCTTCTTGCGAGCGTTGACAGACTGACGCGTCCGTCGTAGGCATCCAACGGGATCTCATAGGTTAATGAAGAATACCCAACCCACTGCGACACGAGGATAAATATTCAGGATGGATACTTCAATAAAGAAAGCGCAACGCCTACCTTAACCTTCAATAAAATCCGTCCTCTTGGATCCGCATGCAGATCATGCAACGAATAAGCATCGTTATTCGACAGTCTGACGTGGGACTGAGCTTCATCAAGTCCAATGCCGGCTACGAAAGCTCCCTTGCGCTTGAATTTGATGCTTAGGTTCCCAGGACGAGTACCGTGTCTATAATGAGAGTAGACATCCCTTCCACTGGGTGTGACGAAGGAGACTGTGGAGTGTCTCCGGTGGCGCATGGGTTGCGGGGGTGGGATCGTGACCATGTGGGGTGGGTGTGTTGTTATTGCGTGGGGGGTAACGGGACGGGAGTAACCGCCTGGGAAGGGGTGCTCGTCGTAGTAGGGTGTGTCGCCGTAGTCGTTGATGTCGTCATACCCTGCTGAGAATATCTAGGTTAGAGGGTTTCTAGGAAGGTGGAAAGATAGAGGTCTAGCTCACAAGGGCCAGTGAGCCGTCTACTTAGGGGGACGACAGCGGTACTCGGTTGTGGGGCGTAAATTGGGCCATAGGAAGCTGTGGTATACTGTGAATTGAAGGGGCGACCGTGAGCCGGGATACGTCTATCGTTAGTGAGCTGAGGACTTACATCCATTGCTGGCTCAACATATCCTCCATGGTTATAAGCCGCCGGAGCAGAGACGGCGTAGCCCATTGACGGGCGACGCGACATCGAGCGAGAGAATCCTCCGTCGTATGTGGTAGCATAAGCCATTTCAAGGCCAGTGGTAAAAGTAACGTCGAAAACTGAGAAGGCAAGAGTGGACGAGAATGCGAGAGAGAGCTAAGTCAGCTAGCCTTAAGGGTAGAACGAGCCAGGAGGTTTTCGAGGAATAAAGGGTAGAGACTTGAGGCAGAGAGGGCATTTATATAGAGAGACATGATGCCACGAAGGTAGACGCTGTTACCCCTCGATGCTGCCTCGAGGACGTATCAAGGGATAACCGGACGTCTGCATGAGACTCCAGCAGAGAATCTCCGAAGAAAAACGTGATTTGGAACTCATGAATACAAATTCAAGTGTAAATCTGGATTCCGAGTATCTTGGGGTCGCCGGCCACCTCTCCAGATATTGATATGATGTTTAATAATAAACAAGGTGCTTGCAAAACAAATCGATGCTGGGACCCACACGTCTGGGTCGGGATTGCTCCTTGGACTCTTTTTTTACGAGAGCGCTACAGCCCCAGGAGTGCACATAAAAGAGGACTGGTATTTTGGTTGGAAGCGAAGGCCAGGTCCCGTGAGCGGGCGATTGTCTGGAAAACCTCCGTTCCGGAATCTCTGTTCCGGGGCTAGCTTAGAAGCCACAAGTGAAAAGGATCGTTGAGATCACGGATCATGGTCCCCTCATAGGTTTGCGAAGATGCTACTGAGTATCCCTTGGGCCATTAACATACTTGGAGGGGGGTTGTCGGAAATGAAAGCCGTGCAGTCGTCGCAGTCGTCCAGGCGGTGCAAGCATGGCGAACTGCCTTGCGCCAGACATGTGTCCCAAAGGTCATAATATCGACGCAAGGAAAGGGTAATACTGAGTAGGATTGGCAATAGTATTCATCTACCCCAGACAGGGTGCTGTGAATTCAATGGTCGAGGCTCCAGGTGGCTACGTTTGTTTAGAATCTTGGTGGGGTGACTGGGGGTGGCGCTAATATGGGGGTCTTCATAGTTCAGGTCATCTAGCGAAATGAAGGTATGAGGAATTTTGCTGTGAGAAGCCATCCGGAGTTCAAGAATTAGATTCGCTCGGGTTCAGGGACCGGTCCCGTCCGGTGTTGATTTCGAGCCAGGTGTCGGAGTCCAGCTTATACCACCAAAAGCCAAGTGCTGTCACCCATGATCGAAGGAAATGTCACCCCCAGAAGCGAGGGATGAGAGAGCCATGGCACCGGTAGAGTCGTCTCTGATCATAGAAAGTGTAGCTTCAGCTGAGCTCTGAAACCATGGCACAGCACCGGAAAGTAGGAGCCCACTGAGCCCGAAATCATGCCTTCTGTCATATGCTGGCCCATTGTTCGCACCTCACTGCGTCAGGAATTGAAGCAACTGAATAGCAAGAGGGTAGATGAGTAAGAAAAGAACGTTGGTTGGTCAGCGTCGCTGATTTGGAGGGTACTTAGTGGGTAAATTTGGATCGACTGTCCCACACAAGCACGCTCACATGTCACCGCCGACCGGCCACCTTCCATCCTATGCCCTTCCACCAAATGGAAATGTCGATGTTGATCAATGTTTTATCAGTCTTGCTATATCTAAGAGAATAACCTTCAGAAGTCCTCAGCAAAGGCTGCCACCTCCGGAGTGCGACGTTTTCCATGGCCTCTATCGCTGGGTTAGCCGCTCGCGTCAAGGGTGATGTTATCACGCCAGATCATCCAGAATACGCGGAATCTCTTCACCGCTGGGCGCGAAACGCAGAAAGGAACGCAGCGGTCGTTGTTTTTGTCAAGGACGAGGTTGATGTATCTGCCGCAATCCTATATGCTCGGGAGAATAAACTTCCTGTCGCAATCCGTGGAGGTGGTCATAGCCCTACAGGCGCGTCTTCTGCAGAAGGTGGCGTCGTAATTGATCTTTCCCGCTATCTCAATGGTGTGCGTATCGATCCTGTAAAGAAGCTAGCATACGTTGGTGGAGGTGCTCTTTGGGAAGCTGTTGACAAGACCGCAATTGAACATGGTCTTGCCACTGTTGGTGGGACCGTCAATCATGTATGTATCACGATTCAGTTGCACTCCTGACCTCACCTCGGGACAGACGGGTGTCGGAGGGTTAGTCTTCATATTTTCTTTGAAACCCACCCGAGGCTGAGTCTCGCTGGGACAGGCTCATTCTCGGAGGCGGGTTTGGTTGGCTCAGTGGCGAACACGGTCTAGCCATTGATAACTTGGTTCAGGTTAGCAACCTCACTCGTGAGACGTCTTGCGTCAATTGATAACACCTGACGACCAGGTCACCCTCGTCAGCGCGGATGGCTCTGTTCATAAGGCCAATGACATGGAGAACGTCGACCTCTTCTTTGGTGTCCGAGGGGGTGGTTGCAACTTCGGTGTCGTCACGGAGTTTGTTCTCGCGCTTCACCCTCAAAGAAGGACCGTCTTTGCTGGACTCGTAATATTCGTTGGCCATCATTTGGAAAAGGTCATAGAATTTGCAAAGGATTGGTATGCCAACCTTAGCCCAAGGGAGGCCATGCTCATGATGACTACTTGCAAGCCAGACGGTACTGTGAGATTCAGTCTTATTGATGCACTTATCACGTGTGATTAACTGTTCTAGCCAATTATTCCTTGCTACCTATTCTACAACGGCAGCGAAGATGAAGGGCGAACCCGGTTCAAGAAACTTTTTGATATTGGTATGTCTGACCCGAGCCACTGGTACGAAGCCCAACTCCTGATTTTGTTTTATTCAGGACCTGTAGCCGATATGACGAAAGAAGTGCCGTATGAGGTGGTCAACTCCTTACAGGTGCGGATATCGCCATATCTCCTTGTTCTACTCTTTGATGGCTGCGTTCTCAGAACACCATGGTGAACCATGGCAACGGTGTCTACTGGAAAGGAGTAGCTCACGAAGGTCCGAACTACAAGCCCATTGCGGAGGCCCACCAGAGGATCACAGAAATATTCAGAGAAGGGAAATTCGTGGCAACGGCCATCTATGAATGGGTTCCGTTACAAAAAATCAACTCCATCCCTGCAAACAAGATGGCATACCGACGAATTCCCAACCCGAATTGCTTGATCGTAGTTGGATGGCCAGGAACTGCACATTCAGAAGGGAAGGTTTCGGAGGCGCGGCCACTGGCCCACGGCATTGCGGCATGCATTGTTGGTGGACTGTCGCAACTCAAGGACGTTAAGAGTCAGGGTTATAGTAATTACGGTACGGTCCCTCTCTCCGAACCCTTCCATTTGCTTCACCGGTTCTGGTTTGACCCATGAACGTTAGACCCTGACCCCGAAGGCATTACGGCAGACAAAGATGAGGTGATGGATAAGGCTCAGGTTGCATTCGGAGCAAATTATCCTGCCTTGCAAAGGATCAAAAAGAAATACGATCCCGAAAACATCTTCAACAAGTGGTTTGCCATCACCCCTGCTTAACGTTACTCCTCTGCGCTACATACATAGTGGGATGCCGTTTCTACCCACACTTGTCTTTGAATGATCTGCTGATCTGAAGACTGCCTGACCTGTTCGGATCGCAAAATATATAGAACACCGGCATTCAAAACATTATGTACATATGACATATGTGATGGTTTGCGTGGGTATAAGACTGATTATGGCTTCACCTTGGAAACCCATTGGTCAGTCAAAACGTGGGTTGGAAGACTCAGCGGCACGGAAGTGGCAAGGATACATGGCAAGTCGGGATGTTGGTGGCCAGATTTGGACCAGCTCCGGGGTTGACGCGCTTTCAACCAACCACTGCATGAACTCCCAGACCCGAACCGCTCCTTGATTGCAAACCCACGGTCTTCTTTTTAATCGGGTCTAACCAAATCAATATGTTGGCATTGATTAATCGTTTATGCTGAATTCAGGGATCCGTTTTTCTCAGCAATGGGTATATAAACTGCCCAACTCCAGGGGTCCTGGAGCCCACAATTCTGCAAATGATGCCTCCTCCTATCGATGAACTCACCAGGCGCGTTCATGGCGATGTCATATCGCCCGAGCACCCGGAATATGCAAAATCCCTCCACCGATGGGCAATTAACGCGGAAAGAAAGGCAGCCGTTGTCGTTTTTGTCAAGGACGAGGCTGATGTAGCCTCGGCGATATTCTACGCTCGGGAACACCACCTTCCTATCGCTATTTGTGGTGGTGGACATAGCCCTACGGGCGCTTCTTCTGTGGAAGGGGGCCTTGTGATCGACCTTTCTCAATACATGGACGGCGTGCGAGTTGATCCCGAACAAAAATTGGCTTATGTGGGCGGAGGTGCACTTTGGGGAACAGTTGACCGGACTGCGATTAAGTATGGCCTGGCTACCGTTTGTGGTACCATCGAACATGTACGAGTCCATTTCCTGGTCTTGGCTCGGCCTGTATTCACTGTGACTGTGACTCGATAGACTGGTGTGGGAGGGTAAGTTGTATTCTCGACTTCCAGCGTCGTTCCAACTCTTAGCCGCAGCTCCGCAGGCTCACTCTTGGCGGCGGTTTCGGTTGGCTCTGCTCCGAACACGGCCTGGTTATCGACAATCTGGTTCAGGTATGTTTTCTCATGTCATCCAACTAGTCTTTTCCTAATGGGGATTCACTCCTCAGGTAACTGTCGTCAGCGCAGATGGTGTTGCGCGGAAGGCAAGCGAAAATGAGAACCCCGACTTATTCTTTGGCGTTCGCGGAGGTGGTTGCAATTTTGGAGTCGTCACAGAGTTTGTACTTCGCCTTCATCCCCAAAGGAGGACGATCTTCGCCGGTTCTATGACATTCACCCCCGATAAATTGAAGGCAATTGTAGAGGGGGTAAAGGTGTGGTATCCCAGTGCTAGCCCCAAGGAAGGCGCACTTATGATGCCTACCTGTCTACCCGATGGCACTGTGAGTCTCATTCCACCTGCGGATCAAACTTCACCGGGACTAATCGGAGCACTCAGCCCGTCGTTGTCTGTTATATCTTCTACAACGGCAGTGAAGAGGAAGGCCGGGCAAAATTCAAATGGCTCTACGACGTTGGTATGTTCTGGTACGAGTCAGTGATTGCCGGACCAACCCTGATGTATCATCTCTCAGGACCTTGTGAGGATACCACCAAGGAAATGCCTTTCGAGCTGCTGAATACCATTCAGGTACGCGATTCGTCTAGACAGGACGCTGCGCACACTCAAAAAAGACCATGCCAGAATGCTATAGCAGAGCACGGAAATGGTGTTTATTGGAAAGGAGTGACGGTCGAAGGTCCTGACTACGAAACCACCGTCAGGGCCTACGAAAGAATTCAAGAAGTCTCTAGGGATGGTAGATTTACCGCGATCGCTATCTACGAGTGGTGGCCCCTCCAAAAGATTCTTTCCGTGCCTGCAGATAGGACTGTGTTTCATCGAATTCCTCGTCCCAACTGCTTGATCCTGATTGGGTGGCCTGGACGTACTAACTCCGAAGAGAAGGTTGACGAGGCGAGACGCTATGCTCACGAGATTGCCGTTCTAGTGGCTGGCGGGTTGAACGAGATGAAGGACGCCAGAATCCGGGGTTATAATAACTATGGTAAAAATCTCTTCCGTATAAATAGCGTTTCCTCCGGCGTTGATGTTGCGGCTCTGAATTGTAGACCCGGAGGGCATCAAAGATGACAAAGAAGAGGTAGTGGACAAGGCGAAGATCAACTTCGGAGAACATTATCCGACTTTGCAGAGGATCAAGAAGAAGTATGACCCCGAGAATATTTTCAACAGATGGCTTGCTATCACACCTGCGTAGGGAGGGGTGCAGGTCGAATGTCAATTTTAAAATCGAACCTTTCTTGAAATAATACCATGATGTTTCGGTTCTCGCCTCTTAGCTGTGCAAATGTGAGGCAAACCTGACTACAGATTTTATGCCATATTCCTGTTATGTATTAGGATATTTCTGGTTGGTCTATCGATCCCGATTGATGTAATGATACTTAGGGAGGATAAATAACAGATGGCATGAACTTTGTAACAGGTGATACCCAGTTGTATTGTTAAGCCCTTCGTATATCTGCCGCCCGCAAGCATGTGCACTATGGGAGTTGGGTGATGTCAACCTGGTGGCAAAGTTGGATGTAACGCGGGTGGAGACAAAAATAAGATCGCGCGCACCAAGTTTGGTTGATCACTGTCACCTTACTGTAACATGAACCAAGCGTGATTCATTTCTTTGACGTTTGCATACAGTCGACTCTGTCATAACCCACAGCACTTTGTCGGGTGTCTGAGCTATGGGTTATGATAAGGTATGGGTTGTAAGAAAGATCCATAATTCTGCCAAAAAATCAATTAAAATATTGTTATTTAAGGTAGAATGTACCATTAAGTCTTATACTGCGTAAACTGCTAAGGTATTAAAGACTCTTCGGAGTAAATAGTCATCGATACGGGTATCCTTCAGTGTCGCTACCTTCGCCAACCGAACGGCTCGGTTCAGCAAGACAAATAGCTGCTCCGTCTGGCGAGAAAACGAATGATTTGTTGTTGCGAGGTACCTTTCTTAAGAATTGTCGATGCTTGGAGAACATCTTCCGTGCACAGCGGAGGTGGCTCGGGTGCACCGTCATCGTCATCATCGTAACCATCGTCAGTGATATAACAGGTGAAGCAGGCATCGTGGCGGGCAAAACTCGTCCGAGGAGCTGTTCTTGGCACCTCCAATAGGCCAGTCCGCACACTGTACTGTATTGAGTTTGGTACATAATATGATGCCAATATTATACTACAAACTGGAATAAATACCATAAATAGTCACTGGCGCTATGGGTTTTCGCCTGCACGGGCCTGTGGGTTATGGGATGTCACGGAGTTATGGGTCATGGGTTGAAAACACCTGTATATCAACTTTGTCCTGGGGATCTCCTATGGGTTATGACAGGTTATGGGTTATAACGGGTATGGCTTATGTCAGAGTCGACTATACTATCCTCGGCCGCCCCACATTGAGTTGGCATCCCAACATTGCACAATCCCCATTTCTAAATCGAAGAAATGTGCTTGGGGCACTGGATATATAAGCTTCGATAGGGGCAACTCACTTTCAAGTCCCAGTAGGCAATGACTACCATCTCCGATCTCACCAAACGCATTAATGGCGATATCGTCACGCCAGAGCATCCAGAGTACGCCAAATCCATTTCCCGTTGGGCGTGCAATGCGGAGAAGAAGGCTTCCGTCGTCGTGTTCGTTAGAGACGAAGCCGACGTATCTGCCGCGATACTCTATGCTCGAGAAAACCACCTTCCAATTGCAATTCGTGGTGGTGCTCATAATCCTACTGGTGCCTCGTCCGTTGAAGGTGGTCTCGTCATTGATCTTTCTCGGTACCTCAACGGCGTTCGTGTCGATCCCGTGAAGAGGTTGGGCTATGTTGGCGGGGGTGCTCTTTGGGAGGCGGTTGACAAAGCTGCGATCGAACATGGTCTAGCAACTGTTGGTGGAACTGTCAACCATGTAGGTCTTTCGTCAGATTTTCTTGCGAATTTCAGCTGATCATATCCAGACTGGTGTAGGAGGGTCAGTTACAGGATTCATTGCTGTCAGGACACATGGCTCATATGTCCTAACAGGCTCACCCTTGCAGGCGGTATTGGCTGGCTCGCCGGCGAACACGGCTTGGTAATTGACAACCTGGTTCAGGTTGGCGATTTCCTACAACGTGAATCCTACATCCTGCTAAACTAGGACCATTAGGTGACTCTCGTCAGCGCAGACGGCACCGTCTACAAAGCGAGCGAGATGGAGAATTCTGACCTCTTCTTTGGTGTCCGCGGAGGCGGTTGCAACTTTGGAGTAGTCACCGAGTTCGTGCTCGCCCTCCACCCTCAGAGAAGGACCGTCTTCGCTGGGCCTATTGTGTTCCGCGGCGACCAGCTGAGGCAGATTGTGGCGGCAGCGAAGAGTTGGTATGCAAATGTCGGCCCCAAAGAAGCCATGGCCATGATGACCACCTGTGAACCCAATGGTACTGTGAGTGCTCGCATGAAGGTCGTGGAATTGGCCACCACTTACTGGGGCTCCTAGCCCGTTGTTTCCTGTCATTTATTTTACAATGGCAGTGAAGAGGAGGGGCGAGCCGTGTATAGAACCTTCTACGATATTGGTATGTCCAAAACTTTCAGACGAAGACTTAGATATCATCACAACCTCTGGTGCCCCCAGGTCCCTTCTTCGACATGACAAAAGAAGTGCCATACGAAGAATTGAATTCTCTTCAGGTGAGCCTTCCGCCCCGATTGAATCTTGACTTAATTGACAAAAATGTCAGAACTCTATGGTTGGCAACTACCGTGACGGCGTATACTGGAAAGGCGTCGCACATCAAGGTCCCGAGTACGAGATTATCGCCAAAGCCTACGAAAAAGTCATAGAGGTCGCAAATACCGGCAGATTCACTGCAAATGCCATCTACGAATGGATACCTCTTCAGAAAATCAACTCAGTCCCCGCAGGCAAAACTGCCTATCGCCGTACTCCGAATCCCAATTGCTTGATCGTAATTGGCTGGCCTGGGGATACTAGCACAGAGGAAAAGGTTGATGAAGCGAGGGCCTTTGCCCATGAAATTGCCGGTCGTGTTGCCGGTGGGCCATCAAAACTGAAGGAAATTAAAAGCCAAGCCTATAGTAATTATGGCAAGTTCCTCCTTTCGAACTAAGTTTATTATATCTGGTATTGACCACCGTGATTAACTTCAGACCCAGAGGGCGTTGCCGGAGATAAGGACGAGGTCAAGGATAAGGCGAGGATTGTCTTCGGGGACAACTACCCAGCGCTGCAGAGGATCAAGAAGAAATATGACCCAGAGAGCATCTTCAACAAATGGTTTGCTATCACCCCAGCTTAAGCCTTCTCGGCATTTCGTACGGTTACCATGAAGACTTTCGGCTGTCTGCGTTTAATTGATTTGGATCCCGAGATTCTCTCCCTTCGCAGTGGAACCGTGAAGTGGGAGTACATGAACCGGCTCAGATAGAGGTTATGTAGTAAAGTCATGAGGTCCAAGGAATGTGACGGACTGCTCACTACTAGTACTTTTTTGGTTCTTCCTGGGGCTGTGTGATCTGCGTAAACTGAATTATCATCGTTACATGCCGATACTAATGCATTGCGACAGCGAAGCGGGACTCCATGTGGTCTCGTTCAGCTACATCAGGCAAGGAACCGTCTAACGCCGGTATGGGCTTCCTCGCAGATGAGCAATGAATTCTTATAATAAGGCCCTTTCTCGGCGGTACCGGCCAACTGGAGGATTCTGGCGCGTGGCAAAGTTTGTTAGTGATACCAATATTGATACAGTCGTCTCCCTCATAACCCATAGCACTTGGTGACATGGCCGGCCTATGGGTTATGAGAGAGTATGGCTTATAAGGGAGTTCGAAAAATATATTGCGAAAATTAAAGAGAAAATACTCGATCGTTATCTAGAAGCTATAGGAGCTATTCCACAGAGAGGTACTATGGAAGTAAGGGAGTAGCGATTAGGGAACACTTTTACGTGTGAAGTAATCATCAATGCGAGTGTCTTTCAAGGAAGCCACTTGTTTCAAACGAAGCTCTCGATTAAATAAGACAAGGTTGTGCTCCATTTGACGAGAGAATGGGAGATCAGTCATTGCAAGGTACCTATTCAACAAAGCCGACGCTTGAAGAAGGTCCTGGGTGCGTGGCGGAGGCAGATCACCAGCTGAGTCATCGTCGTCGTCGTCGTCATCACCGCCGTTGATTTCGCTGTTCTCCTGTGCCGCAAATGATTCCATGACAGCTGCAAATATGTCCTCCTCGTCCAACTCATCTGCATTGCGCTGTTCCTCGGCAGGATTGAGAAGTGAATCAATTGACATGCGGTTCACCCTCTGCAACACACCAGTCATCTCAAGATCGTCCAGGACTTCTTCGAGTTGATGCTCTATGTGTTCCAGTGGATCATTGCCAATGTCTGAACAAGCGAAGCAGGCATAGTCGAAGCAAAAGCTGGTTGTTAAAATTTTTTATTCATTTACTGTACTATTACTGTTGGCCGCTCAGTACGATTCAAAAGTGAAATGTTACACTCCTAACATGGGTTGTTGCCATACATGGTAACCGGCGCTATGGGTTTTTGTCCTAAAGGACCTATGGGTTACGGGGTATGAGGGAGTTATGGGTTATGGGTCAAAATTCCCTGCGAACCAACTTGGTGGAAAGAAATTTCTATGGGTTATGTGAGAGTATGGGTTATAAGGGGTATGGGTTATATGGGAGACGACTGTAACGGTATTGATTCAAAATATTAGATAAGTATCTGGATTGGAATTGGATGGTGAGTTCTTGTTAGGGATCTTTGCGAAAGATTTTCAACTTCGATCCGCGCTCATGAATCGAGGGACGATTATTGCCTTAGAAGCTGTCCATGGGCTTTAGGGTTATGGGCGATACCTGGGATGCCCATTGAGTGGCGATATCAAGCTAAGTAGATACAAGTCTAAGGGTTAACCCGCGACTCTCCTGATTGTATTGCCTCCTATCGATCACACTCCATCCGAAGCAAGCTACATCTGCGCTGCCGTCGCCTACCCAGTTCGGAGATCGGCATGGAGCGTAAGGCTTCGTTCCCTGCATTCCTCGTGGGTGTGGAGGACCTCTCTGCGCTCTAACTATATTCAAACTAAAAGCCGCGAGATTAGGTATGATGAACGTAACATCTTTGAAACTTTGTCAAAGACGGCATAGAATCTTTGACTTCCTGAAACAAATGATGGTGGTATAATTACTGAGAACAGGCTAGTGTGGATCGTGGCGATGGTGTACCTTAGAGGATTGAATGGTGACACGACTCGATGTGGGTTGATAGCTGCAGCGACGCTGTTGACCGCGTGGGCTTCAGGATGTTGGGTCACAGGTGCGAGAGGCTAGTGCCCTCTGTTGGATGAATGCCGGAGGCCTGAAGGGATTGCGGCTGAGCAGCAGGTGGCGCGAGCTTCTACTGGTGATTATCAGCCTAGTTCAAATAAGCTACTTACGGTTGTGGCCAAGTGATCGCTCGCAACTTTCCTTCGTTCATATCGCCAGTGAGCACGAGAATATCGGTCTGTTCTAGCGTCAAGAGTATCGGAGGCAATTTCGATGCCGTGAACTTTAGTGCTCAGGCACCATGAAAAGCCTCGCTCGGTCTACTGGATGTTATCTTTGCTGCGCGGGCTCCGAAGGGTCTGGATACATTTGATAATGTGCGGGACCTCCAGGTCTCCGACATTGGAGGCGTGGTGTTCCTTCTTTGTGTGGGTCGATTTCACAAGGCGGGCATTCTTGCCACCACCGCATTAAGTGATCGCCCAATATTGTGCAGCCAACCGTTCGGGTGGTTTTATTCTACAGGGATCCGGGGACAAGAGTCATCGGCTTAAGAGGCTCTTTTGCTTGAGAGTGAATTGTGCCTTGCATTTCACTGGCGGAACTTGCTCTTGGTAATCTAATAGAGCGACTTGCTGACGACACTAGGGAAATCATGCACGGTGAGCTGAGGGTATTCCAAATGAGAGAATATTTTTATTGGCTGTAGAAAGTGGGGCATGGATGAGGACTCGTTCCAAGAGGTGCGTTGTTGCTAACAACTCTTATGCGTGGGATTACGAGTATGTATGAGGGGCAGACAGATACTATTCTCAAAAGAACATTGGCACGATCTGCGCGGATTACAGTGAGTGCTTTATGCTAACGTGGTGGCGGGAAACTCACGCTGCACAGTGCGCCATCTGACTTGAGATTGGGGGTGTTTTGGCTAGGCAGCGTGAACTGGGGGGTCGGTTTGGGGAGCAATTTCATAATTCTGCCGGAAGATTGATCAGCGTTGCACATACTATACCAGATTGTACCATCACAATAGGTAACCTTCTATATTGGAGAGATAACACTCATGACGTCATCGCCTGATATCATCAAAGCAAAGGTAATGGATGGGTCCATAACTCTGAACAACTTCAACGGCGCCCACTTTCACAATTCTTGGAGAGGGCATGTCATTGGACCGACAGAAGCTTCTTCAAGGAGCCCGCGCATTTTGCGATGCCTTTGCTCGGAAAGCGGACATCCCAACAATCTTGACACATTTCTCGAAGACCAAGACGGTCCAGGCATTTGAGCATGGAGATCCTGCTCTCGCACCGTTCCTCGGTCGACCGTTCGAAGGGATTGAAGGGGTGAAGGAGTATTTTGAGGTTATAAGTTCCCTTCTCGCGTATGACAATCTGAAATTCTCGGAATTCGTGGTGGATGCTGAGGAGGGCAAGGTCGCGGTGAAAGGACAAGGGAGATTCACTTGGTTGAATACGAAGGAGAGCTGGGACGAGACGTTCGCTTATGTGCTTGATTTTGACGAGGATGCGAAGGTTATGCGATACCAGATCTGGGCAGATTCTGGTGCTGCCTATCTTGGCCGGGTCGGGAAGCTCAAAGAGGTTCGAAAGGTAGGCAGGTATTATTTTCCAGTCCGGCGGAGACGGGAGTGCTCATGAAAAACAAGGGAAAGTAGGCTGGAGGGGTGTAGAGTGGGCAGACGCGTAGGGTCACGGGAGAACGCGTCTGATTAATGTGTGTTGTGTAACGTTGGTAGATGATCGTCAAACGCGTCTTGTCACAATTCAGTCACATTGCTGGTCGTTGGCATTCGCCTCGCCAGACACGCCTTGCATCTTGTCTCATCATTTCCTCCCTTGTCTTCCGTTCCTTCCTTCCCCATGGGTCTCAAAAAGGACTACTCAGTGGTTGCCGACTCGGAAATGGCTGCTTCTCCTCGCTCATTCATGTCCTCTCCTCCACCCATCAGACGCGCCGCCAGAACTTATGGTCGACGCCGCGAAGATCCCGATAGTTCCTTCACTTATTCAGAGCAGGATTCAAGAGACAGCATTTACAGGACCGGCCCTCCAGACATGTCAGATGAAGTTCCACCCTCAGAATCATCAAAGCAATTGGATAGTGATGACGAGGATGAGGGAGATGGAGATGTGTTACCCAGTTCCCCAGGACGACCCTGGAACACGTTTGGTTGGAGGGACAGGTTAAAGGAAATTGATAACGAAGATGATCTAAGTGGATACCTCAGCCCACAGGACACCAGCGAGCATGTTCCTTCAAAGGAGGTCGTGCTGAGTATACCCGGTCATGTAGACACCGGTGTCGACTCGCCAGTAAAGAGCACTGACGCTCGAACATCAACGGCCGTCATTTCCGAGGATGTTTTTGGCGGCTCCATTTCAACTCTTACCTCCCCTTCTCAACCTACCACCCTCCGGAGCCATTCGATACTAGATAATGCTTCGACAGCCTCGCGAAACCGACTAAGAACTCAAAAAAATCTAATAACATCCGACGATGACATGGATCATGATGACAAGGGAAATAGCCGTCCATCTTCCCCCCAAACCTCTTCCCCTCGTCTTATAGTGACACCCGACTCCCAGCTCACCTCTAGTCCTCCCACGTCTCACCACGATGATGTCTCTGCAAACTCTGCACCTTCCTCCACATCAAAGGGTAAAGGGAAGGCATCTAAAGCACGAAAGAGTGTGGCGCCGCTTCGTTTCGGTTCACATCAACCTGAAGACTTAGACCGTATGGAAAATATCGCGCGACTTCGAGCCACCCTGGCTCCCCGAGGGAAGAAGCGGAAAATCAAGGTAACCTATTGTCTTCGTTTACTTGCCGACTACTTAATTATGCTCTAGCCTCCGACGAAAAAAGAGCGAAACGAAGTCTTGCGGGAGCGTGCTCGGATAGCTGCGGGGCAGGAGGTGTCGCTACCTAAGCCAGTTGCTGCTGAGAAGACTCTCGCCACGCTCTTCGGGAAGTTGGCCCAGCAGTACGTGGACGTGATTGTTCTAATGGTCAAAGGAATTTATCTTCCAATCGCAGGAAAGGCTTACCATCAGTCACACAACCTACGGAACCACCACCCATACATCATCCATCCTCGCCCATTGACGATTTCTCGAGTTCTGAATCTCAACCTCGCGAAGCCGAGGCTTCTCGGCCTCCTACCACACGGAAACCGCCTGTTTCCATCTCTGGACAGAAACTTTCACCGAAGGCCAAGGACGGTAGACTTTCTCCTGGAGACGACATTGACTCCGATGTTCTGCCTGATGTCGGCTCCGGTTTGAACTCGGCGAAGGCCAAGGAGAAGTTGGAGGAACAAGATGCTCAAGCCAGGAAGCAAAAACTTACAGCCTTGAAAATGCAAATATTGCAAAAACAACAGATGGAGAGAACAAGGGTTACGTCCGAGGGGGATGACGACGACGACGACGAACTCCAAGTTCTTGCTCCAACGAAGATCGACGAGCAAAGAAAGTCTGCGGAGAAGAAGATGTCGAAAGGGCAGCGTATGCTTTTGACAAACGCGGGCATTCGAAACAAACCTGTCGTTTTGGATCCCCATAAATCAGCGAAGAGGGGTATTGTCAGTACTGAAGAAACCATTCTGAAGCAGGGGACGTCAGATCCACGTGTTTTAATCACTTTCTTGCGGCAGCGGGTAGACAAGGAGAGCTTGGATATCGTCAAGCAGAAAGAGGAGGAGTGGAAGCGCTTGGGCGGTGCCATAAAGGAAGACCAAGGGAACGAGCCAGTGGATGATGCCCAGCTAATCCAGATTCAGAAGGGACTGGAAGCATGGACGAAGGCGGATCGGACATCCATGGTAGCGGATGCGGAAGATGGCGGGGATGAGGGTGAAGAGGATGATCCTGACTGGTCACCAGAGGCGCGTGGTTCAATGAGTCCGGCTTCGCGACGCGATGAGGAGGCGATTGATTATGAGAAGCTGGAGATGGGCGAAGTAGATGATGTGGGAACACCGAAAGCTGACAAGAAGGGGGAGCGAGAGGAAACTGAAGCCAATCAGTCAGATGATGAAAATGAACAAGTGCCCGTTTTCAAAGTCAAGTCCAAGCATCGCCCTCTTGGCAGGATTCTAGATTCGGATGAGTCAGACTCAGGAGAATACAATGACGGGAATGCCAGTCTCTTGAAACCCAACGATCCTCACTACGCCGCTTCCTCATCCGATGATAGGACCGAGGACGAGAACGACAAGGAGAATGATACCCGGTTAATGTTCGACCGCAGCGAGGACAAGGAGAATAAGGCCGTGGTGCGGCATCAACCTCTTGCTGGACCATCTCTATCCTTCCGTTCCGTCTTTGACGGCGAGAGTGACAGTGACCTTTCACTTTCACCTCCCCATGTCATGGTACGAGAGCTTGACATGGATGAAGGGAATGGAACGCAGCCTTCAAGCAGTCCGAATGAAAAGCGAAAACCTTTCGGTGTCATTTCCGATGCGAGTCCCGCGTCATTGCAACGACAGCCATCCACCCTCACGCAAGCTTTCGCCGAGCAACTAAAACATTCGTCACCTGCTCGTGGTCCGATCAGCGAAGACGTCTTTGGTCCAATATCTCCAGCTCCTGCTGCCTCTTTGGACTTTGCTCCGGTCTTCGGAGCGAGTGGAGATGTTGGGAAAGAGAAAAAGTCTGCTCTTGGATTCTCGCAGTTCTCCCAGGAGGAATCAGAGCGCACCGCCTTTGGTACTCCCTCATTGCTCCAGCCTGGTTTTGCTGATTTATTTGATTCGAGCACCCAGAAAGACGTGAGTTGTTAACGCTATTACCCACTTTTACCATTCATTGAGGGTGCTTCAGGCTGCACCGTTGGGAGGTCTTCGTAGACAAGAGTCCCTTGGACTGACACAGGATCTAGCCCTGCAGCCTGCATTCCAAGTCGACGAGAATCTGTTACGTAAGGCAGATGCAATATTCGAGAAGGAGCAAGAATATGTCATTGAAGCCGCGGCGAACAAAGGGGCAAAAGAGCAGGAGTTCTATGTTAATGACGTCGGGTAAGCCGCGCTATACCTAATCCTAACCCTAAATCGATATCAAAGACTAATGACCCACGAATTATTGTTAGACTCCTCACACAAACGCGTCCTAGTGCTTCAAGATTTGGCACGCGCTCCCCTTCATTCGTGTTGAGCCCGACGCAGACTCGAACACAAAAAGGTTTAGACTTGACACAGACGCAGACACAACGATGTGCCTCAATCTCGTCCCAAACTCAGCCTCGTCCTCCACTTCGTACGATATCATTGTCCAACCCGCAGTTGTCGTCACCTGAAGCAAGTCCAAAACGTCGATTGCGGAAACGGGGAGAAACACCCACACCACAAGGTTCACCTGTTCGGAGCTTCATCGCTAGCAGCACCCGCGCTACAACATCCCCTCCTCCTCTTCGCCAACTCAATGCATTTGACGTCCTTGGCAAAGTGCCACCCAAGGCGAAGGAAAAGGGGGTGGATAAGGAGTCGGCATTAGAGAAGTTGGTCAGGCGAGAGTGGTTAGCTGAGGAAGCTGAAGAGTCGGACGAAGACCAGATGGCGGGGTTCGGGTTTGTCAAGAAGAAAGATGGGGAGGAGGATGAGGAGGTTCAAGGCGTGGATCTGGATGCGACGTTACCTGAGCTTGTGGATGACAAGAAGATGGATGAAGAGACCGAAGGTGCAGACAAAGTTTTGGAGAAACATAAGTGAGTCTTCTGCGGCTATCTGCTCTTTTGGCTTCTTTCAGATTTTTTTTTTCGTGCTTGGAAACTGACGTGATCCATGTGATTTAGAGAGCTGTTGGAGAAAGATGACGAAGCTGCTCTGAAATTCCATCAGGGAGTTGTACAGGGTGAATTAAGGAAGAAGAGGAAGAATAGGTTCGGACTTGATGATAGCGATGAAGAAGATGAGGAAGACGATAGAGCAAGGAGAATTAGGAGGAAGATGAGGGAGAAGACAGAGAGAGGGGATATTCAGGAATTAGGTATGGTTCTCCAGAAGTTGCTCGTCACTCATGGCTTATTGAGCATTCCCGTACAGCGGCCAACGAGAAGACAGCTGCTTTCGCGATTGCTTACCAAAAAAGCCTAGTTGATGATGAGCCCATTGAAACTCGGCCTCTTGACCTCGAACTCGACTTCCGAACAGATAGAGAGGTTGAAGAGGAAGACGTTCTGATGGGTGATACCCAAGATGACCAAGACCAAGAGGATGATGCCGAAGCAGAAGATGACGAGGATGACAAGAATAGATATGTCACCTTTAAAGATATCCAAGCCGAGGTGCGAAGGATGAAGGAACGACCTGAGGTAAGTCTCGCATCTTGTTCCTGGTTTATTGTTGTCCACTGGCTGACACGACTTGGTCACATTCATAGGAGGAGTTGGAACTACCAGACTATGAAGACGTGTCATGGATTGATAAACAAGTTGGTGATGATGAGATGGAGATGGACTCGGTACAGGTACAGGTGGTCACCGCCAACAAGAAGCAAGCCGCTAGTACGTCCGTGGCGAAATCAGTGACAGAGTGGGATCCAATCATGCTTGGGGTGAGTATCTTCGCCTATTCTCCAATCGTCATTCCCTGCTATTACTTCTCCCCGCATTCATTGTACCCTCGTGATTCCTCCATCGTTCTTATCATTCGACTAACGCTCCTTGTCCCACGTACTTCCAGGGTGCCCGGCGAAAGGAAAACCAGAAAGATTTGGAACGTTCTCGAGCATGGGCCAAGAATGAAGCGCGTAATATGACTGGGTCAACGGGTCGTTTAGTTGGCGGTATCGCTGTCACGGGACATGGGAACAAGGCCAAGGGTGGCGGTGGATCACTGCGATCCAAAGCGTCACTGGCTTCTATTTCGGCTGTTTCATCATCCAGCCTTGTCGGGAAGAAATCCCTCAAGGCGGAGGGCAGTGTTCTTGCTGGGATTGCAAAGAGGAAGGAACAGTTTCAATGACTGAATGATGGTATTGGGCTTTGATGGTAACCGTGTACATATGCATCCCTTGTTTTGTTGTTTTGGTTGTATGGTTTGGCTCTGGACTATGAGTTATGTTCATGTAGATTTCGTTATGCTGCTCCTTTTGTATTGTAGTTTACACACATATCTAAGTTATGGACCTATTCAAACTTCAACAATGAAGGGGTAAGGAAGAACAGGGAAGAGTTGATTTATATTCAACATTGAAAATAGTGATATGCAATAAGGAAATGCGAAAATTCATGTACCTAAGTTGGAAACATTTAAGTATAGACAATCCAGAAAAGCAAATTGTGGGGTATCAAAGACATCGTAAAGTGGAACCGGAGACCGAGAAGCCGAAAGGGCGGAGGAGCGGCAAGAGACAGGGGTTTGTTCGCGGAATGTGATAACGGAAGACCGGAGGGCGGATGCGGGTATGGTGATGAAGGCGGAAGGGAGGGTGTAGAGACAGTGTAGATGGGTCAAGTAGGTAAACACTTTCAATGATATTGCTTCCCGCCCAAGGACCTGCCAAAGCGCGTCCATGGCGCTTTCCCGCGGTTCACGTTGTTAGGGTTGAATGTTCGCGGGACCTGGCGTGAATGCGAGGAGCTACGTCGTCTTCTGTTGCTCGTCTGTATCTGGAACAGGGAAAGACACGCGCCCATGTCAATTGTCTTATCAGACTAGCGAGGTGAGGTGAGAGAGATAAGCACCTTGTGGCGGAGGAGGATAAGCTTGGCCATATTAGCTGGGGGCCCCGTCTCGCGGAACGGGTTTCCTGGTGCTTGAAATGAGTACCAGAGACATCGAGAACGAAAGAGAGCGTAGTTTGCACATACGTGAAGCCACTAGGGTCAGACCTGCTTCATGGGCATCGAGGGAGTCATCAATAGACATGATATGGAGCCAGAGGGCAGGCATAAGGAAGTAGACGACGACGAGGGCGGCACAAGAGCTGACTGCCATGAGGGCAAGCATTGTCGCTGGGACAGCGCTAAGGCTTATAAGCCTCGAGCGTAGCGAGTTGGGGCAGGACGGGGAAGGGGCGACGAGGCCGGGTGGGGGATCGCTTCGGGGCGTTTTTTTTAACTCAAAACCAAGGGCTCTTGCACCGTTTTCTTTGGGGATCATCGCGTCTGCTTACTTAACTCGCTCCTGCTGACCTAAGCGAGCGCGTCTCCCCCGATCGAGATCTGCGTTTCATTCCTTCTTTGTCCTTCCGCTCCGCGTCCTCGACGCACATGTCCCGTCTCTTCTCCTCCGCGACAGTCACCGTCGTCGGACTCTCATGCAAAGCTCTTCTCAATTCTGGTTTCTGCTCAATCACCGTAAATGGCTTACCTATTCTCAGAGCTGCATTAGAATCATCTGCTCGCGACCACGGCCAAGGGGTTTTAACGGGTGCGCTCACCCTCTATCCTACTCAACGACACCAGCTGACTCTGTTTTTTTTTTTTCAGTTGCAAATCATATATCAACGTATGTTGCTCAATTGCATTAACTGCGGCTTGCGTTGCGGTCTCGTCTGACGCAATATCCGTACCCGTCTTAGGCTCGATGATCCAGTGACGTGGGGGATTCTCCCAGCACATTACTACCTGCGCTCGCACACCACAAGATGGGCGCTTGGTGCCTCCGATATCATGTTTACCAATCCGTGAGCTCTTACACAATCTGCTTACAAATTTGGGCAATCTGAATCTTATCCTCTACTCACGCTAGACAGGTTCTTTTCATTATTCTTTCGGCTCGGACAGACACTCGAGACATTTAGAGGAAGAGGCATCCACCAGCACGCCGTGGACTTCGCCATTGAGCAATTGAACAAAGGAGGCTGGGTGGGTGTCATCTCCGCTTCTCTGCATCGCGACGTCCAAGAATATCACATAAGTACTCACTCGCGATTCACCACCCCCCTCCGAAATTAGGTGCATCTTTACGGCGAAGGCAAAGTGAATCAGCCAGATACATACCCACAAGATCCAGATGGCCTCGCACGACTTCCACGATTCAAATGGGGAGTGTACGTAGTTAGCTTGCTTCCGTGGCTTTTACTCGGGTTAGCTACTTATACACCGCGTTCGATTTAGTGGGAGGATGGTCATGGAGAGCAAAACTCCTCCCGTGATCATCCCGATGTGGCTTACAGGCTTCAACCAACTCATGCCAGAAGGCAGGGAGTTTCCGTACAAGTACTTTCCCCGCCCTGGGGCAAAGCTGAGTGTCACCTTTGGCAGTCCTATACCCGCCGATGTTATTCGACAAGGCTTGGAAGCCTCTTCCACCATGGACTCTGGTCTTGATTCCAGATTTGTCAAAAAGGACGAAGAACCAAAGGGCTGGTTGGGTCATGAGGTACAGCGGAACCTGGAGCAAAGACATGGAGGAGAGCTTGGGAACGCGACTAGGACAGCCGAGGAGCTGAGCAAGGTTAGGGCACGCGTAACAAGTATCGTACATGACGCCGTCGAGAGCCTCGGACGTGATGTATCCGGTAATTTATTACATGCGCCGAAGCGAGATTAATAACCTTTAGACGAGCAAATGGAACTCCAGAGTCCAGAACTGAAGTGCCTGGGTGGGCTATCGAAGCCATCGGCTGGGAACGTCAACCAGGGTAAATAGAAGCAGACAGTCCGATATGATAGCTATAAGCATGACATGGTATGTAAATGACTATGTACTTGGGCCGACTTGACACCAAAGATAAATACAACATCACGAGGGGCGAGGAGTAAAACGCTTTCCACATGCGTTACAAACGTTGATCCGCTGCGAATAACGCAACATGTATAACGCACCGTAGAACACATAAGTCACAAAGCTGTATGGGTGAAATCGGTGAGCACATCAATGATGCCCACCCGCGGCAGCAACAGCTTCCAGACCCTCATTTGCAAGAGCGCTGAGAGATCCTTCATGCAGCATCAACTCGACCTCGTGTTGACCTGGGTAGTACCAAGCGCAGAGACCCTATACATAGAACAATAACTTAGCTCTACCCAAACATGTAGACGGAACGGAACACTCACAATCATGGTGTAGAATCCGACCATAGCCAAGCCTTCGGCCCAGTTTGTCTTTGCATCTGCAGTGACGTAGTTTACAAGGAAACAAGCACCAACGAGGACTGCGACTTCGAATAAATCTAGAGATCAGACGCATCAATGGTCATTGACTCCGATTGTCATGACAGGAGCCCAAGGGAATACGCACCGAAAAGCAAGCCCAGGGGTTTATGCATCCACCAACCCAACAACACGAATACCGGCATCCAGAACAAGGTGAATTGGATACTGAGGTCGATAGCACGGGCTTTTGCAAGCGAGATAGGTTCCATCGGGGTGTGGAAGAAGTGATGGTAGAGCGAACGAAGGAAGTAAAGAATCGCAACTGCTCCGTCGGCAGCAAAAGAGACGATGGGGAGAAGGACGAGACCGAACCATCTGCACAAACAAAATTAGGGAATCTAGACAACATGAATGTCAGAAACGCGCACTCTTCGCGGCCGCCAAGCACCTCGTTGACTACTTCGATACTCTCCACTAACTAAAAATAATACACGTTTAGTCTGATCGGACGAGCAGGTAAAAAGGGGGTCGGCGTACGAATTCGGCGGTGGCAGCCATGAGCGCGACAGCGACGATAATTACCGCTATGCAAACCCACTGATTGACCTCCGGCTCTTCATTCGCGAGTTTTTCTTCGTGCTCCTTGAGAGCAGTGGGGGCGTCGGCCGCAGGCTGAAGAGCGTTGTCATCCCCAGGAGGGTCATGGAGGTAAATGCGAGAGCAAACGTAACTATCAGAAACGTGGTTAATATTGTCGGTTTAAACGGCGGAAAGAAATTTGGAAGTACGAAGACGAGGACTTACACGACTAGCAGGATAACAGCGATTCCACGACTAAGTCGGAGGATGTTGTCCCTCATTTTGTCTGTCAGAAGAGTGGAAGCGGTTTCGCCGGTGCCCCCGATACTTGCGTTGCTACCACGGTCAAGGGCTGCAAAGAATGCAGCGGGAAGGACCAAACTTAACACACTACAGAGACGTTGAGGACTATTTAGACAGGAAATGCCCATCCGAGATGACTGCTACGTACCCCATCGTGAGTAAGGTGTGGTTCAATTCCGTGATGTGAGGTGAAAGATCTTGCGATACGACCCTTACACCCCCTGTGATGAATGCTGTTCCCGGGATAAGGAGGAGGTGAAGGACGATAACGCCAATGATCGTAGATTGGAGGACCCGATAACTAAAGAGAAAAAAAGACCAGAATCAGCTCGCTTTACGGGTGAAAATGGCTTCAAGGGAATAGCTTACTCTTTCTTGATTAACAAAATTATAGCGAGCGTAGCCTCGACGGCACTACGATCACGCCGCTGAGACGCCACATACGGACTAGTAGAAGTACCGGAGTAACGTACTTGTTGAGTGTGATGACGATCAAATCGCCCAGGTCCTTCCCGCAGTAGAAAGCCATTTGCTCGCCACAGTAGTCAAACAGTCGCTCCAGGGGGATGATAGCCAGGAATGTGACTTCCTTCGGTGGTTAGAATATGTTCCAAGGGTCAGGGCCGCAATCTTACAGGCAAAAACGAGACTATGGTGCTCGGCCTCGGCGAAGTGTAATACCCAGGATATGGGCAAAAACACAATGAAGAGGTTCAAAACTGATCCATGCGTTCAGTGTTGTTACTCGTTGCGTAGAGGAAGGTACGTACATGACGAAGTTGCAATGTTGTAGAAACTTTCGAGCACTCCAATTTGCCTCTTGCCCCTCCTCAGGAACCTATCCTTGAACCTCTTTAACCCCGCGCGATCTGGCATTCCTGGTATATGATGTGGCAACTTCTCAGCATAACCTGCATTGTACCGAGAACCACCCCGTTCGAGGTCTGCGCCTTCAGAGCTGGTACTGCCACGCGTCCGTTGTCGAGGAAGGCCGTGCGTCACCAAGTTGCCTTGCGACATTTCTGGAACCAACACGGGGGACCTGGGTATCAAAAGGGAGGGATGTGTTGAGAAGAAAGTAAAGGAGAGTAGAAGCGAGGAACGATGGACTATAAGTCGGCGAGGCTCTGCCTCGTGCCTCCTTATTTGCAGATGTGACAGGTTCTATGGAGGGGTTGATCAAGCGAACTGCCTGCGTCATGACGAGCGTGGATTCAATTCCGTGATGCAATCTTAACCCGTTGCGTTCGTCGCATTGCCGAGCTATTTTTACTCGCACAACCAGGAAGGCGTTAATAATTGGAAGGGATTTGGTAAATTCACGTAGCCAGTGCAAACACCCTCCGAACGTTCAACAAATGTTGTCAGATGTTGTCAGCGCGATTAACGTCGCCGACAAAGACGATTCGGCAAAGAATATGGCTATGTCAAGCCACGAGATGATGAGAAGTCACATGACCGGTAAATTCTGCGGGCTTCGTTCGGTTCTTTGTTCAAGTGTCCCATCATCCCCCTTAAACAACGCTTCGGGAGCGGGGAGGTTGAAGGTTGAGTGGATCAAGTGGATTCCGAGACAAGCTTCAGCCTATTTCGTCTCAAGAGGCAAACACAAATCTCATAACGCAACACAAACAACGAAAACGTCAGGACCGTGTAGCACTTCAAAATAATGATATTTGCCTATATTCCTATGGTACGATGGAAATCCCAAATCCTCCTCTGCAAGCGTTCACCGTAGGACTGGTTCCGATATTGCAGCACTAGGCAAATTTGTGAGGCAATACGGTCTGGGCGAAAGCTCGCCATGCTGCATGAAGCAGAAGGACAAAAGCCTGTCCCTCTGGACTGTGCTCGCCCTCCTGGAGGCGTTGATGGAAGGTATAAGGGTTCGTAGCATTCTGGAGCCAACCTTGCGCATCCACGTTTTCTTGAACCAGTTGGAGGGCCAGATTAGCAGCTGGAATGAAGGTCGTGGTGTTCTGGATGACCGCCATGCGGTAAGTTACAGACGCCATTAATGCCGTCGATGCCGTGTCGATAGGGGAGGTTTCGTCGTCGATAACATTCCGTAAGCCGCCATCTATCGTCTATTGGCATCCTTATTATTAGCCAGTGGAATTGGCGCGACATGCGGAAACAGGGAACTGACCTGGTGTGCCCACGACTCCCCGAGAATTTCGTTGATCCAATGGGTCAAATTGGTTTGTTGGGCTGTGAAATTCCTTGCCAAGGACGAGTGGTTGAGTGTCTGGTGGACTCGTAGCATCCCGGCAGCTGCCCAAGCGTTTCCTGCCGTTAAATGTCAGCCCCATGATATGATATCTAATCCGAGTTTCATACCAGTTGCCCAATGGGTATTGTCCTGCCACGACCCTAGGACGACATGTTTCCAAAGACCGGACTCATCCAACAACGCGTCACGATAGAGTCGACATTGGTCATAAGCAACTTGCATTAGAAGTCGAGCATCTTCACCCCTTTGTAGAGCACCGTAGTATGCGATGAAAGGGGGAACCATATAGACAAAGTCCGCCCTGCCACTAAAATAAGAGACGGATGACACTTGTCTTTCAGATGGGCAGCGCTCACCATAACTGGATTTCCTGAGCCCTGTGGGAAATGGCGCCGCTTTCTGACCTTGGCGTAACTTCTAGAAGGTATGTTAGCTGATCAGTCGCAGCCTTGGAGTAGGCTTGGTTTGAGGGATCTGGTCTTGTCCAGTTCGCCAATAGCACGGCTACTCCAATGCCTGTCAAGTGAATTGTCAGTGGTCGGGCAAACCAAGCCGTCTCCGAAGTATATGCGTACTCGCAGGATCTGCGGCTGAACCTTGACCCGCAATTAGAGACAAGGTGTCTTGAGGCTTTGCGGAAACCGTTCTACGCATGGCATCGTTGAGCACTCTCGAGGATACACGAAGATGCATGGGTTGGACTAACCGATTTGCTATGGAGAGAACATCCGTAGCATTAAGGGTCGCATTAAGTCGAGCCGGGGGAGGAAATGCAGCTTTATTAAAGACGGACAAAGTAGGCCACGATAACTCGGTCAAAGCCTCTGCGGCAGTGCCCAATTCCCAGCTAGTCACCCGTTAGAGAGAGCGGATTTAGTGAAGTATTTGCTCACCTCTTGTTCGCGCTCAATATAAGATTGGATTTAACCAAGGAGATTGTCTTTTCGGAAAAGCCTGGCTGGAGAACAACAGGAGAAAGGAGGCTAGATGCAGCAAGAGCAGCGGGGATCCATGCGACCATGATGGACTCTCAAGATTTCCCAGTATCTGCCCCAGCATTTTATAGTACATCCATGCCAACATTTGTTGCGATGCGTGTGACATCTTGGCTTCGACTTCCTGTCAAAGCCGTGAGACCGTGAAGGAGATTCTCCATATTTTCCGTATGTTGGCAGCTTGTCATTTCCCAGCATCAAATGGGGGTGAGGGTCCCCTCCCACAGGTCCCACTCTTCGTCCTCGCTTAACATAGAAGCTACACAGTAGACATAATTGGCATTATCCTGTTCCGCCATATTGATGCCTGTGATGCTAGATTCTAGATTCAGGGATTGTTTTCGGGGGCGAGCTTGTGCACTGTAGAGTTTCGAATACAAAGGTGCAACCTGATGTAGCATGAATCACACGGATTCTCGGGTGAAATTAGACGGCGAATTGCAGGGACTCAGCCTAGCTCCGGAAAGGAATTAGGAAAGCAAAAGGCATTATGACATGGAAAGTTGACAGAAATCCGCTAAGTATCTCTCTCACATTTGGATGACGAACAAATTACGTAATTAGTTTGGACAGCGAGGTCTTGGCAAACAATAAGAGCAATGGCAGTCCAATTGCGGCGCAATAACTATGCAAAGCACGCTGAGCTGTTCTGCAACAACCTCGTAGCGGACAGTCATAATCTCGCTCATAACTTCCTTTCTGACGGTCTTTACCTTCCGTGATGGATGTCATCGACGCTGTGCGCAAATGCGTAGCCACATGGTCGAAGGGTGGAGAGTCAGAATGGTGAGTTTTTGTTCAGTTCACCTTCGTTTTCTGCTCACTGCTGCCACAGTCGAAAAATAGTCGCTCCACTGCATTGCGATTCCCGCGATTTAGATGTTCTCACCACCGCATATCACACACTCCTGGCGTCTGTTCTCTCGACATGGTCGCCCAAGCACATACTCTCGCAGACCCAGTTCATCGACTTCATAAAGTCGATTCTTGATTCCCTCCCTTCTTCCTCTTCCCAGCCGAGTAGCTCCTGTGTGTCGCTGTTCGGGGATAGTTTGGTTGACATGATATGGTCCGTGGATGCGGCCTTGGATGAGGTCCTTTCAGATGCCAAACTTACTCTGAGCGCTGTGGATTCGGCGACTCCAGAAGTCGCGAATAAGGCGAAGGCAGCAAAACAATGTGCTGAGAATGACAAGGAGAGCCTGCAAGCTATTGTCAAGAGACTTCTTGTGCGTGTTATATATTGTTTTGATACGATTGAAACTGACAGAGGCATAGGAACTTCGGATTATCACCCCAGAGTCGTGTAGAGAGCGTCTGGACCTCAGTATCTTGGCAAACGTCGGACTCATTGCTGACAAAGTCATGATGGAGAAGAAGGAAATCCGTATGAGGACTGGACTCTTGTGCGTGGTCACTAGTGGAAACGTGAAGACGATACCTAACGCCTGCAATTAAACAGTTACAAGCAGAACAAGTTCAACCTTTTGCGAGAGCAATCCGAAGGCTATAGCAAATTGGTTATAGAGCTGACCAGTGGCATGGGTCCCCCTCATTCTCCTGCAACCGGAATGCCAACGGAGAGTCTCAAGGAAATTTACGCTCGCGCCGGTCATGTTTGGGGCAAAGTCATCAGTCTTATTGGGAAGTTCGACCTCGATCCGAACAGAGCACTGGACCTCATTTTGGACGTGCTTTCCTCCAATCTCGCCACTCATTATACCTTCTTCCTAGCATTGTTATCCTTTTCACCGTGGGCGGCTTCATATCAGCGGCCTTCAGACCCTGCCGTTGAGAATATTTCTATGGACGTCGATTCCCCTGCTGCCCCTTCCCGTGCTTCATATAAGGGCAAGAGCCTCGACGAGGTGTTAACGATTGCTGAGGAGCGCTCTCTCAACGGTGGGGATATCGCAGACCCCACCAGTGCCAGGGTGATGTCCCAAGTGTTGGGATTCAAGTTCACGTACTACCAGGTAGAGTACTTGCTGCTGGTGTTGCGATATTTCGTTGATGTATGGATCTAGACCCCAGAAATTGCGGACACCACTCCAAAAAGCTTGTATCTGACCTCGGCTATTCTTATACGCGAGAAGTTCATCTCGTTGGAGGACCTGTATCCACACGTACGCCAATTTGCCATAATCTGAATACTGCCTTCTTACATCGGCCCAGCTTGCACCTTCCGAAGAGGACATGGAGCTGACGCGCAAGGAATATCTTGATAATGTACAGTCTAGGATTGCAGGAGCCAAGTCTAGTTTGCTAGCAATGGCGGCACCTTTGGAGTCGGGTTCGTCATCACAACCCAAGGCCAAGACTGCAACTCCTCCGGAGGCCAAAAAGATTGAAGTGAAGAATACGAATCAGAAAATCGGGTTGCTTCATGCTTTACTTTCCGTTGGTGCTCTTCGACCTGCTTTTGCCATTCTGAGCAAATTCCCTTGGGTTGTAGACGTTTTCCCAGAACTTGCCGACCTGTTGCTGCGTGTGTTGAAACATTCCCTTGAACCCTTTTATGACACCATGGCCAACAAACACCGAAATCCGAACTTCTTGAAACCTCGTCCACGCTATGGTCCATCTGGTGTCATGCAACCAGTTGCTCGCAAACCTATGCTTACCCTATGGGCTCCCACTCCTCCCAGCACGTCTAGCACTGATTTCGTTTTCTTCTTCCCCGACTGGGCGGATAGGATCCCGATGATGACGACACTAGACGACTTGGAAGATGTAATTGAACCTATCATGCGTTTTACCGGCGTTCACATTTCTCGAGATCCCTTATTCTTAACGAAGTTCCTTCGACTTGGGCGATACCACCTGCAACCCACGGTATGTTTTCATTTTATTTATTATCATAATTGCTTTCTCCTTTCCTTCCGTCCTTCTGTCTTCTGTCTTCCTTCTCCTTTCTCTTTTCCTGTCATGATAATAGGACCACTGACGACTTCGATGCCACAGAATCCCCCCCTTGATCCTCAGACGAAGAAGCCTATTGGCAAAGCTGATCCAACCAATCCTGTCCGAGTGTTCTGGTTCAAGGTTTTACGCAACTACCTGATACCTGGCCTTCCCCTGATTCGTGGCAACGCTGTCTGCACGGTTGAAGTATGGAGTATTATTCGTCATTTTCCTTTGGAGGCTCGGTGGCAACTTTATGGTGAATGGAAGAGCCAGGTGTACAAAAGTCATCATGAACTCAGGATCCGCCAAGTCCAAGCCGACAGGGAGTCTAAAGGCATCCTCCGGCGACTGTCCCATAACACTATCGATGCCCTCGCTGGGCCCGTGGCAAAGCTCGCGCATTCAAATCCTTGCATTTTCTTCCAGAATGCGGTGAATCAAATCATGTCATACGATAACCTTGCAAGCGTGGTGATACAAGCTCTACGCTATGTCACCAACATGGGTTTTGACGTTTTGGTTTTCATCGTATTGGATGCCTTAGCGAATCCAGACAAGGATCGTGTGAAGTCTGATGGTGTCAACACCGCAGATTGGTTGCAAAGTAAGCCCTTCGACTTACCATTGATGAAGCTTGTTTGTTTCTCATCGTTACCTAGGCCTTGCCTCTTTTACTGGCATGTTGTTCCGCCGTTACAGTGCCGAGCTGAGCCCTGTGCTAAACTATGTTGCCCACCAACTACAAAGCGGCCAAACGACGGAGATTGTTGTTCTTCGAGAGTTAATCTGGAAGATGGCTGGTATCGAACCTTTGCCTAGTTTATCTGAAGCGCAAATCGCGGCCATGGCAGGAGGGCCTGTCCTTCGCATCGAAGCAATTGCATCGGAGACTCGTGGAGCTCGGCTGGATAGCAGTGAATCGAGTTTAAAAGGTCCTCAGCGATTAGGGAGGAGTCTCTTGGAACCACCTTCGTTAGCTTTCCCTCTCCTCGTTCAAGTTGCGCAACAGCGACAAGCCTGTGTATACAAAGCACAGGACGCCCATCTCAAGTCGTTGGCCAGCCTTTTTGATGCTGTACGTGACATTTTTTTCTGCCATTGTTGATTTGACACTAATTTTGGGCAATGTTAGACTCATGGTGTGTTGCTGCAATATCTAGAGTTGCTGACATCGCCGCTGGCCGTTCCATCCGACGTGTATGCAACCAAGGTTTTACCATCGTTGGGGGATTTGGGAGAAAAATACGGACTATGTGCGCCTATTTGCATGCAGATATTCCGACCTGTTTGGCATGTCACACTGCTTGTGAGTTCCGCGAATATGATTCGGAAGACCGACTGATCTGACAACCCTGGCTCAGAGACAAGCTTTGGCTGCGGAGGAACAGGAGAGGAATGAAGCAGAGGAAGCAGAGAAGCGCTTGAAAGCTGCTCTAACCGCCAAACGTGAACCATCTGCCAATTCTCGTCTTGCTTCGCCCAGCTTGGGAGCTTCAGCCTCCACGCCCGAAACCACGGACAAGAGGCCGACAATGAACGAGCCAACACCGATGGAAGGTATCGCGCCGACGGACACAGACGTTGCCAAACGGGAGGTCTCCCGAGCGCCTGAGGTATTTTGCCTCGGTTTATTCGATGCTACACATCTGACACACGAGCAGAGTCCCTGGCTTCCCGAATTGGCTAGACATTTTGAGGACTTGAAGAAAGTAGCTCCTGGCAATGCATGCGATGTCATAGGGTGAGACTCATTCAGCCTTTCTTTCCCAAGCGATGTTGACACAGAGAAAGTCCGGGCTTCTACCTTACTTTCTGGCAACTGTCCATGTATGATTTGGCCCCACCAACTGCTAGATATGCAGAGGAAGGGGCAAATCTACGTGCCTTGAGCCGACAGGAGGACTCAAAGTATATTGCCGCGGATCGGTCCTCTGACCGCGCCAAGCGACTGACCGCTGGAATCCATCGACAACGTCGTGACAAGTACAATTCCTATGCAAACTTGTTAGCGGAGGAGTTGAAGGAGCAGAGTGCTTCTCGGTCGTTTACCATCAAACGGCTTGCCCGTGAAAAGTTGCATTGGTTCTCCCATGGTGAGTATAGTTTGATTCCGGGGGTCATCCATGCTGAGGAATTGTTGGTAGCCACAAAGCCGGCTTTGCTTATTTCATCTATCATTGAACATTGCATACAACCTCGATGTCTTCTTTCACCTATGGACGCCGATTTCTGTACCCAGTTCATTAAGGCGTTGCACCTAATGGGCACTCCAGGATTCCATACGCTCGCCATGTATGACAAGGTGAGTTTCCGTTCTGCGCAACACAGACAAAAAGTTTCTTACTCCGCTACCAGCTTCTTGGTGACCACGTTAAAGTTGTCTTGTTCTCCTGCAGCGAATACGAAGCCCGGAACTATGGTAATTTCATCTTGAATTCTATCAGGAATTCGGACTGAAGTGGTTCAACAGGGCGTTTCTTGCGCGGAATCTTGGCGGATATTTATAATTGGTATAAGGACAAGCAACTCTATGAGCAAGATAATCAGACGACGCGTAATGGCCAAATCGTCTATCACCCGGGTTTCCAGAGGAGCTTAGCGAATAAACCCGGCGTTCAGGATGTGCTTAAACACGATGGGTTCATGACCGTTGTCCGCAAATGGCACCGTAAACTCGGCAAGGTTGGTCTCAACAAGCTCCATGAAAAGTATCATACCTAACATCATTTTTACTCAGTCATTCGTTGAATGCATTCAAACCGAGGAGTATATGCATGTCTATAATGCCATTATTGTCCTCAAGGAGATTCTTCCCGTTTTCCCTTTGGGAGCTGTTGCAGAGGTTGGTGTTAGTATCAACGCCGCCATGGATCACCTATTGGAGAAGGAGGAACGTGGAGACTTGAAGATCCTTGGCAAAGCGTATGTTGTAATTGGACATGTATTGGATTTCGGCTCATGATGGTTTAGTTATTCGGCCAGTCTCAAGAAGAGGGAACATTACTGGGCTATGCCCAAGGCTACGCCAAAGGTAAATGGCTTTGTCTATGTTTTCTTATTCGCGCGCATTGATCCGACCAGAAACAGGTCAATGGTGCCCCTCCCCAAAGACCCGCCACACAAACATCTCAACCGATACCAGAAAAACCTCGCATCGGACCCCCTACAGGGCCCCATGCTCAAAATGGCAACCACAATGTTCCTCCCCGCCCGTCACACGCTCCTCCACCCTCAACTCCTTCTGGTCCCCGCGCAACTACCCAACCAGCATCGCACAATGCCACACCTACACAGTCTACGGTATCAACGCCAATTATTGAGAAGCCGACTGAAAGTTCTCCACCAAACCAGTCGGCTTCCAAGATACCTGTTGAAAAGTGTGTAGTTGGTCTTTCTTAGAAATTTTTTCCTTTTTCTAAATTTTTGTTAGTATTCCTCGACCTGAGGTGGTCAGACGAGTTCGTGCAGAGGCCAGGGACTCCCCAAGGCCAAGTCCGACACCGCCCAAGACAGAAATAGGACCTGACAATCGCAATGTGCCTACACCTCCCCCTTCGCGGTCTTCAGAAACTTTATCCGTGCCCACTGGGCCTAGTAATCGCCGCAGTCCGGTTATCCATCCTGACTCCTCTAAGCCCAACCTCCCTCCTCCGCATCAACAAACCAGGGAGAATCAAGAACCGCTACGACCTAACCGACCCATGGAACCAAATAATGTCAATATGCCTCCTCCCTCTGTGCCGAGTCAAACGGCATCTGCACAGGAGTTGCGTGAAAGCGCGAGGCAGACTGTTCCCCGTCCTGAAAAGGTGGAGTCACAACAGAGTCACAGTGGATCAGCCGCGCCTTCTCCTCGCCCTAGATCAACCTCACCCACGAGTCGTCCGGGAACCCGCAACCCCAGCAACGACAGCAGGGAAAGTAGCGGTCGTCTACGACCAGAAGAGTCTAGGCGTCCCGAGAGGGAGAGTCGACAAGACGGTCGCGAACACGGTTCGAGCATGGCTAGGCGGGATAGTCTTACGCATAATAGGAGCGAGAGGAGTGGCAGGGAACGAGGAAGGGATAGAGACGGAGACAGAGATGAGAGGGATCGGGATCGGGACAGGGGAAGGGATAGGCATGGCCGTGGAGATAGAGACCGCGAGAAGGGCGAAGAGCGGGACAGGGACAGGGACAGGGATAGAGACAGAGACCGTCATAGGCGCGACGACAAGGACCGTGACAGAGATCGCAAGGAACCAAGAGGTCAACCCAGTGGCACGAGCACTCCTGTTACCAACGATGATCGTAATCTCCCAGCACGCGCTGACCCAAGACATCGCAATACTGGCTCCGAAGAATCACTTGGGAAACGGCGCCGCCCAACCGAGGATGACGTGCGTAACATTTTGTATTCTTGTGATTTTTTTGGTATCTAACATCGATATCCTAGCCTGAACGCGGGTCTAAGCGTAGCTCACGCAAAGACTCCCACCGGGATGAGCGGAGTAGACGCCCACCTGAGAAGGACGACCGTGACCGCGATTCGGAACGCAAACGGAAGGAGCGCGATGTGCATGAGGGGGACAACCGCGGACCCGTTCCAGATAAGGTTTGTTAGTTATTGAATTTGAGCGTTACATGTACTTATACATCTTTATCATAGCCCGCTGCTGAAAAGAAGATTCCTGATGCCCCGAAATCACGTCTTCCAGGTGCACCTTCTGCCCCAAGGGCGATGGCCGGAGGTGCTGGTGGTGCTGGTGGTGCTGGTGGTAGTAGTGAACGTAACACCAAAGGGGAGATTAGCTCTGGACGAGATCGGCACCGAGACGGCCGTGACCAACTCAAGGGACCGCCACCAAATGCTCCCACTGCGCCCGATCCTTCTCGTGCTGCAAACAGCCTACGATCAAGGATAAGTGAGAAGGATTCTGGGTTGTCACATCCTCCGCCACAGGGCCCCGGTAGTTATCGTGGTGGTGAAGGTTCTTCATCGACTAAACGGGATGATGACCGCGATAGCAGTGGCAGGAAGCGGACAGTTTCTGGTAAGTGTATTCAGATTTTGACAGCAGGGGAGAATCGAAGCTAATTCAAATTGGCAGATCGTGAAAAAGAAACACATGAACCACCCTCGGGACCGGCAGAGAGTAACCCTCAGAAGAGACCTCGTATCAATCGCAGCCGATGGCAAAATCAGTCTGCTCAGTCGTCGAACGTTCCAAACAACTCACATGGGTTTGCGCGCAAAGTGTTGCCGATTGATCCTTCTGCTGGTGACAGAAACCGCGGAAGGCAGGATTGATTATGTAGCATAGATTCCAAGTATTGTATAACTATTTTGGATATCTAATGATATACTGAGTCGGGTATGACAATTATGTCCTAACCGAAATTAGAGCGATAAATTAGTTGGCAAATGGGTGAGTCGGTGATGCGAGTTGAATCGTGTCAGATTATCAAGGGAATGTGAGCACTGGGTTTATTTGCCCTTGATTAGAGTGAGGAACTCTTCTCGAGTCTTTTGCTGTGTCCGGAAACAGCCGAGCATACAGGATGTTGTCGTAATGGCTCCTGGCTTTTGGACGCCGCGCATAGTCATGCACAGGTGGCTGAAGTATGAAAGCGAAAGTAAGAACTGGGTGTGCAAAACACACGTATGTTGTAACGTACGTGGCCTCCATCACAACAGCAACGCCGCGTGGCTTGATGGCCTCTTGCACAGCAATGGCAATTTGTTTCGTGAGACGTTCTTGGACTTGTAAGCGGCGACTGAAGGTTTCAGCTATTCGTGCAAGTTTGGAAAGACCAAGAACCAGCTGATTGGGGATGTATGCAATTGCAATCTGATGTGCCACACTGGGTGAGTCATCAAAATGGGACGAGTTTGCAACGGACTTTGCCAGTGAAGGGTACTAGATGGTGTTCGCAGAGACTGGAGATATCGATGTCTCTAACCAGTACCATCTCATCATGATCTTCCGCGAATATAGCATCGTTTATGACATCTGCCAAATTGAGATAGTTGGGATATATGTTATTCGGTTCGGAAGGGGAAGGATGATACCGGCAAGACGTTCTTCGTAGCCCCTGGTCATCCACATTATTGACTGGGCGTATCGCTCTGGTGTCCTTAATAAGCCCTCACGATCTGGATCTTCGCCGATGCATTCGAGAATAGTGCGAACTGCAGAAGCCATCTTCCGTTCCCGGGCAAGACGCTCTGCGGGGGTCGCGTTCAAGCGTGAGACGGTGGATTTTGCTGTGGTGGGGATGAGTGCACGTGAACATTTGAATTGAACCGCAGATGAATTATGAATACTTGCCTGGCCAGCCAAGACCGTTGGGATCTGGCACAAGTTCACCCAGACGCCGTTGGGTGGAAGCCGAGTCGGGTTGCTGGTCTGGCTTGAGGGGTGTATTCACACCAGACTTCCTAAAGCCATATCCATCACGCGAATGCGGAGTACGTGGGTATGGAACCTGTGGTTCGTCGTCCTTCTCTTGCTGGTTTTGGGTGTCGCTGGGGCCGGAGGGAGAGGTGGGTGGGGAGTCGGATTTGGCAGCCTCCTGCTGAATCTTGAGTTTGTGAAGGCTATCGGTGAGTCTAGCGGCATTTGGAAAATCTGATTCGGCCATGTTGGAAGGAGCAGAGGGAGAGTTTTGGTTTTCGATTTGTTTTCTAGAGGAACAACTAAATAATATACTTACGGCTGGAGTAAAAAGGGCAAGGCCGAGAGCACGTGTCGGGGGTGAGATCTGATTCGATGCGTGATGCCGGGCGGAGTGGCTGTACCTTCCGGATGGGGAGAAGACCGGCGGCGGGTCAGCGACTGAGTACTGGGTCGGTTTGGCCATATGCGCATATTATCCTGTGCAGCGAGGTTCTCTGTCCCGACTCTCCAGCACCGCAATCGTACGGATATGAAAGACCGCCGGATTTCATATATAATCGATGACCTGAACCTCCCATCCTCTTTCCCGGTCCTATTCTTTTCGAGGGCCGCCATTTAAGACCCCCCGCCCCAAATGCATCAACGCGATTCTCCTTCTTGTTGCTGTTCATCCATGTACCACACCCTGGCTGCTCAATGCCTTCACTTTCCTGCTCACTTTCTCTCACAATCTCGCTCCATGCGCGACTCTAAACAGAAAACAGCCTTGGATAACCCACCAGGCTCGGTCTACGACGCTTGGCTCGCGTCGCGAAAGGTTCCGGGCCAAGAGGGATCCTTGCTTGTGCCCGGTGCACAACGACGGCTCAATGCTGACAACGCCAGACTCGCACTCTATGTCACTCGTCGCTGTAGCTATGCCTTCGTGCGTTGACAACTCTTGACACACGCTGCTTTCCGTACCTCTGACTCTTTTTTGACGTTTCAGCTCAAGTCCCTGTGGAGCCTTAACCCACTAAGAACCACTCTCATGGTCTCCCTCAACATAGCGAGAAGCCTTTTCCCAGCAATCCGAGGTTACTCCCAGGTATGTTTTCTCGCGTCCCTTTATTCGTATCCCTTTCTTACCATACCCCTCAGGCTTTGATCGTTGACGAGGTTGGTATCCTGCTGATTGGCATATCCTTGCGCTAATACAATCCCCTCCCCCCTATAGCTCTACGCCTTGATTGCATCAGAGTCCTTCACATGGTCACGTCTTCTCTGTCTGATATTCATGGAGGTCTTTCGCAGAGTGCTGGAGGGCTCTCTGGATGTCATTGCGTGAGTGTCTGAGTATAACTATACTTAGGAAACTGACAAATGTGGCCGCGCCATTAGTGCGTCAAATGAGAGAGTTGTACTTGAATCGGCGCGCTTCTATATTGAATACAAACAGATGGAACACCGTGTTCGGCTCGATGTCCCAACACTGGCGGATCCTATCGTCCGTGACCTTTTGCAAGAATCAGAACTTTTTTCAAGGTCCTTCAGCGGAACGGGCTTCGGATTCCTTTCACCGTTGGATTTCCTACAGATCATCTCCCTCACTACGGAAATCCTGTCGCACCTATTTCTTATCGTCTCTCTCACCCACGCTGCCTCACATTGTGGCATCCTGGCCCTATCCATTCTCTCGGCGCTCCTCCCAACTTTGATATCTTGGTATAATGTTCCCCCCAATCCCCCAGATACCCGGACAACCACCAGGGAGACTCGTGCTGCAGATCGTTTGGAGAAAATGCGGAACCTGGCATACAGTGATTCCTACCGGCCCGAGATTGCCCTGTTCGGCCTGGGCGAGTGGATACTAAAATCGTGGTCAAGCGCCCGAAAAGTAATCCTGGAGGCCGAGGAATCACAGCCCTATCACACCTCCCCGTTTACGCAGTACAACTTGACAGAATTAATCTATGCCATACAGAACGTGTGTATTTTCCGTTTATCTGGCAACCTCTTGGCGTCTGGTATGACTCACATCAGCAATCTACACCACACAGTTACCACTGTTATTCCTACTCAAGAATTCCTCCGCTTGCTTGGGCTCAATAACGGTTTATCGGAGTTCCATCCAATCAATCATATATGCATCGCGGGGCCTGGTTACCACGACACAGATGGCGTTTCAGGGCATCTTCCTGATGTCCGCATTTTGTGCAAGCTTGGAACTCAAACCACGGTTGCAACCGAAGGAACAAGACGTGGTTCAGTACGAGCAGAAACCGGGTGGAGCCAGTATTGATATCAAGTGCGTATGGGACGGCGTCCTGATTTTTGCCATCGTTGCTAATGAACGATCCTTCCAGGGGATTGTCCTACTCATACCCAGGATCGGCCGAACCTGCTCTCAGAGACATTAATCTCTCATTAGGTGCGGGCGAGACGCTCGCGATCGTCGGACTCAACGGCTCAGGTACGGCTTACCCTATTCGACAAACAATAAGCTTGCTCAACATGTCGACAACTGCCTTAGGCAAATCCACTCTTGCCAAAGTGCTCCTCCGAATTCTTGACTTTGACCAGGGTTCACTAAGCGTCAACGGGGTTGACATTAGGTCATATGATCCTTCGGATTACCATAAACACACGAGCGCAGTCTTCCAAGGGTTTTCTAAATTCAACTCGACCGTCAAGGAAAACGTTGGCCTTGGGAATGTCGAGAAGATTGGGTACAGACCCGCGATTACGCGAGCTGTCCACCTTGCTGAAGCCGACGGCCTCGTTGGATCCTTGCCAAAGGGCCTCAAGACCGTGTTGGAAACGCCTGGGTTTGACTCTATATCATACCCTGGAATGATGGGCTACAACCATCAACAACGACATGGTTTATCCGGCGGCGAGGTGAGTGTTTACGCCCTTGCTTCGTTCCTTTTTTTCTTGTGGCTGTGATGGTCTGATACTGATGCTTTGGGCCTCACAGTGGCAACGGATAGCAATCGCCCGAGCGTTTATGAGAGCAACAGAACCGAGTGTGGACCTCTTGGTGTTTGATGAACCCGTACGTGTAATTTCGTAGCTTTTGTGGCGCTATCTTTAGCGCGTACCTGAACTCTCATGCAATTTGACTGATTATTCCCCTTTCTTCCTTTTCCTCTCATGGGTCCGAAAACAGACTTCATCCCTTGATGCCCATGCGCAAACACAGATTTTCGATACCATCACAAAGATATCCAAGACCCCGACTGGGGAAAGATTGAAGACTGTTATATATATTACCCATCGACTCTCTACTGCTCGGCGCGCAGACAAGGTGGCCATGATGGAGAATGGGGTAAGTTTCGTGATTTTCCGGCGAGACCGTTCCTGCGCCGAAATTAAGTTGTGACTGACTATTGGATTTTTGTTCTTTCCTTGGACGTGTAGACTATAACTGAGTTCGGATCTCATGAAGAACTCCTTGCCAAGAACGGCTCGTATGCCTCGCTATACCACGCGTCGATCTAATCGATTGATATTTTGACAACTGCTTTCTGTGTTTCGCCTTGCCTTACCCCACGATATCCCCACCTTTATATTCACGGCGGAATGCCGCTTTTGGTTGATACCACCTAATAAATTAAATCATATAGTAGAAACTCAATGCCAAGATTGTATCTCTAGCGTAATTTATAACCCCAATGAACAAACATCCTCATATCCTGTACTATTTTCTTTCGTCTTCGTTTATATCCGATCATTGATCGTCTATATCATTGTTTCATTTCGTGAATATAAATACTCGTTTCAGACTAATACGCCCGCAACACCAAATCAAACCAATTCCCGCATAGCTGAATGGTCAAGGAAAGAAATTGCAGTGTCCGATATGAACGCGTCAATAGGGCTGTGATCCGCTTCAATTCCGTGCGTGAGGGATGCGAGTGTCGTTGGATCTCCGTGTACGCCGACTATGAGCCCGGAATTTCTCATCGCGTCGACAAGAGACGGAACTTGAACCTAAACGTAGTCGTGAACATTCAAGGTGGGTACTCCGAGGACAAGAAGCACTTACGAGAAGCTCTGCATCGACAAAGACACCGAGGAGGTTGTTATCCTTCGCGAACTCCACCGCGGCGCCCACGCTACCCAATCTGTCATCATTATCTTCATCTACCATTTGGTATCCACATGTCGGTAAATGTTGATTGTTTTTTCCACACCTTGATGAAAAGAACACGGGGTCTTGGTTACGAAAAAACGAAACGTTAGACCTACTTACGGCTTGTGGTAACAGGGGCGTGGAGACTCACAGTTCGGTTGTTTCCAGTTCAATGCCGCGCATATATTCGGACAAAACGAGTTGAAGATGACTCGGCTCTTGTTGGGTATTGACGAATTGTCAAAAATGTCCCGGAGGACGGCGTCCACCGCGGCGTTGAGATCTACCCGGCGGATGCGTGTATGTAATTTGCATGGTAAGCTCAAGTCAATGCAGATGTTGATGTCGTGTGGAAGAACCTATAGAACATTCCCATAAGTAAAGTCAGGGAGAATGGACAGAGCGGTGAACTTGCCTGTAGCAGGTTCGTCAAAGGGATCATCCACTTCCGATTCGCAGTTGACCACTCAAACGACGGGTTATTACCAACGGAGACCAAGTCCCTTCCCAGCTTTGCAGCAACCTCCTGAAACTGCGCGAGGGTTACATCGCCCACGCCCAATTCAAACCCAGTCTCGGGCAATATCCACTCTGAACAGACGACGGGCCGCAAATCCCTAGTAACCTGGACCATGACATAAAGATATTCGCCTTGAAGTGAGGTAACCGGGAGTGCCTGGTGTCCAGCGAGTGCGACGCCGTGCGCGGGGGAAGTCTGTGCTGAACCTATCCGGCTGGGTCTTGAACCCGAAGGACGAAGAAGACCTGGCTGAGTACGAGGTGTCGCGTGCAAGGCAGTGGATTTCCAATATGTCTCCACACCTCCAGCAATCTCAAGTCGAACGCCTTGGAAAGAAGTAATGATGCTGATGGCAAAATCGACCTGCGGAGGGAATAAAGTCAGACAATGAGGCCTTCATCACTACAAGCACCCACCTCTCCAATGACGTGTAACCGTGTATCCAGTATCGGAAGCGTAAACTCATGCGTACCACTCGTGCAATCTTCAAACATCGACGGCAGCGCAATAGCCCTCCCGATCGTTTTCGTTCCAAAATTCGGATATATCGAAAACTCAAGCGACAGACAGTCCAGGGCAGGTATCTGGAATGTGAATACATCCTTTCTTCCGCTCTGCGGAAGGGATATGCTGTAGGGTGCAGAAGTCACTTGGGGACTCGTTGTCGTCATCACCAGTTTTAGAGGGGTCGAGGATACCAGGTATTCATCTTTGAATACGGGACTGATGAGGCGATGATGTAGCCGGACTCCTTGTCGAGTCGGATTCTTAGAGGAAGGGCCAATGGTAATCTGAACGAGATGATTACGATCAAGAAAATTGTGGCCATAGACACGATGTGGCATTGCAGGTGGTGGAAGAGAAAGAGTAGGTATGAGGTCGATCTCTGAGTCTCCTGGCAATACGACTTCCAGGGCGGGAGAATCATGCTTCGGTATGGATCTTGACTGGGAAGGTGAATTCGTTTGTGTTGCAGCCAAAATTAGTGCCAAACAGTCGTGATGGCCATACCAAGCCGCATAATGAGCAGCCGTCTGGCCTAGCTCGTCCTTCACATCTGGCGCGCTACCCGCCTCAAGTAAGACCCGCACACAGTCCGCCCTTCCGTATCGGGCCGCATGGAAAAGTGGTGTCCATTCGTGATATTTGTCCGGTATGTCCCATCCGTCCATGTTCAGAAGGAGCCGACAGATCTGGGCGTGGCCTTCCCGTGCCGCTAGGTGTATAGGGTACTCGCCATTGGTGTTTGGGACGGACGTGGCACCGTGTTTGAGAAGCAGGACGACAACGTCGACGTGACCGCACTGACTTGCCAGTGACAACGGTATGAGGTCACTAGGTGAGGAGGTCGATTGGACAGGAACCTTCCCTTGCTCCAACAACACACGTACACAGTCCACATTGCCCTTTAGTGTTGCATACACCAATGGCGAGTAGTTATCACGATCGAGAGCGTCAGGAGGTGAGCCCGCGAGCAAGAGTTGCTCACATATGCGCGGGAACCCGTTCATACAGGCATAGTGCAGTGGGACACGTCCGTAGACATCACTCCTGTCAATCTGAACGCCATTTTGGATGCATAGATCGACCAAACGCGGGACACCAGCAATAGCAGCATCATGCAAACAACTGCGACCGTTGATGTCGTCAATGAATTGAAAATCGAAAGGCGTCGAAAGCGTCGAGAAAATAAGGTCAGCGAGGTCTGGAGGCGCCTCGATTATGGCGTTCCATAATATTCGTGTGACATTCGCTTTACCACCATTCTGCTGGCCAAGACTTTCAGAGAAGTGAACACAGTCTTTGATGGCGGCTGCGTCCGAGTTGATAATAGCATGACGGAAGTTCTTTTCTAAGTCTCGAAGCGGTCCCGAGGGTGGAGTGATGTCACGAATAATTTGTTGTGTGAGTATGTCGTTCGCAGCAGCGCCTTCAAATTTGAGTCCCGAGGACAGGTCCGTGAGATCGAGTAAACACGCAGCAACCGTATCGGAGAGTTCGGAAATCAACTGCGAAAAATGGAAATTGAGGGTCTTACGTCTCCAGTTGAAGACGGCATACAAACCTGGCGGTTAAAAACTGGCTGGACATCGACTTGTCGGGCTAAGTATAACTCTTTCGTTGTCGAGGTGGATCGCTTATCATACTTTTTGAGGATTTTCCTGAAGCCAACGGCATTTATTTCCACAAACGACTGTAAGGGTAGAATAAATTGAGATATTCAGTTTGGACAATACATACGTACCTGCAGCTTTCCAAGGTCTCGTTCCAACAGGCGAAAACCTTCCTCCACTGCACTCCATTCGCTATGTACGGCCGTGTCGCTCGCATCGGGAAAACCCCTGGCGGCAGCGGCTCTCCGCTTTGAAAGCAGGGTTTCCATCCTAAGCCTTAGTTCGGCCTCCTTTTGCAGATAAAACGCATTTATCTGATCCCATCTGATGAGATGTACGAGTTATCAGGCTTACCAGGCTGACATACCTTCTCAAGTTCCCTTTCGAGCTTGAAGAAAAACGCAGCCTTGTGCGCCTGAAAGTCCGGGCCTCTGTCACTGTCATTACCAGGCAAGATGAATGCAGGGCTATGCTCTTCGACAGAGTGGCGAGGTGCAGAACCAATGTCACTTGACGCGGCTCCATGACTCGTTACGTCTCCGCGACTGCTTAGCGCAAGGGCGGCAGCTTCAGACGCAGGGCGATTCGCAGCGAGGGAGGAAATAATTTTCTTGAGGTACTTGTAGTCGAGGTAGTAGAATGACCATCCCGGCACCTGCTGCGCCTGTATTTGCTTTCCGAACTGATTCCACGGAAAAGTCAGCACGTAACTGGATGTGAGGTTGGGCGAGAGACAAATACCTTCATGGTGGGCGAAGCCTGGCAAGCTGGTGAGAGTCCAAGGCCGAGGAGAGTAAAATCAGGAAAGGGTGGGGCAGGAGGAAAAGCCACGGCAAAGAATATTGGCCATAGGAAGAGTTAAGATCAATTCTTTTTATCCAGAACTTAGGCGTTTTTGAGTGAGCCCGGAGCCGCCTTCTTAACACACGTGCTTGTCCCCCATCCCTCTTCGCCCTCGGACCCTGCTGGTAGATCGATATTCATTGTTAGTAGAAACGTCTGGATATATTTCCAACTCCCAGCCTTTAATCTATGCATCAACAATAGCCTACGGGCCTCCCTCGGATTATCTTATCGGATCGACAAAATTATATAAATATTTACAACAGCCAATGGATCAACGAACGTGCGTGTCAGAGAGTATCACACGAGCACCTTTCTCAACTGCCAGGTTCGAGAGGGCAACAATGTGACAGGGCATTTTCCCTGTTTATCCACGTAGTCATACGCGCAACGATAACAGAACACGTAGCCAGAAGGGAGTGCCGTTGCATTATTAATTGGCTTCCGACACAACGGACAGACGCCATATGCCGTCCTGTCAACCTGCAAACCTTGTGGATGAGGAGGAAGCATGCGCGGCGGAGGAATTGCTGGCCCAAGAGGAGACGCGTTCAAGGATCGTGCAGGAGAGTTGGGTGAGTACCACCACTCGAGGAATTTGATGAAGAAAATAGCAGTCGGGAGGAGGAGACGAAGGGAGTCGAGTAAGAGACGTGGGGAAGCGGATAAAACTTGGCGCAGTCGGGCGACCAGGCCAAGTTTCTGGGTCGGAGAAAGCTTCTTTTGGCCTGCAAGACTCGCGGCACGCTTTAGGGAGACATGTTAGAAGATGTGCACACAAAAACAAAGTGTGGACGCACGAAATCTTCTACTCCTAGGCGGCGGAGATCCACTCGTATCCAGGATAGCCAAGGTCGATAGAAAGGTGTTTTGTCGAACAGGTACGCAATGTTCCACGCCAATAGCCATACTTCAAAGGACGTGTTCAACCAAGGATATACTGCCTTGAAAATTCGTCGCAGTTTTCCCTTGAAGTTCTGTGAAGACAAGTTATATACGGAGGGACTATAACATTGTGGTACTCACATCCTGCGTCAACGCTCTCAGTTGCCGGGCGTCCATTCCTTCGTCAAGGATGTCGGAGCTCACGCCGCCCCCCAGCTCTTCATAGTAGTCGTGTGCCTTTGCACGCAGATATGGTATGCCAACCTGAACAACAACAACATCAACAACATAGCCTTACTATAGCGTGCGTATGGCGTACCAGGGAGACGAGCGAACGCCAAATCTCGGGTCGTCTTAAGGCTTCACCTGGAGGAACTCCGCCCACGGCGGCCTTCATTCGTTCGGTCTCGATAAACGGCCTTCTTCTTCTCTTTAGTCCATAAAAGTTCTCAGCAAATGAGGCGTCTGAAGGAATACAGGAAGAAGAGTCAGTTGTGGTAATGAATGGGGATGGGAGGCGCAGCGCACTGTGTTTCCTGAGGTAGTAGTTCTCTACCACAAGCATGATAGCTGCATAGAACTCCTCATGCCGATTCACGATCTTCAGCAAGTATCGAGGGTATCTTTGCGCAAAGACCTATCAAGTAGAACTTGTTCAGATTCCCATCTTTGATGGTGCACAAGCCTGCTTACCGCAAGTACGTATTTCAACGCCGGCTGCAGGAGGTCTCTGAGCTGCTCTTGCGCAACCAATTCGAACAAAGAAGGTTTGAGGGGGTCAGAGCCAACGTCATTGAAAAACTCCATAGCATGTAGCCAGCAAGAGGAGAAGAGGAGGTTTATATCGAGTGCATTACTGAAAGTCGGGAGGTTACTCACTCACATCAATGGTGCGGAGACAGGATAATAGCCGGACCGGAGCTAAGTCGGCGTTCACATGCTCTCCTTAGACCTCATCCTGGTTGTCCACCAGTAGGCTACCTTTTGCTGTATATCCTATCTCATGTACTAGACCAACAGACAAAATGCGTTGATGAACTGGCATTGGTTCCGGAAAGGTGCCGGGTTTGGACGTCCAGTTTGCCTCGTTGCACATCTGGATGCCATCATCGGCGTGCCAGTTCGTTCTGCACGCGTCCCGACTTCCCTTGCCATACCCAACTCAGCATCGTTTTCCCTCGTTATTCTCTTCTCTGGGCTTGCTCGTGCTCTATCCTTTTTTATTCCCTTGGAAGTCATGTTTAGCGGAATACACATGATGACTGTTCCATCGGACGCCAATCTAGCCTCTCATGCTCTGGCAGAGGAGGGTTCATACCGCTTCCACGCCTTTTCTGCGGATGATGCTATCACACTCGTACGTCCTATCTAATCCTCTTCATATCCCCCAAAACAAGCTGACTATCTCATGACTGCGTATACATCCAGGGCTTATCCATTCGTAAACGCTTTCGGGCTTCCTCTCGACACGGAAAGGGCAAAGGTCTAGTCATTGCGATACAAACAATTGCAGGGCACAATCTCTTTTCGTGCACAGTCGGAGATTTGGGCCATCCAAGTGGAGCTGGGGATGTTAGCCTCGATAGTTGGACGTGCCTGGAGGGAATGATCAATGTGGTCAAGCGCACGGGACATTCGAGTTATTATGTTGAGAAGGGTATGTCGGCAATGGGGAAGACTCCAAAGCAGTTGGGGTTGGAGGGTGATTATAAGGTGCATGGTGGGGGTGAGTTGTTGACATTCATTCCTTGTGATGCCTTTGAAATAATTTGATGGATGCTGTCCTAGCATTTCCAATTTGGTTGGAGGTATGATCTCATTTTTTTGAAGACATGGAGGTGTAAGCGAACGACAAGCAACGTTCATTAGAATGCGCCATGTTGTCCCATTGCAATCGCGGCATGTTATTCTGGTTCATCCCAGGATGATCATAACGTGAGAATCATCTGGTTTGTCATAGGCGCTCACAAGTTGACATTATTTACAGCTTGTTGCTACAACGGTTCGAGATTATATCAAAAAGCTGAGGCGAAATAGCGAAGCTCCTGGACCAAGTATGCCGGAACCTAGCATCCCTCATCGTCAGGTTTCGGTACGTCGCTTACATCTTCTATCCAAGATACACTCAATTCTACTGTAGGAATGGGCATCTGAGGTCGGAGTCGGATACAACAATGAGGACCAACCATTGCGGCATCCCGAGGGCTCGGTTTATGAACATCATGAACATCACGGGGACGACGAGCAGAGGGAGTAGGGAATATGGTCCATTATTGCATTACACCATAATATTATCATAGTATGAGCAGAATATGTTGAGACAACTAAGATGATTCCGTTGGTTCACTTGAATCACTTGGTTCTGGTGATGGTCTAGGTTGACTGAGCACCTTGATAGATTCTGAATCCAGACTTGAATGAATGGTTGGTTATCCTGGGGAGGACACCGGACGTACCGTGTGTAAGGAAGATGTGACGTTGTCCTTGGGGGGTACTCGGGTCAGTGCCTTGTTCAGGCTCTTTCATATTATAATCGGCCTGGACGTATACCCTCGAGCCTTTCTTCAAGCGACTGAGGGATTCAATGGTGGAAGGGTCGAAACATAAGACGCGGTGAAAAGTGGGCACTAGTTGCCGTTCTGAAATTAGGGTATGAGGACAGTGATCAATGTATATCTGTAATGCTTTCTTACCCCCCTGATTAGTGTTCACGTTGCTCGTCGTGACAACGGTGTATCTGGGTGCTGGAGGTAAGTGTGCGTGGAGGGGTTTGAGTGAACGCGGCCACTCACGCAAGGAATTGCTTGTCATTCTTCGTAAAACGCAGCTCTGGCTCCCTCGCAATCCTTCCAATAAGGGTCAACTTGGCCAGGTCAGCAGCAACCGGTCGCGAAGTGGAGAACGCCTAGTAAGAGGGCATCAACTCAAGTCGCGTGCAACACCAAGAAGTAAACGTACCCGGACGGCCGATGCAAGGCCGACGCTCCTCGACGCGCGAAGCATATTGAACATTGTTGAATAAAACGCGTTAAAGAAAGAAGGTAGGAGGGGTGGAGCAAAAAATGTTTAGACTGGCTTCCAGGTAACTGACAGAATTCACCTTATTGTTATGACTTGTTTGGAGTGGGCGAACTCATACCGACAGCGGGCCGTTGATAAACAACTTTGGAACAACAGCTCCTCATCGTACTTCATCTTGACTGCACACAATGTCCAGACACAGAGATTTTCGCAACCTCAACATCGACGGTCAGCATACAGCTACTCTGGGAGACACTCATTCCCTGATTTTGGCCGCGCAGAGGAACTTGATGATGACGCTTTATCTGATGGAGGCGAGGAGCCCATGACCCAAGAGGAAGAGAGTATGTTGCACGTCGACCAACTTCGGAAGCCTAGTATTTAGCTATTGCACCAGACGAGCTTCATGATGCCCTTGAACAAGTTCGCGCAATCATTGGAAGCGCCCGACAGTCGGGCTTGTCAGACAAGGAACTCAAAGACTGCCTCTGGCACGAGTATTATGACGTGAACAAGACAGTAGAATGGGCTCTCGGTGCGAGACACACACGTTACGTGATCTTCGCAGGAATAACCTAGGTGTATACAGCGGAACAAGATCGTCGACGTGTTGCACAGGAGCGGAAAGGTGAGCTCTCGAGACAGTTTGTTATTCTCCTCTTTTTTTGTTCTCTGGCATCTCCCCAATCCCTTCCATCCGTATCGCGTGGCGGTTCTTTGTGCCGCCGGTGTGACCAGAAGGTGCTTGTCTACACCTCTTCAATCGTCGCGACATACGTTCTGGAAATTGGTACTCATGAATGCAATACAGAGGCTTACGAGTATGATCAATCGGCACTCGAATACTTCAGAAGTCGAAATATGGACACGAACGAAGACCAATCACGCGTACCTAAAATCATCCTTGCTCAACGGCAGGCTGAACAAGAGGCGCACGAGCAAGGATATGTCATTCCAGAGGAGCAGGAAGACTTGGATTCCCTTTTACCTCGTCAATATCGACCGGAGTTGAGCACCATCACTGAACGGAGCGAGATCATTTCGGAGTTTTCTCTTGCCCGCGCATCCCGAAATTTGGAACTACCACCAACTCGCAGGGGAGGAGCTGATTCCAGTCGGACGACATCATATGGAGAACCACTCGGTAAATGACTACGATCTCTGTTGTGGTTTCTTGCTGACTATTGGCTCAGAGGATAATTCTCAAACACAAAGATTCTTCGCAAACATCATGGAACAAGAAACTCCTTGCCAAAGACCAGTGTCATTACAACCCTCCAGCACTCTCGACTCCAGCGGTGTTCCTACTATTAGGATGTCATCTGCCACCACTACGCAAGGCTCGGATCCTCCCAAACAGCCTTTGGCATCAGAGAAACCCCTTCCTGATACGCCTCCTTTGTCAACTAGAAGATCAAAACTCTCGACGCTGGCAAGCTCTCGATTGAGTGCTGCTGCTAGCTCTCTATCTGCGAGTTCTCGGGATGACGGTACAGCTCTAACAGGCTCGGTTAAAACCTTCCCTGCCCTTCGGCCCTCCGCACAATCACAATATACACCGAGCACTGTACCACCTTCGTTACCTTCCAAGGATTATGCTGCCAGTTCTGCATCTTCTGCCTCAAAAGGCGCACCATCCCAGGCGACGGGAATTTCAGAAATGACTGCGCAAGTGCAGAAGGCGATCCGGGCGGCGTTGGAACTTGAGGCTATGGACAAGACGGACAAGGCCATCGAACCGGACAAGGCCACCGAACCGGAGAAGCCCAATGAACCGGAGAGGCCCAAATTGACGTTGGCACAACCACAGTCTCCGGCACCTGCCAAAGGTGTGACATTGCGATCTTTGCAGACTGCACGATCCTCTACACACCAACAGCCGGGGTTAATTCCTCAGACCCAGAAACCTCCTGAGGCTCTCAAATCTCTGTCTATTCCTAAAACGGCGCCCTCTCCCCAGACTTCTAAGCCTCAATCTCCTGTGACACCGTCCCAAGCGCCAGGGGAATCCAAGAGTGCGGGAGGACCTGCGAAACCAATGTCAAAACTCGCAATGTTGGCACAGCAAAAGGTTTCGGCGAGTAAAGCTCCCAAACTCCCCGCACCCAAAACGGAGTATCTCGTCCCGACTGCCAATGGCCCAACTGCCACCACTGCTATCACAACATCTTACCAGTCTCTCTTTACTCTTACGGATCCGAAACGCCCTCCCTTTATACCCAAGCTTGACGTCGTCCCCCTTCCCGCTACCACAGCAGTGCAGCAGACAAAGTCGTCCAAGTTGGCAATGAAGGTTAAAAAGGCTGGCGAGAAGCAAACAATCAAGGTACCTCCGGAAGAATTGGAAGAAACGACTACCGATCCTTTATCTCCGATATTTCAACCTCCCTCGCGTTCGCGTGCCTCGCCGTCTGCGTTTGCATCCGTCCTTGTGCATGAAGACTTAGTATTGTTCAAACCACAACGGAAGAACAAGGAGAGCTCGACAGATCGGAAGAATGGGAATGGAGAGCCAAGGACAAGAGAGTCGTCCCGTCCTGGGAAGAGTCAGAGGATCGTGGCGAGCCTGTCTCCACCGTCTGCGTTCGCGTTTGACAGTCCCAGTCCCGACGATATCGTTTTTAACGCTCGTCGTGGAACCTCTCTCGCACAATCTAAGCAGCAAAAATCTGCTACGACGTCGACTTTGAGCTCGAAGTGATGATGTCCCCTTCCCCTTCTTTTTCACCTTTCCTGACTCTCATACATCGGTTCCGGACTTTCACCCCCCTCAATATTCATAAATCTGATATTGTTTTGGTTATATTGATATTTCCCTTTCACAGCTACCAAGGAACGAGAGAGGGCTCAAAAAACCGTGGCACAGAGGTCTGCTGCCGGTTCAGCAGTCAGTTCACGAGCGCCTACACCGCCTGGGCCTTCGAAAAAGAAGACGGGCGTTGGCATTAATACGAGTACGAGCATAAAGTCATCTACACCTACGTCAGCGAAGAGCAAAGATACGGATCAGAGGCAAATGGATATTGCGGCAATGGGATTGGATGAGACAAAGGTGGCTGGATCGAGTGGTACAGGTGGGTCCGGTACGCCGGAGGAGGTGCCGAGGGTTAGCTTAGCGAGGGAAAAGTTGCTGGAGGAGGCGCAGAGGAGCATAGCGAATGGGTCGACTGAGGGGAAGAAGGCTGTTAGTATTGTTGTTATTGGTAAGTTTCTTCGGTCTCGCTTGTGGATTGGTTGATGAGATCGCACCAGGGCATGTGGATGCGGGAAAGTCCACACTGATGGGGAAGCTGTTGTATGAACTCGGGAGACTCGATGAGAAGACGAGGAGGGCGAATGAGAGGGGTAGTTCGAAGGTTGGGAAAAGTAGTTTTAGTTGGGCGTGGGGATTGGACGAAACCACTGAAGAACGTGAACGGTGAGCACCACTTCATGTGGTCGAATTGATGTAAGGAAGCTCATCAATGGGTTTCTCAGCGGTATTACGATGGACATCGCACAACAGTTCTTCACGACACCCCAACGTCAAATTACGGTTCTCGATGCGCCAGGTCATAAAGATTTCGTGCCGAATATGATTTCGGGAGCTTCTCAAGCGGATTGCGCATTGTTGGTCATCGATGCTTCAACCGGTGAATTCGAAGCCGGGTTTGAGAGGGGCGGACAGACGAGGGAGCACGTCTTGCTCGTGAGAAGCTTGGGCGTGAGTCAAATTGTTGTTGCTGTTAATAAACTTGATCAGGTACTTTCACCACTTGATGAAACGGTAGCTCGAAATCGACTGATCCTGCATAGGTCGAATGGAGTCGAGCACGATACGAAGAGATCGAGTCGAGTTTACGGCCATTCCTCGTACAATCAGGATTCGCGGCTTCCAAAACGAGTTTCGTGCCAGTTGGCGCTATGCTTGGTGTGAACTTGATAAATCGCGAGGGTGATGACGCAAAGGAACTAAACGAGTGGTATTCTGGACCTACACTTGTCGACTGCCTCGGTAAGCCTTTTTTTAACCTCTTATTACAACGAACTAACAGAGCATGTCCTACAAGACAAAATGGAACCACCAACGCGAGACTATGCCAACTTTTTCCGGCTACCTATCTCCAACATCTTTAGGACCCAAAGTACCTCGGGTGTATATGTCACCGGTCGCATTGCCAGCGGCATCGTCCAAGTGGGCGAGAAATTGCGTGCCGTGCCGGGTGATGATTCTATTACTGGTGTCGTCAAATGCAAGTCTCTCTCGTTCCTTCCATGCTATCGTTTGTTTCTAAGAATATTCGCAACTGTCCTCTTCAGCCATCGAAGTAGAAGACGTTCCTGTGAAGTGGGCAATGGCGGGAACAAACGTCACAATCGCACTGACCAACATCGATCCGGTGAACTTGAATATTGGAAGCGTGTTGTGTTATCCTGGCGAAGCCGTCCCGTTGGCCACTGTATTCACGGCGCGGATTATTGTATTCGATATTACATTGCCTATTACCGCTGGTGCTTCGGTACGTTCTCCCGTAGAACAAAAAAGCGTTTTCCAGTATGCGGTGTTGATAGGCTGGACAGGTCGAGTTGTTTAACCAATCGCGAGATGTGCCAGCGACTACGAGTAAACTTCTTTCGTTAATCGATCGGACAACGGGGAAAGTCGCGAAGAAGAATCCTCGGTACGCTTTCTCCGGAGCTTGGAATACAGTAATAGGCGTTGATTGCGTGCATCTAGTGTCCTGACAAAAAATGTTTCAGCCGAGGTAGAGATCTCACTGCGCAGCACTAGAACAAGTGGAGGACCCCAGGGCACCCCCCTCGAACGATTCGCGTCAAACAAGGATATGGGGAGAATATTACTTCGTAGAGGTGGAGAGACTATCGCTGCTGGTATGTCAGCATTATTTTGGATCATCCTTGGTTTTCCTCATCGCGATACGTAGGCATCGTGTTAGAGATCCTCGGATAATCGGGGTGTCACTATTGTCTGTATGAAGACCACCGTAACATATATTGAAGAGCACAAGTGTAAAACCAGGGATAGAGACAAAAAGGGACAATATAGTTTGTACAAAAGTAACAAGTCTAGCTGCGAGGGAATGTAAACTGAAGGTGGTTAACCTATGTAACCTATAGCGATAAGTAACCATAATCATGACTGCGTCATGAAGAAAGTGAAAGAAGAAAAAACTAGGGGAATAGGTACCGCGAACGTTTGATGATCTGGGAGACTTATAAACTCATTCATCCATCCATCCGAGCCGAAACAGACAGAAAGGGGGAGGAACAAGGAAACAGACAGAGAGAGGTATAGAGAGACTGGAGAAGCTGAAACCATAAACCAAGCAAGGGGAGTGAAAATAGGTGAAGAATCCTGGAAGAGGGACACAAGACGAGAGACCACAAAGTGAACTCCCTAATGCGCCTCATTCTTTTCCTTGTCCTTGTCATGATGGAACAAGTTCTTCAAGCTGAGCCTGCCGAAAAACGAAGAAGTACGCTTCTTCTTCCCACTCTTCGTCGTGCCATTACCCTCTTTGACACCCAACTCATCAGCGCCTGCTTCATCCTTGTTCTTATTCTTTGGAGAGCCATGCCCGAGTGAAGGGAAGATCTTGGATTTGCGGATGGTAGAGTTGGGCGTGGGCGCGGGTGCAGATGAAGTGGAGGAGACTCGTGTGGGTGTTGTTGGGCGAGAGGAAGACTTGAGAGTCGTGGAGGCACCAGAGTCGGATCTGGTGTGTGCATTTTCGATAGGTTGGGAAGGTGCAGGCATCTCGGAAACGGCGGCTGGTTCCGAAGTGGGAGTGGGTTCCTCGGTCTTTTTCGTTTCTTCTGCAGGTATAACGTCGGCCTTCTTCGTCTCGTTTGCAGGAGCAATGGGCTCCTCCTTCGGAGCCTGGACGATGGCGGATTCCTTAGGGGGAGTAGGAGCGGAGGTAACAATGACAGGAACTTCGGGAGCGACAGCAGGCTCCTCGTCTGCCTCTGGCTTGGCCTCTTCCTTAGTCTCCTCCTTCGCGCCCTCTAACGCCTTGCCGACACCAACAAATGCACCAACAGCCTCTTCTTCAGAGACGACTTTGCTTGGGTCAATGGTGCAGTTCTCCTTGGCATACACAGGGACAATGGTTATGGGTATGATAGGTGCAACCGTGGACTCGTTGGTCTGAGTGTCTGTCATGGTGGTGGTAGCAGGAGCTGTCGCTGAAGACGAAAGAACGATAGGATTAGAATCGCTTATGTGAAGCGCTAAGAATAAATTACCTTCTGACTCTGGGTTTGCAGCGGTGGCGTCACCATTCGCGGCAGCAGTGGCAGGAATAGAAGTGACGGCAGCGGCGGCATCAGGTGCGGAAGAAGGGAGATCGGTGGAGGTCTGTGGTGCGATTGGTGCAGGTGTCGCAATATAGTTATTGAGTTATGAGTTTACGATGATGAGCATATAAACGAGAGTTAACACACCTGGTCAGACTTGATAGGATCAGCGTTGTGTATCGTCTTGTCTAGCCCAGAGGCATCACCACGCGCAGCGACAGTATCCGCAAGATCTGAACTGAACTGGCCAGCAGTCCCATTCTGTGCATTCCGCGGTGTGTTCTCCTTCTCGTTCGCCTCCGTATGAGTAACCTCCAGAGGCTCTTTCAACGGGACATAGTAAACATTGTTCAAATACCCTTCTGGCGAATACTCAGTCGGCGAGTCCTGCCTGACCAACCATTCGCCGTCGACGATAAATTTGTACCGTGTGGGACAGCCATAAGGGACTTTGATTGTCGCAGTAAAGACGTTGCTGGAGGGCGAACGAGAGAGGGGGAGAGATTTGGACCATTGGTCAAAGTCGCCTGTTACGATGACAGACTGTGCCGATGTTGAGGGCCTGTGAACGCAGGAAGGGTGAGGATGGAGTACTTAAGAGAGGCGAAGGGAGGAAGAGGGAATAAAGCTACGTGGAAGTGAGAAGACGTACCACTCAACAGTGAACTCGTATAGATCGTTCATCTCGAATACCAGCGAAAAGTCGAGGAACCAAGAGCAAAAGGCTAAGCCAGTCAAGGATCAGGGTAAGAGAATCGTTCAGCAAGCGTCGTCAAATAGTCGTAACAATCGGTTCAGAGGCGAAGGCCGGGGGACGGCTCAGAGACCAAGGTGCTCTCAAAGAAAGAAGAGAGGGAAATAGGGTGGTAAAAACTGCTCCGTTTTGAATTCTGTTGACTTTGAACTTATTGGTATCGTGCAACCTGTCCCTCCGGTCATCATCCTCACCCTCACCCGTGGCCCGTGCCCAAAGTGGCTACTTACGTGACTCTCCTCAGGGTCGCCCAGGGCCTGGGATTCCGAGTTTAGCCAGGTTTAGCCGGCTTATCAGCCCAGCTTCTTCGATTGGAGTGTCTTTGAGAGGTAAATCCGTTTTCACTCCTGGAAAAGATAAAAACTCCACGGTACGTAGAAGGAAATAATTATTGAGGTAGACGATATGTTAGACATGTCGCCTGGTCTCAAATGGGCCCTCCGTTTGCCATTTGGTGCATCGTAAATTTTCGCTGAGGAACAATCAAGAATACGGGAAAACACGAGGCGGCCATGTTTCCTGCTGTTCATCGAAACGCTTCCCTCGGTGTGAATTGTATCCTTCTCGATTGAGAACCCCTTGTAATGGATGTATGAGTATCCCTATCTCGTGCACTTATGTATCTTTACATAGTCTGGGCGGACACCAATCAGCGTCGGGCAGGTGCTCCACTACTTTCCATTGGACGCTTCCAGGTCCCGGGTCCCGAGCAGACCTTGCTAGAATATCGTTATGTAGACAAGAATAGATCGAACCAAATGGGTTCCAATCTTATCTCTCCTCCCTCCTCTACTTTTTCTAAAAGCCCAACCGCACAAGATGTCCGCCGAGGGCTCGATGTTATCCACCACTACCTTTGCCAGGCAAGATAATGTGCACACATACGCCAATCCAGACCTCGCGCGCGAAGAACTCCTCGATATGTTAGACCCACTTCGACATCTCATGGACTCTCCATCCACTCAAAATACCTATACCGCCTCGGGGGTCGATCCTAGTATAGATATTCAAGCGGAAGGGGATGAAGAAAATGAACAGATACTACGAGGCTCGAGAAAATCAAGATCAGAACTTTTGTCAGTACTCCCCCATCAACATTTCTCGGAATCAGATGGCATCCTCGATCTCGCGTTCTCGTTGCCGCTGAGCAAGTCATTGAAAGAAGAGAAAGGGCCCCAGGTCTCGATTAAGTTGGTCGTGGATTCTGCACCGGGATGTGGTGGTATTGCATGGCCGGCTGGACAAGTTACGTTCCCCCTTCTGGCCTACCTCTTCACTCCTGCTACTGACATGGGCCTCAAGATCCTCTCGAGCTACCTAACACAGACGTACCGAACTGTCATGCCACTCTCAAATAAATCAGTGATCGAGCTCGGAAGTGGGACGGGTCTGGTAGGCCTTGTAGCAGGTAAACTCGACCCATCCTGTATGGTGTACATCACAGATCAAGCGTCCGTTCGTCCCTCTTTCTTATACTTTCCCGAACTCCGACGTGCTGACGAAACATACAAATAGACCATTACTCGATATCATGAACAAGAACGTCGCGCTGAACGCACTGGAAAATAATGTCAAAGTTGCAGAGCTAAATTGGTGGGTCCTTCCCTGGTTAGCTGCTACGAACAGATTGTAACGCGGGCAATGCACATTGCAAGGGGAGAACCGGTACCATCAAATGTCCCACCTAAACCAGACATCATCCTCGCAGCAGACTGCGTCTACTTTGAGCCAGCGTTTCCACTGCTCGTTCAGACACTCGCGGATTTGTCGCATCCAACAACGCACATACTCTTTTGTTATAAGAAACGAAGAAAGGTGGAGTCAATATCTATAGGGCGACTGGTTCTGCTACTGATGAGACGCTACGGCGGATACAGGCAGACAAAAGATTTTTCTCCCTTCTCAGGAAAAAGTTCACCTGGGTTGAAGTCGACGACGATCCAAATCGAGAAATATACAATCGAGAGGCAATCACGCTCTTAAGACTTCATAAAATTCCCGGGCAGAAGAGGGACCAGGGGAAGAAACAGCGGGCTTAGAAAGTGATGTCGGGTGGTTAGGAGTGAAGTTGATAGATGCTATCAAAGATGAGGAAGTGTAGGTGAAGGTAAATAGACAACTGATGAGATTTTTGGGTAATCAAAGGGGCACTTTGCAACAGGAGAAAAGTAAACCTATGATTTAGGCTCATTTGATGTGCAGTATCTTTTGTTCGTTTGGGCCGTCGCTTCCCTTCAGTTCTTCGGTTCTTCCTCTCTTGAACATTGAGGCTGGGGATGCAGGGATAGCTATGAATGTATCATCCTTCATCCCCTCATTCTGAGGAAACGACCGCCGCGTTGCGCGTTCACACTCTGACTTATGTGTATATATCTCTCTTGATTGAAAAGGTGGACCACGAACTGTGGTCGTAGACAAAGCGTGCCAACAGGAGATGGCCCAACGAATCAATCGATCAGGGTAGAATATTGCAATGACGTTATGTATCGCTTCGGGAAAATGCATTCCCTAGAATAGAATGCTTGTCGATCCTTTCAATATTCGACTATCCATTCAAAATTTTGAGCGCCAAGTTTATAAAGAAAGCGGAATCGCCTAATCGGAGGATAGAAGGACTTCAATTGATAGTCGTACACCCACCATCTACACGTTGGCTCAATGTTGCGTCCAACACTCGCCCGCCTCGAAACCGCAGAGCTTGTTACCAGCGAGCCAATACTGGACTAACGTACGGATTTAGCTCCGCGCAACGCCACCCATTTCCCTTTGGACATGATCTACACAAATACCGGTTCTTCCGGAGGCCACCCTTCGACAGCTCGGATTGTGGGGTGGTGACTCGCACTTGTCGTTGTTGCCCGACATTGAGATGATGTTAATTGCTAGCGTTGCAAGATTCTTGGACTGTGCCCCTTCCTTCAAGGCGGTGATGCCTTGGTATATTCGTTCACTGGGGCCTTCGTCTATAGGCTTCTCAGGTTATTCTCCGCCACCAGGACGTTGTCAATAAAGCCATAGCGTATATTCCGATTGTCCCTGTCTTGACAATGGTAGAAAGCCTGAAACCACCTCTTGCAGGAAAGGACGTTGTGTCTCTCGGGGAGGTGGCTCGCCGTTTAGTTCTCTGGATCGCTCCCTATTTTCCTGTCTGGTGTTTCATTTCCATTTCTCAACAATCCTGTCCGTGTCCCTGTTCTGCCGTATTTCTTTCTATCTTGGGTCCTCTTTTCTCAGCTTCTCGGTCATCAGGTTTTCAAATCATACCTGTCTCTGTTTCTCCAAAATATGACGGGTGTGACAACTTATCCCTATCATCCGTGGCTTTTCGCAGAAGAGCGTGCGAATAGTCGCCTTCGTAGTTCCTGCCTTTACCAGTCCCCATAAATGCATGTCTTCCATTCCATAGGGGGGTTACCGTAATCATATGTATCACTCAGAACCTCACAAGTTCTTCACTCACAGCGATATATTAATGCAAATTACTCTCATTTTTCTAGAGTGTATGATGCGTTGACGGGTGCGGTCGGCCTCCTTGGGCGGTGAGGTCTTGAAAGGAGCGGGGATGGAAGAGAAGGTGGAGTTTAGGCGGAAGAGCAGGGTATCTGATTCCACGTCGTCGAAATGCGACAGCCAAGCGATCCGCCCTCATATATATGTAAGAGTGAACGAGATTCGTCTACTCTGGGACGATGGTTTTGATCTATGAAATACGGATCGAGAGTTGGCTAAGTCGATGACCAAAATTGGTATCAGAATTAAATGACATACCTGCAGGCCATGTATGGACTCAATCTCGCTCTTCAAAGTCTGGTTCACCAGCTGATGCTGCTTCACCTTAGAAAGTCCCTTGAACTCGTTGCTCGCAATTATTATGGCGTAGAACGTTCCGCAACCACCTGACGGACACAATGACGTTCGGTCTAGCTTTAGACTCGTGGCTCCGTGGAGGCGGACGGGCGGAATACGCACCGGATACATCTTGCACGCGTAAAGCGGTCGGTGAAAACCTTTCCGTCAGTTTCTGGAATATATCCCGTTCGCCTTCGGAAAGGTCATCAGGAGGGGGCGGAGGCGTTGAATATGATCTTGAGACGAGGTTCGAGAATGCCGGTGTGCGTGTACGAGGGGCTGCAATGGGCTGATTAAGGCCAACCCAGCGTCGAACGGCAAGTCTTAGCTGGAGCATTTGGACGTCGTGCGTCGGTAGGGATTTTGAGTAGGAAGAGATGGGATTGGTCAGCTGAGGCGAGGCGAGCCCTCCGAGAGACCTGCCTAACGGGGATAAACATGTCGATCACCGGGTTCTCGACAGAGTCCAGTCTGTTCACAAAATTCTGCAGCTCTTTGTTGCTCTGTCACCATGCTGGCTGCGTTGTGCAGGAGATCTGCACTCCAGCCTTTCCGCTCGGCCGTGCAGGTCCATACCAGGACTCTAGTCACTCGTTCAAACATTCCTGCTTTGACGCGGGAACGCGTTCTGCGATGTACTTCAACAAGCCAGGCGCACTCACCACTGTCCGTCCTTTCCCGCGTTTCTGCTCTTCGTCACCGGTTCTCCTCCACCACTTCGACGGCCAGTACCTCGGTAGACCTCTCCCCTAAATCCTCCGAAACTTCCACCAACGTCGATGCTGCACCCATTCTCCCTCCACCAGCCGTAGGAAGCTGGCTCCTCCTTTCCTCCACGCTCGTTTTCGCGGTCATCGTTGTTGGCGGTGTGACTCGCCTCACAGAATCCGGACTTAGTATAACGGAATGGCGTCCTATCACTGGTGTTCTTCCTCCCCTTACCCATGGTGAGTGGATGGAAGAGTTTGAAAAGTACAAAGCCACACCCGAATTCAAGCTGTACGCCCAGCCAGTTCCTCTCCCATACCGTCCTTCAACCTAATCATAACACAGGCTCAATCATTCCATCTCCCTCTCCGACTTCAAATCCATCTTCTTCTGGGAATGGGGTCACCGTGTCCTTGGACGCATCATCGGCCTTACATTCGTCTTCCCTCTCGCCTACTTTGCATACAAACGCACCATTCCCAAACGCCTCACGTGGTCCCTCACAGGTCTCGCACTCCTCATTGGGGCTCAAGGAGCTCTAGGCTGGTACATGGTCAAATCAGGTCTCGAGGACGAAATTATGAACACACCCGGAGCCGTCCCTCGTGTGTCGCAGTACCGTCTCGCTGCGCATCTGGGAACCGCATTTTTGCTATATGTGGGCATGTTTTGGAATGGGATAGCCATTATAAAGGATTGGAAGTACTCGCAGGGCAAGCCATGGAGTGGGCTGGTTGCAAATGGGAAGGAGATGTGTGAGAGTGTATCCAAGGTTTTGGCAGATCCGAAGGTTAGAGGGTTCAAGCGTCTTTCGTGGGGTTTGACCGGCCTGATGTTCTTGACCGCTCTTTCTGGTGCGTACACGTTCCCGCCTTTCTCTTTTTAGAGGTCCTCTGAACCGCTACAGGTGCTTTCGTTGCTGGCCTTGACGCGGGCTTGCTCTATAACGAATTCCCACTTATGGGTGGCCGTCTTGCTCCTCCTTCCGATGAATTATTCTCGACGTCCTACGCTAAGAACCCAGACAAATCGGACACATGGTGGCGCAACATCTTTGAAAACCCAACTACCGTCCAATTCGACCATCGTGTTCTTGTAAGTCATTTACCCAGCGTTGTCCTGACGCAAAGCTTACATCCGATGTTCTTATTCCATGTAGGCAATCACGACATATACATCAACTCTCCTTCTCTGGCTCCGCTCGCGCTCCCCACAAATGCGCGCAGCGCTTCCTCCTCTTACACGCCTAGCAACGACAGCTGCATTTGCCATGGCTAATGTCCAGGTTCTTTTGGGAATTTCTACTTTGTTGTACCTAGTCCCTGTGCCACTTGCTGCATCACATCAAGCGGGTAGTGTTGCACTCCTGACAGCCATGGTCCATCTCCTCATTACACTGCGACGACCGGGCGCTGCAGCCAGGTATTGGCGACAGCTAAAATTGCGCTCTGCACAGGGTGCTAAAGCTGGTGGGTCAACTGGGCAATATTGATAGAGATTAGGGAATTGACCACCTCTCATGATGATAATACTTATTTAATTGTTGTATATTTGCTGGAATATAATCAACCACTTTTCTCATCATATTTGAGGGTGAAAATGATCATTATGAAGGGGGGAAGAAACACCACCAACAACCTATTATACACAGCTTCTTTGTACCTCAGAAGTCCATTCCTCACTCCGCCATCTGCACATCCCCCGTTCCGCTTGCACCGGCAGCACCGGCGGATGCAGAAGCGGCAGCAGGAGCAGCACCTTCAGAACCCTTGGGAATCATGGTCTTCAAAAACGGTTCAACAGCCTCGTTTTCCAGAATCCTAAAGGCACCCTGTGGCTGCACGACCTTTTTCTCATGTTCGCTTGCCGGTCCAATTAACCCAATAGAGGTATTGTTCACATTGAGTTCTTTGTCTTGTTGTAGCGTCTCACGCAGGGCATGGAGACCGTGTCGGATTAAGTCTTCCAGCGATGCTAACAAAACATATAACTCCAGTCAGTGGATGATCGATGACAGTTGAGAAGAAAATCTATCTGCTTCACCATCAGCAAACTCTTCGTAATGTTTCTCCAGGTACGTCTTGGCACTCTGACTCCTCGCGCCGATCGACATGGCGAAATATTCATACGAGTTACCAGAGGGTGAGAATTCGTATAGGTGTGGCCCGGATTCATCCTGTCCAATAACAAGGAAGCCGACACCATACGGTCTACGACCATATTCTTGAGTGTTGACTTGCGCCTCTGCAAAGATAGAAAGAAAAAACAGTTACTTTGTCAGTTGATGTGTCAGGTGGAACCGAGTACAGAGGTGACATTACTGTCTGCAATAGCGCTAACTAGCCGGTTCACCGGTATCTGTCGATTGAAGAGCATTTTGGAAGACATAGCCTGTTGTCGCATAAAGTTACTATATCACAGCTCAGTAAGTTTCGACTTCTTGTCGCAAAGAGAGACCTGCTACATACCTCAACACACGAGCATCGGACGTCAATCCAGCAATCGCAATTCCGACGTGGTCGTCAATCCGAAACATCTTTTGTTGGTACGATGCAAGCTCTCCTGTTGATCTCTACACACATATAACCAAGATATCGTTAGCACGTCTTGACAAACCCTTGGAAGAAGAGGATAGACCTTGAGGGCCAGCAAGATCGCATGTGTCTTCGACCTCAGACCCACAGCCGCAGAACCTTGTTTCACGGCTTCCAATGCATACTCGACTTGATGTAACCGCCCTTGCGGCGAGAACACCGTATTGTCGGAGTCGTATGTATTCCTGAACTAATTGACGCCAGCGTCAGAGCGCCAGATACCCAACCAAATGATCAGCTTCGTTCAACGACTGAGAAAGGGATACGCACCATGGTATATAACACGAGTTATGAATGAAAGTGGGTACGCAATCCTCTCCTTTGATTTGATCTGGGATCGCTCAAGCTGACGCGTCGTGCCTTCAATTGATCCCTGTCCACGTGACGTGATATCTCCCGGACGCGACGCGTTCTAGTAATGCTCAAAGCCGCATAACTATCCTCTGAACCCCCCGTGTAGATACGAATGGTCATGATAGTATATAATACCTAGTAAATATGCCACTGGGTAGGTGACGTTACAGTAAGGGAGTGTGGAGTCGATGGCACTAAGATTAGGGGATTGAAATGAGTGGACTTGTAATTACGACGATAGTATCCTACGGGGAGTGTAGCCAGGAATAGAGTGTGCGACAAGTGGATGCAATGTACATATCTGAGGTGTGAGAGCCTGAACCGAGATGGCCGAGATATGTTGGAAGAAATGTGCGATTGTAGTTCGGAGTGTCAGAGGGTCCAAATAGAGTGACGGGCCAGCCATGCATGCTCATCGTGCATCGTTCCTTTTGACTCCAAACACTTTAGAAAAAAAGCGGTTTCGATTAGGTGGTTCAGACCCATCAAAAGTGCAGGAACAGAACAGGGGCAGGTATGGACACACACAGCAACTTTCTTGGTAATGCCGCTGCGACTAACAGCGGCGCGGGCACTTCATTGGTTGCTCAAGCCTGTGGATGTCAGCACGATGGATGGGTGTATGCAGTCCAGATAATGAATAGTGGGCAACTCACCAGCAGTCCAAAAGGAGGACATGACTCGAAAACCTTGGTATATTCACAAGACTAGTACTGAACTAGCTTGGTGCCGGGCAGCAACGACTCAAGGACGCACCATTAAAACCAAGGCTGACATCGTCGCATCTTGCACCAAAATGGCAGCATACAACGGACAGGATGCTCGGTGTTGGTAGTTGGCCATATCAATGTGCGCGGGGGGGATTCGCTGTCCGCAGAAGGAGTTGGTGATGCATCGAGTACTGAGTTGTGGTTCCGATGCAAGTGTGCTATGCCGTGGTTTTGGGGAAGGAAGCACTTGCGAAGAGGGAGATTTGTATACCTGCTGGAGGGATTTAAAATAGATCAGAATTGTCCGAGGTTAGCTTCGGTCTTTCCTGGGGTATTTCGAGAAAACCACTAAGGAATATCATGTGAAGTAAGATTTAAGCACCACAAATCGAATGCCATTGCAGGAAGATCAGTGCGCCCACAGGTCTAGGTGGCTGGCCTGCGAATATTTGGGCGAAGAGAGGGCGAGAAAGAACTCACCCTCGAACATTATAAAGAAAAAGCGGGGAGGAGCGCTATTCTTTGCTAATACGCTTGACCTACGATACCACTCATTCGCTGGCCGGGAGCCTGAGCACGGAGTAGGACCCTTTCCGCCGTCGAGGTGCCACAGCAGAGCTTGCCGCATACAGGGTCCTGAAGAACACGGCCGTCATCGGTACTGTCAAGAACATAGCGTTCGGAGATCAGGAAGAAAAATTTTACATTCGAATCTCAGGTCTACTTCCGGTTTTACACCCCAAGCCACGACATTCAAAACAGAGCCAAGAAATAGCAAAGAGAGAAATGCATGAACGAACAGAAAGTGGCATGACAAACAAACCTACTTCACTGCTTCAAACCACCACATACCCTCCTACCGCTTCTTCTCAACCCTCCATTCCTTGAAAATCCCATCCAAACTCTTATAAATCAAATGCGAAGGCAAGCACCTGATAATCTCGCCGACCCTTTCCTCTGCTTCTGCCTTGCCCTTCTCATCACCAACAGCTTTCTGCGCATACTCGACCGTCATCCTAAACAGCGCCAAGACAGCCAAGGACACGTGCGTCTGCTGGCTGGCGTGTGCTGAGCCTGGTGTCAGTGCGGAGAGTAGGGGTCCAACGATGGAAGGGCCGGAAAGTGTTGGTGTGGATTGTGAGAACGGTGTTGCACGTTCACCCCGAACGAGCCGAAGGAGAATCTCGAGTATGTTGTCGATTTCTGTCATATGTGTTTTGAGGAATTTTTGACGCTCAGCGATAACGCCTGCAGTCGAATTGGTTGCCCAGCCTTCAAGGACTGTCCAGATCGTTGGGGGCTGAGAGTGTAATACTTAGCTATGTTCAAACATTTTGAATGAGGTGGACATACTGGGTCTGGGTCGACAACCTGGATCTTCTTCTCCCACCCTTCGGCAGCATCTCCAGCAACCCAAAACATGCGTCCAAACATACTCCTCAGCCACTCTTGTACATCTCCCGTCTTTGCCCACTTTGGCTCCGAAAGTGGCCTTTCAGTATCCAGATACAAAAGCAATGTCACTGTTGTAGGCATGGTGAGTTTCCAAAACGGCGGGAGCGTCACATCTGTGTTTGACGAGTCAAGCAAAGCGGGTAAAGGCGTATACGACTTTGTCACGTCCGAAAGAACCTCAAACTATCCGCACCACCCTGTCAGCTTCTAAAGAATAGGCACAGACAAACGATATACTCACAAGGATACCCTTCAGCTCGTTTTCATTGAACCTGATCACGTCCATCACCACCTCAATCATTCCCGCCTGCCTCAACACTTTCATTTTCTGCACGACTTCCGCATCAATAACCAGCCTCCTATTTCCACCGGCATATGAAATTGAGATTCTGTTCGCACTCGGCACTCTCGTCTTCGACTCCGCCTTCATCCCACCAGCATCCTCATAGGTCGAATTTGACGGCGTCGATAGCAACGTATTCGAAACCGGTGATGCAGGTGGTTCAGGCAGATGTTCGGGCTGCGCTGTCTCGGCGTTAATTTGCTCATGATCCTCGTAGTCGCGTGTATTACGATCGTCTTCCTGGTCATGATCGATCTGTGTCTCCTCTCCGATTTCGTCCCGATTTCCATCCACAGGCTGTGTTGACATATCCAACAAGGTATCTCGCTGCGGGGCAGCAGTCATGTCCAAAAACGTTGACTCCGCAGAAGCAGCCTCAAGTGACTTTGGCGTCTTCTGCTTGTCGCCTTCCTTGTCTCGTGTTTCCAGAACCTGCCGGGCATCGGTTTTATGTTCAGCATGGTTAGTATCAGCAGTGCTCGGCCCCACGCTGTCAGAACAAACTCCCGAGTGAGCTGAAGGTTCAGAGGATGATACAATATCAAACACGGACGCAGATTCAGTAGCAGTCTCATTCGACGACGAAGTGCCGCCATTCAAAGGCAGAGAAACAGAAACAGGTGCGGCAGCCGGTGCCGGCGCTGACGATGAGGACTCCTGTTGAGTAACCTCAGAAATAACACCCGAGGATGCAGGGGCGGAAGTGGAAGTCGTTCCATCTGACTTCGTGATATTGCCAGCAACCGCTTTGCCAACCTCAATTTGAGAGGAAGAAGCTTCCCCTGACTGGGGGTGTGACTGCGCAACCAAACCTGGCAATGGAGGAGCAGGAACAGACGGAGGACGTGCGATAGACTCGTGGGCAGCAATCCCATCAGCTGCACCCTGTGTCCCTGAGACGGAATCATCATCATGACCGTGGTGAGTATTCCCTTGAAAAACAAAACAAAAAGCAAACGTGTCAGTCTCGTGCGCAGGAGACAACCCTATCGGCCAAAGCAAAACCCAGGCGCATAGCAAGGGAAGAAGCACGATCCATCAACTCAACGGAGAACAAAGTAAAAGCTCACCATCAGTCTTTCCATCCGTGTTTCCATCTTCGTCCTCGTCATGATGTTTCACAGCAAGGAGTTCATCATGTACATCCATCTGCTCCTCATCCTCATTCTCCTCGTCATGAGGTCGAAGCTCACCCTCCGCTTCAGCTTCTTCCTCACCTTCCGTGATGGCGGCCATCAACCAATCTTCGCCCAGGGTCTCCGGTACACTAGGCGCAATGCTAGCTGCTGCACTCGATCGATCATCGTTGGCGTTTATACCGCCACTACCAAACCCGTTTCCCATCTGAGGTGGTGGTGGGGGTGCCGCCCGACCCTCCTCAATATCTCCATCATCGTCCTCAAGCTTCTTGCGTTTCCCTTTCCTGACATCCGAGGAAGAGGCTGACACATCCCCGTAATAGTTAGAGGAATGGGGAATAGGACGCGAGTCGTCCGGAGTGACCGGCGTATGAAAATATATTCGCATCCTCGACGGAGGAGGCGAATTCTGATTCGTGTCCGAAGGTGCAGGTATCCCCGATACCAATGCGGGTGCTTGGGATTCAGCTTTGTCATCAGTTGTAGTTTCAGCATCTACAACATTAGTAGAGATTGAAGCCTCCGTACTGGGCTTGATATCATCCCTCCCAGTTTCCATTTCCGCAGACGTAACAGGTGCACCAAGAGATTTTTGGTCTTCAATAGTCTCTTCTTTGATCGTAGTGGCTGATATACTGTCTGCAAGCTCCTCCTTGACCACTACTTTTGTCTCGGGTTGGACACCCCATGTCCAAGCAATTTCAGGAATCCTCAGCCCGACAATCTTGAAATCTGTTAGTGTCCGTCGGTTTTCCTTACCGATGCTGCCGAAGTTTGTAGACGCCGCGCCATCCTTGGTGTTCAGGGCAGCACCATCCTGCCGCGCAGATCGATTCGCGTGTTGATTGCGATTGCGGAAGTTGTTTTGATAGTTTCCACCACCAGAGGAGAAAGAGCCGCCCCGTCGACCATGGAAATCCTTGCCACCAAAATTGCGCTGGGACCCGTGGCCCCTAAGCGAACCAGACTGGCCTCCTGACCGACCTCCTCCGCTTCCTGCGAACCCGCCGCCACGGCCTCGTTGCGTAGAGCCTCCCCTGTTACCGCCCGTAGACCCTCCTCGACTCAACCGCGTTCCTCCACCCGTTCCTCCACCTCTACCACCGGCTGCACCACCTCGCCCGCCTCCGCCCCCACCTCCACCACCGCCGCCACCACCACCGGATCCATGGGCATTTCCAGGTGCTCCGCCGCGATTGCCGCCGCCATGACCCGAACCAGTAAATGAACCCGAGTTTTGCTGAGCCGAAGTCGAAGACTGTGAGGATTGTTGACTGTGACCGTGCCGATTTGAGCTAGGTCCTTCGAACCGCTGTCGTTTAGCAGGTGGTAAGTGCTGCGGCGAGGCGTGTTGTATGTGGCGTTGCTGTTGTGTAGGCTGAGGCTGGTGCGGAATATGTGGCGCGAAAAAAGTCTGCTGAGGTTGGGGCGGCGGAGGGTGCATATAAGGAGGTTGGGCCATTGCTTGGGGAGGTGCCACGGCCTGCGGAACATATTGTTGAGGGTGTTGAGGGTATCCAGCAGCAGGTTGATATGGGTTATAGCCAGGCTGAGCCGGTGGCGGGATGGGAGGCTGAACAGGGGGTGGGTGATACTGTTGCTGCTGGTGTTGCTGGTGTTGTTGCTGCTGGCGCTGCCATTGTGAGCCGTAGCCGTAGTTTGCGTAGAGAGCACTATGCTCTGGCGGGGGGCGAGGAGGAGGCTGAGGGGCAGACCATTGCGGGTTGTAGCCAACAGCAGGTGCTTGAACGTGTGGTTGTGTGCCTGGAGCGGCCCAGTAATTATAGTCTGGCTGAGCTGGCTGGGGTGGTGGAGGGCCTGGTGGCAATGGGGGCTGCTGGGGAGTGAAAGAGGGAGTTGGGACGAAAGGATTTTTGTTCATGTAGAGAGAGATAGAAGAAGATTAGAGACACGTAGAGTAGAAGCGACGCGCTCAAAGAGCGTGTACAGGCTGACTCAATTTTTGCTCTCTGCTGGTGTCCACCCTTCCGTTGGAACTCCGACTCCAATTATATTCCACTGTCTACCCTACACTCCCACTGGGTGCTCCAGGCAGTCGAGGTGCTAGCTCCTTCGCCTGAGCTGCCTGTCTACGCCTCCGGTGCTCGGCCTGTCGCACTGCATAATTTATCAGCCTGACAGCGCTTGGAGGGAAAACCTTCAACCCACTGGCAAAAAAGTCTCTGTGAAGAATATATCGCTCATGAGTCGGTGCAGGCGTTGCTGGAGCTGAAGGCGCCTTGACTGGTGAGCTTGGCCCTTCCTTCTTCTTCTCCTTTGCCTCGTCACCCTTGTCCTTATTCTCCTTGTTTCCGTCTTTCTTTTCTTCGTCCTTCTTCTCATTCTCAGCCTTAGCCGCTTCTTTCTCCTTCTCCTTCTTTCGCCTTTGTTTCTCTTCCCACTCTTCTTTCACTTTGGCTATCTCCTCGGCCGTCACCTGCTTCTTGCCAGAGCTCTCATCTTTGACTTGAGTGGCAAAGTTGGGGTCCGTTAGGTGTCCAAGGCAAGTATAGATAAAGTCAGTTGTGTTGATGGTTGCAAGTACTGTCGTCGTTGGGCGATAGCATACATAGCACGCTTTTGCGGTGCCTGCTGTCTATGTCTACCTTAGTAGTGAAGTCTTCCGAGAACAAGGGCACCTTACTCGCTTGTAGTACAGATTCTGAAAGGACATGTACTGAGTAGATCAACAACACAGGCCTACGTGCCTCATAACGTAACAGTTGCAAATCAAGAGATAATCAATTAGGCGCCTGTCTTGACATCTTATCTCTCGTCCAAGAACTTCCCTTGAGCTTGGTAATGAATAGCACCCTCTGTGCGAACCCGCTAAAAAGCCCACCAATAAGAAATCTACTATTCCCGTGCCATAGCTTCTCACTCCTGTTCATATTCCCCATCTCGCCAGGGTGACTATTGAGAGAACCCATTCTCACGGCAAATCAGTTCAACAGAGTCATGCGCAACGCTGAAGAGCCATGAATCCACCATCATAAGCGACATCATGCGCCTGTTGATTTGTTTTTGGCATAACTTAAAAGCGAAAGGAAACCTCCTAATCCCATGACAATCTTTTCCTCCCTTTCCTTCCAACAAGACTACCATCATGTCAAACACTGTCGGCAAGACCATCAAATGTAAAGCAGCCGTGTGCTGGGGAGCAGGTCAGCCCCTCAAAGTCGAGGAGGTCGAAGTTGCCCCGCCTCGAGCTCATGAAGTTCGCATTCGCATCTTTTGGACTGGTAGGTCACTGGCAACGATCTTTATCAATCCTCTCATCTCTATCCTCACTGGTGCTAATTTTGCTAATCTCACAAGGTATATGCCACACCGATGAGTACACTCGCAGTGGAAAGGATCCTGAGGCAAGTCATAAACATATTCACCAGGGATATGACGAGCGCTAATGTATCAAAATAGGGGCTCTTCCCCGTCATCCTTGGACATGAAGGAGGTGGTATTGTAAGCTAGTCGCTCCTTGCAATACGAAACTTCTCTCCAATGATGTGCATAGGTCGAATCCGTCGGCGAAGGCGTAACCAGCGTCGCTGTCGGCGACCATGTCATTCCTCTTTATACCGCTGGTCAGTTACATTGCTCCGTCTTTAGAGCCAAACTAGATTGATATCCTTTGTTGTAGAATGTCGCGAGTGCAAGTTCTGCAAGAGTGGCAAAACCAACCTCTGCGGAAAAGGTACACCATAGCCCTTCTAACATATCAATCACAGACTCAGTCCGTCCCCAGTCCGTGCAACCCAAGGTCGTGGTCTCATGCCCGATGAAACAAGCCGTTTCTCAATCAACGGCCAACCTATCCACCACTTCGTGCGTTTGAAGCGATCTATTGATTCCATGGAGGATGCTGATCTCAACGAGCCAGATGGGTACTTCCACCTTCTCCCAATACACAGTTGTAGCAGACGTCTCTGTCGTCGCGGTTGACAAGAAAGCACCCCTAGAGAAAGTCTGTCTCCTCGGCTGTGGCATCACAACCGCCTGGGGTGCAGTCACCAAACAACCCGGCATCAGTGCGTCCTCCCCCCACGAACCTCTTCGCCCCCACCTTATTCTAATCCTGAACTTCCCTTTCCTCAGAGGGTTCATCTGTAGCTGTTTTCGGTTGTGGCGCAATCGGCCTCGGCGTCATCGCAACATCTTCTCTCATCGGCGCGTCCCGCATAATCGCAGTCGACACCAACCCAGGCAAAGAATCCTGGGCTAAGAAGTTTGGCGCGCACGAGTTTGTTAACCCGACGACTCTGCCCCAGGGCAAGAAGATTCAGGATTATTTGGTTGAGATTACAGATGGCGGATTGGATTACACCTTTGATTGCACTGGAAATGTGCGTCTACATTCGCTGAACGTTTGTTCTTAGCTTGCGCTAACAAACAATGGGCGTAGGTTCAAGTCATGAGAGCGGCACTCGAGGCCTGTCATAAAGGATGGGGCGTCTCAACTATAATTGGTGTTGCTGCTGCTGGCCAGGAGATTTCCACCAGACCGTGAGTGGTGGTCATCATCAGACGTCTACGAAATCAAAGCACTCACCACTGGCTATAGATTCCAGCTGGTTACGGGCCGTGTCTGGCGAGGCACCGCATTCGGTGGTGTCAAGGGCAGGACCGAAATTCCAGGACTCGTCCAAGGTCAATCTGAGCTGAACCAACCATACATTCTGACTTAGACGAATTCTATAGACTATCTCAATGGCAAGGTGAAGATCGATGAATATGTCACTCACCATAGGACTCTTGCCGACATCAATGAAGGTTTCCATGATATGCATGTAAGTTGTATTTCTTACGAGTCTCAGGAAAAGGCTAAGAAAATTCCAAACCCCAGGGTGGCGATTGCATTCGCTGTGTCGTTGACATGTCGTGAATTGCTGGCATTCCATAATATATGCATATGTATGACTCTACGAAGTAGCAGAATGAACCCAATAAAAACGGATATGTATTACTATGAAGTGAAATGCCATATACCGCAAAGCAGACTTTCCAGACCAAACTAAGCTGGATCTCCACCTACACACCGCGGTCACTCAAACTCCTCGGAACCGTGCTCCCCACAATCGCACGCCAAAGCACAACGAGTGCAGCCTTAACCTCTCGTCTCCTCACACCACTCCTTTTCCACACAGCCTTAATGATCGCAACTACACACACAAGGAATGATAAGTCCAAACACAACCTCCGGATAATCACTTTTGTCGGTGAACGGTTTTCGTCTGACGCAAAGAATCGGGCGAGTTCATACAAGATGGAGATGGCGCGGGATATAGGGTTGAGGACGTACGACCACATGCCGAGGTCGTCTAGATCCCACCTAGGGTGGGGTGAGGGACGGCTAGGGAGGCGACCGCTACCCGAGGGGCCACCTTCGTAGCCGTATGAAGCGCGCCGTGGTGAGCCTCGGAAGCTGCTCGATGCGGAGTTATGCAGGGATCGAGATTCGAGTGTTTCCAAGCGTTCGGTGAGTGCGGCCAAATGTGCTTGAACGTTCTCAATTGCACGTTCAAGTGTTATCCTAGATGCTGGTCGGACAGGACCACTGTGGTACGTTCTTTGAAGTGGTGGTGGGACGGATTGCGAATGTGTGCGGTGGGCTTGATCATAATTCGACGATGTATATGAAGTTGCTTCCGCGGGAACATTATATACCGAGCCAGGAGTAGATGTCGAGGCGGGTGCAGGGAATGCAGAGGGCGTTTCGAATGTTGGGAGTGGCTGTACTGCTGGTACGGCTCCGCGTATGGAGCCCCCTGTGGGCGTTTGGGATAAAAGGGAGCCCGTAATGGGAGTTTGGTACCGGTGTGCAGAAAGGGAAGAGTGTGATCGGTGCGGGGGCATATGGCCGTGAACGGTGCGGAGTTCACCTGCCTCGTCTTCGGTCTCTTCTTCTGTCGAGTCTTCTTCATCTGAAGTCTCCGGGTTGCCGGCGTAGCGGAGGGTTTGAGGGAGGGGTTCAGGAACTTGGAAGGGTGCTTCGTGGGAGGCGGTGGATCCGGATGAGTCGGAGCCTGGTGGTTGTATTGAGGTTTCTGGGGTTAAGATTGAGTCAAAATGTGTGGCGTTACTGGACAAAGGTAAGAGCGTACGACTGAGGACGAGGTTGGAGGGGTCACCGCCATAAGACTCGAGTTCTTGGACCAGGTTTTGTGCAATCGTTTTGTCTGAATATCGCCTTAAGACCTAAGCGACTAAGTGAGCCGCATATAGCTACATGTGTGAACGGGTTTACCTTCAGGAGTGCCTCGACATACATCCACTTTGCTTGATAGGGGTCTAAATCTTTGTGTTTGGCCCAAGCATCCCTAAATAAAACTTAGGACTGCGTCTCATGTGTTGGACCAAGAGCTGTATGAGTACCATTTTGCTCTCCCAAGCATATCCCACATCCCAGGGCGGGGCGATTTTACGTTTCCGACCGTGGCTGATGGCATGAAAAGTCTGAGCGGCGATTTCGCGTGCAGCAGTGGAGATAAGCAATACCTTGCTTGTACAAGCTGGAGAACAGCGTTAGCACTGGCTGAAAGGCAAAGGGAAACGAGGGCCGTACCTATACATCTGCAGCTTTTCCTCATAGTCCGTCTGAATAGGTCCAGTCTTGGGTAAACCCTGAACAATTTCAACTGCGCGATCGAACTGCGCGTCAATGAGTTCGTGCGTCGCCATTGAAGTCAGGTCACTGAGGTATTAGCCCTAACAAAAGGCGGCTGGTGTTGGAGGGGTGGGTAGAGAAAGAAGTAAAGAAGAAAGACGTGTCACTTGCAACGCACACAAGGGGTGTAAAGAAAACAGGGGACCTGGGGATGATGTATTGCTGGACGTGTTGCCGCATCTGGACTCGGGGGACTGATACCACGTGAATTTCCCATTTTCCAGGCCTGTGTGGGCCGGGAAATTGGGATCAAAGTTCGTGCTCAATAACCGGTCTCAGCCGGTCTCCTCCGTTCTCGCTGCCGGAGGTTTCGGTTGGCTTCCGTGGTGGTTCTGATGTACCCTGACCTATTTGGGGAATGACATTATGGTGCACATGGTGATGCACATCAGGGCCAATATGTACCTATACATATAGCATCAAACACCTCTATCACCTCTATCTTAGCCGCCACCATGGTTGCGCAGCACGAGAAGACTCTTCCGCAGTATGTGGATAGTGTGGATAGCAAGTACCCTCTGAATGGGCTAGATGCACCTCCAGTCGGTATCGAGGCTACTCGACGCGAGAGGAGGCGAAGACGTCTCCGGTGGGTAGTTGTGGGAACCGTTCTAGCTTATTGCGCCTTTAAGGCTGTTGCGTTTGGCACTGTCCATGAATGGCAGAACTGGAAGCTCACTCGTCCTCATCGCATCCCACCCAAGGCAGCCGAACAGATCTTCCTGTGAGCGTTCAACCATCGTCCGGGCACCCAATGAACTCATCGCACGACCTATCATGGCAGCTCAGTGCCTAATTTCCAGAGCGCGCTTGATGCTTCAAGGGCTTATGCCACACACCCTCATCTTGCCGGATCCAAGGCTGACTTTGAAGATGCCAAGGCTATCCTCTCGTTATTCCAGAAAGAATTTCGCATCCGTACACCTCGCGATGAACCCGTATTTCCAGCTGGATCCAAGAAATCTCGTGACGCAACGCTGGGACTGACCACAAAGCATGCGCCGAAGAAACCCACGGCTTGGATTGACATTTACTATCCTGTTCTCAACACTCCTTTGAATCTCAGCTTGTCTATTATTAACGAACAGGGAGTCCCTGAATGGGAAGCTGATCTTGAGGAAGACGGAGACCCAAGAGACGTTGAGGCGCACAAATACAGGACCGCTGTACCCGCTTTTCATGGACTCAGCCGGGCGGGTGACGTTACAGGAGAGCTTGTTTACGCCAATTACGGAACACAGGAGGTATGCCTACGATGCCATGAGCTCTAACTCCTGCATTCTGATAATATACGAAAGGATTATGCCCAGCTCGTCGAGGCGGGAACCAATTTCACGGGCAAGATCGTTATTACTCGCTATGGCAACATCTTCCGCGGCTTGAAGGTGGTCACTTCAATTCTCAACTGCTACTTCTTAGTTTATCTTATCATATGCATAGATCAAAGGAGCTCAAGAACTTGGAGCTGCTGGCGTCATCATCTATTCCGATCCTCGCGACGATGGTTATGTCACAGTGGCCAATGGATATGCACCATACCCTGCAGGCCCCGCACGCAACCCAACATCTGTCCAAAGAGGTTCTGTCCAGTACTTGTCCACATATCCTGGCGACCCCACCACTCCCGGTTACCCAGCCTACGAGGACGCCGAACGTACCAACGCAACCAATATCCCTTCTATCCCTAGTCTCCCAGTTTCCTGGAGCAATGCCCAACGCCTTTTGGAAGAGATTGGTGATATATACGTCGAAGACGAGAATGGTAACAAGAAGTTGAGTGGAAGGATTAGTCGGAGTAAAGTTCGATTGGTGAACGATGGTGAGACGACGTATGTCATCTGGAAAAGCCTAGCTGATAGTCTGTCATTGTTACACAGTCGAAGATAGGGTCATTCCTATTTGGAACACGATGGCTGCTATTCCAGGTCATATCAAGAACGAAGTCGTAGTGATCGGCTGCCACCGGGATGGTATGAGCAATTCAATGCAGTGGAGCTCATTCTGAACTACTTTCAGCATGGGTTATGGGAGCAGCAGACCCTACTAGTGGTACCGTATCCTTACATGAAATCATTAAAGGCCTGGGGTTCTTGCTTCAAGCTGGATGGACCCCACTTCGAACAAGTAAGCCGGTAACAATGTTCACGTAAAGGAAAATCATTCTAACGCCTTTATATCAGTCGTCATCGCCAGCTGGGATGCCGAAGAGGTTTGTTGAGCACTTAGTGGCTGGACCGTTAACTTAATGTTTTCTATGCAGTATGGACTTGTTGGTAGCACCGAGTGGGCTGAAGACTTTGCTGATTGGATCTCAGAAAACGTGGCAGCGTATCTCAATGTCGATGTCTCCGTGGCCGGGTCTCGCTGGGACGTTTCTGGATCGCCTTCGCTTTCCCATCTGATTAGGGATATTGCTCTTGTCGTTGATCATCCAACGTTCCCTGGCAAGAAGCTCTGGGATGCCCGTGATGACGAAGGACCATACAAAGGCCTGAACTTGACCATTGATGAAGAATTCTTGAACACGTATGAACAAGCCGAGAAAGAACGCAAAGCTTTCAAAACGGGTGTCAACCCGTTGGGAAGTGGCAGTGATTATACCGCGTTCCTCCAGCGCCTTGGTGTAAGTTTCCCCTGGTAAAATGTTTTGGTGCTTTAACTAATGCTTCTCTCAGGTTGCAAGTACAGACCAAGGATTCGCTTTTACACCTTCGGATGCAGCATACCATTACCACTCAATCTATGACAGTCAGCACTGGCAAGAGGTTTACGCCGATCCTGGCTTCTACCGTCACGTATGTGCCTCCCCGATCTCAGTTATCCCGATTCTTATATACATCACAGGTTGCCGTCGCCAAACACCTCGGGGTGATGGGTTTGAGGATGGCCGACTCGCTTCTCGTTCCTCTGAATACAACTCAATATGCCTTGGAATTGAGCGACTACCTTGATCGGTAAGCCTATCCGCCCTCTCTGGTCTTTACACCTCAATTGTTGTCCCTAGTGTCGAAGCCCTCGCCTCCAGCAATCCGAATGTTAAACCCGACTTCTCAACTCTCCGCACCGCAATCGAAAATGTCCAAACTGCAAGCCTTAAGCTCGACACCGAAAAGCAAGCCGCGCTCGAAGCCTTCGAAAAACTCCTCAAACATCTCCCCCCATACCCATCCTCTCTTCTTGTCTCAGAGCGACGACCACGCCGGAGCTGTTGGAATTCACGAGTATGGAATGTACCACACCCATCCTTCACAACCCGAGTCAAAGACTGGGTCAAGGGCGTATTTGGCGTCCCGCCCACTATGGTCACGGCTGCTTCGTGGGATATCGTCAAATTCTTTGGTGAGGATTCTTGGGAGGGCATTTTGGGATATGCGTTTTCCGCAGCAGAAGGAGCTGGTGAGGAGGTTCTCCCACCGTGGCTGCCGTCGCCTGTGAGGAAGTTTATTGAGGCTGCAAGGAGACTTGGGAGGGCTAACAAGAAGTTGATCGCGTTCGAGCGTGGTTTCATTTCTGAGGTTGGAATCAAAGATCGGGAGTGGTATAAGCATTTAGGTGTTGCACCCGGGAAATGGCTTGGTAAGTTGCAACCTGGCTCCCGAGACTTCATGGTGATTGAATAATAACGCGGATACCAGGATACGGCGCGACAACATTCCCTGCTCTTACGGAAGCGATTGTGATCGAGAAGGACGCCAAGCTGATTGATTATGAGGCTGGGAGGCTAACCGACTTGATTAACAAGCTCGCCGAGAGGATCACTCCCGCTTGAAATAGCCTCAGGTAATTACGTCGACCCCATGTAAAGGTATTTACGTAACAATGTGACCGTTGAATTTACATACCCAAGCGATCGGCCGAAACGAAAGACGATAAAGGAGCAGAAGATCACACTGCTCAGCACGTGCCTCAACGAAATGAAAAGCATATAATTGGGAATTATGCTATTCATATGCACAAATATCAGAGAGACCATAGTGTAGCGTTGATAAATAACGGGGGTTTCTTGAACCTGCGGCGCAACAAGAAAAATCAATGAAACCCTGCACCATAGTAAGTGAGCAAAATAGAGCACCTTGATCGTCCAACAAGAACCGCCGATAATAATGATAGCTGCTCCCATCACCTTGGCTAACCAAACCTTCTCTGATGTCTGAAATCCTCCCAAACCTTCAAGTGCTCACTTAAGAAATGCTGCAACCGCTCATCCTGTGTCATATCTGGTGAGAATGTGGCAGGTTTTTCGATCAGCCCTTCTTCGTGCCGTTTCCTAAAGAGATACGTCAGTGTGTCAGCCGGCCCATTGTGGTGGATAGAGCTAAAAGGTGGGCACTTACAGACAGAGCACGCAAGTCAGCACGTCGTTATCGTCCTCGTCTGTGAACGCATCTAAACAATATTTGATGGTGCGTAAACCATCTGGCCCAATCTCATCCTCCTCTTCCTCTTCCTCTTCCTCTTCCTCATCCTCTTCACCTTCATCATTGTGCTCATCCATGGTTTTTGTGGGCTCGGCTTGTATATCCCCGTTTGCTATTCCAGCGCCCGCTCCGTCAGCCATAGCGGTAGCAGCGATGACGCCGCTAGGGATGTCCTTTGAGGACACATCCGTATCCCCCTCAAGCCTAGGCTTCTTCCGCACTCCTGTGTGTGGTATCTCCCCTTCCTCCTCATCTCCATCGGAAATATGTATAGATCCACGTTTCAGTGATATCACTTCATTGCCCACCACCTTCGACACCTCATCATTGCCCATTATCTCCCCTTCTTCCTCTTCACTACTAACACGAGTACGCCCATGTTTCATCGCCTCTTTACCCATATTAACTGGGCCTCGTACTCGAGCCGTTCCAGTTTCAGATCCAGACCCGGCTCCGGGTGACCCCACCACATCAAAGGCATGGCCAACAGGTACGTCAAGAGGTGTAACCACTTCAGGCGCTCCCTCGGATGGTACAGCTGAATTCCTCGAGCTCGATGGCGTGAGATTTGGCGTTTCCAGACGATCGGCGTTTGTTTCATTTTGAGTAACAGGCGCTGGTGAGGGTGGTTGATCCTGCGAAGGTAAGGATGGTGCCTGGGGTTCGGTGGGTGGCGTGTTGGTGAGATCGATAGTGGACGAAGAGGTTTGTGCAGTCCTTTTTGATATCGAAGGTGCATGTGCAAAGGAAGGAAGGTTCGTAGACGTAGACGGTGAAGATGGTCCCATAACCGAAGCTGTAAGCGGGGGCAGCAACTTTCCGGGCGGGCCAATGGGCACGACGTTCACCCCAAACCCAGGGGGTGGTTGTGGATGCACGACAGGTATATTCAGAGGAGAGTTGATCATGACAGAGTGGTATCGTGGGCCAGGAAGGGTGCTGCTGTTAACGGGGCTGGCATATGGTGTGGACGGTGATGTAGGTAAAGTGGCAGATATTGGGTTTTGTCCAGGTAGCGCGGATGGTGCGGATGCTTGTCGTCTCGGTGGCATGGAGTGTAACTGGGTATGCATTGTGGTATTTGCGGCCGTCGGTATTGATGATAGTGGTGTATCCGGGTTAGGGCTGCCATTCGTCCATCCGTGGACGACTGGTTTCGAGCCAGGCAACCTGAATCCTTGGGGGTCGATCTACACGGAGTGACATTCAGTGATTATATATATGGTCGGACCTCATATACGCACCTCCATTATATCGTTTGAATGTCTCGATGAGCTCGATGATGGTCTCTGCATCGACATGAAAATCTTCAGGTAAACTGATTACTGAGAGGTTATCAGAAACTGTACCGATATTGTTGGAACTGATATCGTAAAGAATGAGTCTTTGACAAGGACTTCGTCTAAAGCTAGACTTACCAGATGTTTTGTGGTTTAACAAGACCTGATTTGCTTGCATAAGTGATTGAATCCCCGAGCTTGCATTTGGAGTGCTCGGTTGGCTTCTTGAGATATTTAGCATAGGTACTCCGGACATGTTGGGTATAGAAATATGAGGACGAGCTTGGCGAGAAGTGGCAGTCTGCGCTCGAGCTTGCTGTCCGGTAATGATTTGTCTTCCGGGAAGTGCATTCTTCTGCCCGCGAGCTAGAAGTTGCTGTTGTTGCTGCTTCTCTAAAGCTTCTTGAACGGATTGTGGTATAGATGGTTTAACCGCACTCGACTGCCCGCCGGCCATCATCCCATTCTGTTGACCCGAGACTACAACCTGCTGTGGTGGTTGAGTTGGCAACGGCGGTTTTTCCAGTAAGAAAATCTTCTGCAGCGTCACGATCTGCTGCCTCAGTTGGGTGCAACAGCCCTGCAATCGCGCGTATTCCGATTGCAGACGTGCATATTCTGGATGTCCGGCCGCGAGACTCGCCTCCCTGTTCAAAGTCTCTTTATTCTCCCTCTGCATCGCCAAAACCTGCTGCTCCAACGAGTGGATCGTGCCCGTGTAGAATCGCTCCGCGATAACCTGCTTCTCTTGAATGGTTTTGGCCATACGCGAGAGCCGCTTGTTATCTTCGTACAACTTCTTGTTCTCTTCCTGGAAGTGGTTAACGCGATTCTGGAGCTCGGCAAGTTTATGTGCCATCCCAGGGCGATAATTGAGTTCTTGCAGACAGCCGTTGGCGGTCCGTGAAAGTATCTCAATGACCTTTGTTCGGAACTCGGGTGTTGTGAAATGTGTCTGAATAGAAGTGGGACTTGACAATCAAAGAACACACCCAGCGCGACCGAAAAAAAAGAAAGACCAAGATTCAGTCTGAGTAAAAAAGAAAAAACAGCGAGAAAGATCAGAGCACAGAGACACGACTTACCTCCTATTGAGATCCCCGCTCGTATTCTGATGGAAGGTCCCCGCGTGAGGTTGGGTGGTCATTTTGGGAGTGTGCACAACGCGGATGAAACGAGGATCCGGGGACGCGTCCCAACGATGGATTTGCACAATCAAGTCCCTCAGCTAATGCCGAAAGCCCAATTTCATTTCGGTCCTCGCGGCCCGCTGCTGGACGGTATTAGGCCGAACACGTGGAGTTCATGTCTACCCCCGCTGAATGCGCCTCGCCCTTCGCGTGAAACACAAATTGAGAGGCGTGTGTCGTGAGTGGGAGAGTTTAAAAGAATGGTTGGAGTGTTTGAGTTGTGATGTGACTAAACTCCTGATCCCAGAACAAATGAGCTTTCGGCGGTGGCTTGCATTGCCCAGAATTCCGGCCGGCATATTTGCTATTCCAGGTTTAGCCTACCTCCCTTCCAAGGCACTACAAATAAATAGACTTTTCGGGGCAATTTCCTTCCCGTATATACTTAGGTCGTGTGCTCGGAGCATACATAGCTTTGTTGGAAAACCGAACTACAAGAATAGCGCACGGAAACATGCAACTGCCGTGGCCGTTGGCGAAACCTTTAATGCGCTCCAAGTAGACTACGCTCCCCATCGTGGAGAACTCCAAACAGTCCGCCATTATGTAAAAGTGTAAAAGTACATTGATAGGTACAGGTGCTGCTAAACTTTTGTATGCAGGGTTGTAACACTTCAGGAAAGCATAATATAGTCCCAAAAGAAAGATGAAGGTATGGATAGTCCAGGGATGAGAACACCTCAATTCATACAGACACATAATTCAAAGGCATAAGGTAAATGCGAAAGAAAGAGCAAGATGGAAGACAAAGCAATTCCACCCATGTCAACGAAAGCCGAGCTATAGAACAATCAAATATTTTATATCTATCCGTTAGCAGTAGGAGGGATAGGCGGCCGCGGTATTGTAGATGCCGGTGGCGCGCCTTCAAGTTGTCGCGTGGGAAGAGGAGGCGTTGAGGGGGGGCTAGCGGTTGAAACTTCAACATAACCAGAACGTTGGGGTGGTGTTGCAGTTGAATTGGTGGACGTGACGGTTTCATAAGTTGGGGGCGGGGGAAAGTAAGGAGGGACGGGGTCACCCGTAGGCGAACGTCTGAGCGCGAGGGGGTTACGTTCCAACTCTTCCAATTCTCGCTCCAACTGGTGTCGGTGCAGCACGGCGGCAATGCGGTCGCGCTTAGGTGTCTTATTATAGACATAGCAACAGCGTAGGCAACTGATTATGACAGCCAGTCCTATAAGCCCTCCGAGGACCTCAAAGACGATGACGATAGGTTTTTGAGAGGAGCGACGTTCATCACGTGGGCGTTCGTCGATGGCCGTAGGCGCAATTGTGATGGTGCGAGTCCTATGGTGTGTAAAGTGACCGGGCGGCGGAGTGAGAATTGCAAGCGAGGCCTTGCGGGATGATGTTGGACGATGGAAGGTTGAGCGGCCTCTGGTAGTGGTGGAATTCGAAGTGGTAGTTGCATGAAAAGAGATAGAAGGCGAAGAGGGATCAACGACTGTGGATGTCGGCGCGGCAAGTGAGCTAGTCAGAGGTAAGCACACAGGAAGGATGATGGTGCAGGACGCGGGACGAACCAGATGCAAGGATAGAGCAAAAGGAAGAGGATGAATGAGTATTGCATGACGTCTAGGTGAACGAGCTTTGTGGCATGAGTTTTTTCGTGTCACAGTCCATCCATTGCACAGGAAGTGGAAGTTAGGCCCGTTTAAGGGACAATCTAGGTTGTGACAAGAAGCAGGAACAGTGTTGGGTTAGTAGGCGCCGGAGACGCGCTAGAGCTGCGGAGATGAGGTGCGAAAATCATCCTGCTTCCAGATAAGATTAGATAAACCGTCGCCAGGAACATCGTTGATTATGTGATCAATGCGGTATTTCTGGTTTTCGGCCGGTGCACGTGAATAAGATTTGGAGAAATGGTACCCAGGTCCTGCTCGGAAATGACAACTCCAGACTCCTAACATAACTTATAACCTTTCTGCTCACTCATTCCTTGTTCTTCCTCCTTCCCTGCTCCCATCCTTTCCCTGCGATGCTGGCTCTCCACCAATCCTCTAGTCCCGTCGAGACCTCTGATCTTGCCCTCCTCGACCTCCTCACAGGTCCCGCTCGTCCAACTGCCAAATCTATCCTACCACGAAGGGACTCGGCCCTAGATCCTCTCCTCCTCGCAGCTGCAGCCGCATCAGGTCCCCACGTCACCCGCAATCACTATCATCATGACTTCTTCCCGGGTGTCATGGTCCCCCAGGCGGAAGGCGCTTGGGACTGGGCGAAATGGACAGGCGAGGATGCTGCGAACAAAACGGAAAGGAAGCGCCTTGCCTACGTGAGCAGGCAGGCGCCACGCCGTCAACGGTTAGGAATGTCTACGAATGACAAAGAAACAAAGGAGAACAATATTTCGCGTGGGATGGATCCACTAAAGGCAGTCGACAATCTCCCACCCACTCCCAAAAAACGTCGTTCATCGCTCGTTCCCACACAGAATAACGTCGTCCCCGAGGAAATTACTCATAAGCCAACACCAATCGTCGACGTGCTCTCGTCATCAGCCAAGCCGCTTACAGATGCAAAGTCCCACGTCGAGGTCAAGTGTATGGCTCGAACTCGCATACCAACGCCACATGGACCGGCTTTCCTCCATCTCTACCACAATAATCGTGATAGCAAGGAACATCTCGCGATTGTCATCGATCCTGCCCAATTTAGCGATGATCCCACACCGGCTCCCCCCATTCGTTCACGGTCGCTTGATGCTGTCTGGAGTGAAAACGAGACAGAAATGGACCGTATTACGCGAGGTGCCTATGTTGGGCGATTGTCTCCGACATCGCAGCGAGCATCTGATCCGTCATCTGCCACCCCTGCATCCTATCAAATCAACAACGCCTCTATCCCCGCCCCGTTAATCCGCATCCATTCTGAATGCTTCACAGGCGAAACTGTTGGGAGCATGCGATGTGATTGCGGTGAGCAGTTAGATGAGGCCATCAGGCAGATATCCCAACCTATCCCCGTTTCGTCTTCCGATCCGACTTCCAACGCCGCCACAATTCCCGGCCGCGGCGCCATCATTTATCTCCGTCAGGAGGGCCGGGGTATTGGACTGTTGTCCAAGATCCGCGCCTACAACCTCCAGGACTTAGGCCACGACACCGTTACTGCCAATCTCATGCTCGGGCATAAGGCGGACGAACGCGGTTATGAGATCGCTGGTGCCATTCTCCGTGATCTTGGCCTGGGGTCGCAGGATGCGACGTCGGAAGGGGTCCGATTATTGACGAACAACCCTGACAAAGTTGAGGCTTTGCAGAAGGAAGGGATCAAGATAACAGAGCGCGTGCCTATGATACCACGAAGTTGGCAACAGCGCAAGCAGAAAACCGAGTTGAAGAAGTCGGTGGAAGAGGAACAGGACGCAATCACACGACAGCAGAAGGAAGCGAAGGAGAGGATATCAGGTGCCACGCTCATTGGTGGCAACGCTGTACATGGGGAGGATCTCGAAAAATACCTGCGGACGAAAGTCTTGCGTATGGGGCATATGTTACCCTTGTGGCTTGAAGATACCGCTTCAGATTCACCTGTTTATTGATTACTTTATTTCTCGCCCGATTCTCGGGCTACCACACCGTTAGTTTATACCTTTCTACTGCTTGATTCTTAAATTTAGTGTTACGATGTTGTTAGGATTAGGAACATTGTTGCATCATCAAATCTCTAGAGGGTTTGTAGCTAAAGGATACAAGATGGGATATTTATAGCATGGTACCAAGCACGCATACAATCTATATCCTTCTATATCACCATAACGCCCTCTAGACAGGTTGCTTATGCAGGCTCTGTTAAACTCCATGTTCATCGATTTCAGTATATGAATATGGAGCCCCGCACTCAATAATTCCGACAGATCCGACCCCACACGTTCGACCTCCGATGTTCGGCCAGCAGCACAAAATCCAGCAGAAAAACATCTCCAATAAATCTGCGGAAGCACCGCTACATCCACTCTGCACCCACAGCTCACCAGCCTGAGCAGTTGCGTAATTTGGCGCTAAGGTTCAAGGCAAGAAGATCCTACGGTTGTCAGGGTCATATTAGACTGCAACGGTGGCGCTTCCGCAGGCCAAACCCAAGACTTCAGCATTTCACTCTCTTCCTTTCCCTCACTTCATTCGTCTCACCTGCCTCTCAAGCTATCTCAGTTTCATATACTACGCCACACCCGCTGCTGACCGTATTTCTTATACGGTCCAAGCAGTTCCTACTTGCTCCCAGACACACAGTCGTTCCCTACCCGTTTCCCCTCTACCTACCTTCCCCTTCTCTTCTTTATTTTTAGGCTATCTGAAGCGTAGTTGATCATCATGCAGGAAAAATACCAGAATCTTGATGGAATGGCATATGCGCTGGAGCAGGAGAAAGCGCGACGGAGGAAGTCGAGGTGGATTGTGGGTTCAACGCGCTATTCACTCGTCTACTAATAACCCACCCACCATTTCGTCTCTCCTTCCCCGTTTGCAAATTTTAGGTCATTTGTTCACTCTTCACCCTCCTTATCCTCGCCGGCGGAGGCGTGGCTGCGTGGTATTTCATCAGCCACCGGAATGGCAATAGCTCGACGCAATCCAACCCCGACAAATCCGGCAGTGGTAATACGAATGTCGATATTGGCGATGATCCTAGCAAGTTTGAGAAGGACCCACGGTTGCGCAGGTCGTTCTATGGTATTGCATATACCCCCGAAGGTTCTCTCATGCCCAATTGCGGGAACAAACTTGGTACGTTGTTGCCATGTCGGGTGTGTTCTTCGAGGACTCTCAGTGCTGACCTCATGAACAGAAAATGTTATCAAGGATATTCAAGTGCGTCCTGCTTGTCCTCATCCACACACGTTTAATCTAACTTCATAATCCCCTCTAGCTTCTCTCTCAACTGACAAGCCGCATCCGCCTCTACGGCTCCGACTGCAACCAAACCGCCCTTGTTGTACGTCATATTCACCCTCCTAAGTTTCGCATGTTCTAAATTTACCTTTTTCGCCTTCATTGGCGGATCTTCAACTCCATATGTACAGCTTGAAGCGATCAAACAAACCAAAGTCGAGATGGAAGTTTACCTTGGTAACTATGTTGTGCCCGACGACAATGCGCCGTACCAGAGGCAACGCGCAGCTATCAAGGAAGCCATTGAGACATACGGTCCTGACCACGTTGCGGGAATCACTGTCGGTAATGAGTTTATGCTCAAGTATGTTTTCGTAGTTTCGAATGCGGTTGTTCGATGGCTTATATTTCGTCAGCTACCTTACCGCCCACCAATCCAAGGACCCGGATAGCCCCATTGGTCAACAAGGTATGTAACAACGCAGTTCGAGGGGCATTTCCCTGTCACTAACATTTTTTTTATTTGTTAGGCGCTGCCATCCTCAAGGCTGACATCGATGATACACGCCAAATGATTGCAGACATGAAGCTTTCTAAGCCCATTGCCATTGGTACCTCGGATGCCGGAAGTTTCTTTAACAAAGAGGTTCTGGCTTCCGTTGATTATGGCGTTCGTATCCAGTGTCTTCCCAGAAAATGAGCTGGAGAACGAAACTGACGGTTGGAAACAGATGTCGAACGTGCACGCCTGGTTCGCAAACACGACGGCCAATGATGCTGCCGCCTGGGTCTTCAAATTCTTTGATGAGACTAATGTCCAACCTGCTTCGCAACTTGCCAACAAACCCAAGATGTACATTGCTGAGACCGGTTGGCCCACGGTATGTCATTGTCTTACCATACTTGGGAGAAGAAGGCTAATTCTTCCCGTCCTTAGAAATCTTCGGACGCGGGCAATGCAAGCAATGGAGGCTCTCCTGCATCCGTCCCAAGTCTTCAGGTGAGCACACCTCAGTCACGAAAATGATTATTTGCCGAGCGTCATCACATCAGACTTTCATCGACAACTTTGTATGCCAAGCCAATTCTCAGAACGTCGGATACTTCTTCTTTGAGTTCTGTGATGAGAAGTGGAAGGATGATATTTATGGTGGCGTTGAGGGTTGGTGGGGTCTCTTCAACGGAGAGTAAGTTCGCCAAACTTTGCTTTGCCCAACCTCCCTTCTGACTTGACTGCTTCTCAGCCGAACCCTTAAGGATATCACGATTCCAGACTGCCCCCCGCCTTGAGGCGCTTGAGACCTCGTCTTTCCTGCCTCCATAATGACCGTCTATTCTTGATCGAGTATTACTACGCTTTTCCACGGACTACAATGGGGAACCTGCCGCTCATTTGAAATCTGTTCATATTAGCTTGTGGTGAAATGATATTTGGACATTTGAGCTAGCTCTCTAAACTCTTGGAGTGGTTGTATGCTGGAAGACGTTACCTAGGTATGAGTGACACTGAAGACGCGGTGCTCTTGTTGTCTAAAAGTCGATCACGACCCAAATCCCCAACGCATCGCAAACTCGTTTACATGAGAGATTTTAGTAGGAGCGAAAGTAAAGGTGCTTGATAAGGCAAATGGCGAGGATGTCTTCGCACGAGTTGAAGGCTGTTGCATGGCAGAATGTGAATTGCAAACTCGGGATGAAATGATGTTGGCAAGAATTGAAATTGGTGACTGGTGTGGCGCACTGGTGGCGCCACCATAGCTGGTCGGAAACGAAAAAGAACCCAAGGAGCTGGTGACCGAGAATGACCGCTTTAACCAGCCGGATGCTATCCACAGAATGGAGTCTCCGATCTCGAGTTGCTGTCGGATATTATTGCCAGATTCTGCGAAAAAGAATTCGTCGTGACGAGCTGAGAAAAAAAGAAGTACACCAGCATCTACTGGGCTATTTTCTTGGCGAGTGTTCACAGGACGGGCACAACCCTCCAGCATGTGGTACATTCTTCAGCTATTGCTCTTGTTCTTCGTACCCTGGATCCTCGGCTCATGTAGCGCGGAACATCCGAAGGAACCTGCACAGTATCAGGAGCTCCCAAGTCTAAGGGAGCAGGCCAAGATCGAACAGGCATGGCAGGCAGAACGAATAGCACGTATCCCGACGCTGTTGCGAAAACATAATGCAGACGCATGGCTGGTGAGTTATTCAGCTTAATGGCATCAGTATGGTGTTAACAGGAATGCACTCCCGGAATCGCAGATGGTCCAAAGAGAACATGCTGAAGACACGATATGGTGGTCGATGAAGAATGCAACGGCATTTGATTCACACCGACGGACTGTTGTCCTCTTTCACACTAACTCCTCCACTACTGCGGGGCTGCCGAATCCAATCGTTTGGGTTGATAATACTGGCCAAGTATGGCCCGAACTGCGGGCAACCTTTGAAGAGCATGACTTTCGGCGGATTGTTGTGAATACCGACCGGAATATCGCCTTTGCGGGTGGTCTTCACGTAGGGGAGTACGAAGTCCTGGCGGAAGAGTTGGGCGAAAAGTGGACCGAGAGGATGGTGAACGAACCCATGCTTGCGATTGAATACGTCGCAACCCGGGTTGATGGTCATTTGCCATATTATCGGAAGCTACAAGAAATTGTCTGGGCGATGCTGGAGGAGGGATTTTCTCATAAAATTATTCAACCTGGAACCACTTCAACGGAGGTCTGCTCCCTTCTCAGTCGGTGTTCATTCCTTTGAACTCAAGAAAGTAATAGGACCTTTCGTGGTGGTTCAGGGAGAAAATCCAAGAACGAAATTTAACTACTTGGAATCAACCCCGAGTCTCCGTTCTTGTCGAAGCCTCCTATCCGGGCTGGGAAGGCACAGACGACATAATTCAAGAGGGAGATATCCTCCACATCGATTTTGGTATCACAGCGATGGGACTCAATACAGATACTCAACACATGGCGTATGTCCTCCGGACAGACCAAGATCTACCCGAGGGGGACGCCCCACAAAGTTTGAAGGACGGCCTCAAGAAGGCAAATAGGATGCAAGATATTGTGCTCGCCAACATGAAACCGGGTACTACGGGAAACCAAGTCCTGCAGCAATCCTTACAGCGGATGAAGAATGAAGGGATTGAAGGCCAGATTTATTGTCATCCCATTGGTGATTGGGGACACGATGCAGGGGCTGTAATTGGTATGTTCAACCATTGCACCGACTGGAGAGTTTCTAAAGGACGACCTAAACAGGCTTCCTTAACCTGCCTCAGTATGTGCCTGTTATTGGAGAGCTTCCTCTCCTCCCGAACACATATTACAGTATTGAACTCTACGCATATCATTTCGTGGAAGAGCGGAATGAGACCATTCGGTTCCGTATCGAAGAAAATGCCTACTGGAACGAAGACGCACGATCATGGCAGTTTGTCAGGGGAAGGCAGGAGAGGTTTCACCTGGTAGACAAACGGAAGGCTTTCACGGGTTCTTTGGTAGTTCAAAGTCCATGACTGTAATAGATATAATCCTATTCTCTCCAATGGACTACTGGCTTTCGATCGTCAACGCGTCAACGAAGAAGGCTAATAATCGTGTATTATCCACAACTATGAACAACGAAAACATAAGGGCAATGAACATGACGAACAGCGAAACATGATGGTCCGAGCGAAACGTAGCAGGAAACCAGTCCACACCGCTCTAACACTATGCATGATTAGAACATATTAGCCAACTTGCTTGCAGCCTCCCTCGCATCCAATCGCGGCCTCGTCGGCTGAACACGCATCGACTGCGACATCTGATGCGGCCTGACTTGCGCCAGCGGGTCAAGCCCAGCACTGTGATGCTGGAATCCTGCGTGAGGTCTAGCTGGAGCTCCATGATATAGCGGAGACGCAGTCGCAGACCGTGGGACCGCGTCACTACGCAGGGGGTCAAAAGGTTGTGATCCCCCGGGCAGACTGGGAGTAGATGCGGACATGCTGGCGGATTGAGGATCCTGTAAGTGGGACGGTGCTGTAGGCTTAATGAACATCGACTTTGCACCGTCGGCGAAGCGGCCACCAAGAGGTGGTTCGTGGAGCGGTGACCTAAGTGTTGGGGGTCCGGCACTCGGTGATTGTGCAGGTGGTACGGGAGATTGGGTGGGCGTCTGGTTGACAGAGGGTGGGAGCGGTTGGGATTGCGGTGGTGCAGGCGTCGTGGTCGTTGATGTTGAATCAGGTACAAGAGGTTGAGGGGTGACAGCAGGGTTAGGTGGAGGACTAGATGTATTCAAGGGATCGGCCGGGGCCTGCGGTGACGGTTGTCGTTGTGCTGGGGCTGCAGGCTGGAGTGTTGGGTGTGAATTTGTGGAAGGGATTTGAGGAGCTGATAGGGGATCGGCAGAAAGAGGCGGCTTGAAGTTCGAGTGCGCAGGAGCACCTGCACTGAAGGAAGTAGGCGGTGGTGTTGATAAATGTGGTGGTGCGTGATGGAAGCCATTTGTGGGTTGCGCGACAGGTGCAGAGCGAGGATGATCATAATAATCTTCGAGAGGCGGTATGATCTTCGGCTTGGGTGGGCCGGCCATAGGAAGAACCTTCTTCGCAGCATTCGCAACGTCCGTTCTAAGAGCTTCCAACTCTTTTAAGAGTTGTTTCTCATACATAATCGAGGACCTTGCATGTTCTATGAGAGCCGTCGTGATGTCGTCATTAGCGTAACGGTTGTGGGTCTGAAGAGCACGGTGCAGATTCTGAGATATCCCTTCCGCTCTCTTCGCCAGTATTTGTTCATAACGGTCGGCCTAAGGAGATTTGTTTAATGATGGAAAATTCTAAGCGGTACATTCAACAACACACACCTCTTCCATATCCGCCAAAGCTTCATCGACCTTCTCTGGACGGATGTTAGAACTTGCTTTTAGGCGTTCTATGTGCCGGCGCTTGGATATAGTTGTCTTAACAGCGGCCTGGTATTCCTCCAAAACACCGGTACGCATCTGGAGCGTTTCTTTTGCCGACCGAGCATTCATTCCTTGATACCCAAGCGAGTCCGCTAAAATCACGCATTCACTAATAGCCTGTGCGTGGTCTAGATCTGCAAGGCTATGCCAAGCCCGACCAATCTTGCGCAGTGCGTTCCCGAGAGGTGGATGAGCCTCCGTTGTTGCGACGTTGATGAGCTTATTCCCCATTTCTGCATGTGCGCTGGCGAGGGCTGTATAGGGCGGTATGAATGTCTTTAGAGTGCATCCTTGGATTCCGGACGGTGTACTAACTTTTGCGTGTAACAGCTAATTTATCCACTGCCTTTGCGGCGTCAAAGAATTGACCTTCCAACTTTGTTAACTCGAACCTGGCACGTTGAAGATCTTCATCCTCGTCGGGCACGTGTCGCCGGATGAGGCTGAACCCTGTGGAGGCTTTCTTTCGGGGTCTAGGAATAGGTTGATATCCGAAGTCGTTTTCGATGAATGCGCGAACGTCTTCATCGTTGACGAGAATTGGATCTTCACAAACTCGAGTGATCCATCGTTGTAACATAATCTTCACGAGACGGTCATCCTCCTCATCAGTAGGCGCCGAGGTTTGTGCCAGGGGCAGCGCTGGGACGATGGTTTGTGGATTATTCTGAACGATGGATTCATAGAATTGTTGGAACTCGAGATACGATCGTGACACGTTACGATAAGTGGTGCCAGTGAAGTTGGACAAATTGGTCTAGTTGCGCCGCATGTGAGTAGGCAACTTCGGTCCATGTTTTATCTACGGACCTGCGCGTCAAACTTGACGAGAATATCCCGTCGGTTTCTGTCTAAGCCAGTAATTTTGACTTTCAGATATGGCTCCGGTCGTTCAAAGCTAGTTCCGTTAGAAGTTGTTATCTCTCTCGGAGATATAAGACCCGCTTCAGGCTGTCCATATATCTGAGGTTCTCTGCCATAGCGGCCTGGTGTTGGACCTCTGTCGGGAGTTGAGGTGCCTGGGGTTGGGGCTGGTCGGAGGTTGGGGATTGGAGAGCCTGGGGGACGAGGGGTTGTTGGCCATGGAGGGATGTCTGGATTCTCAGCACCACGAAATGCAGCAGTTGAGTCGAGTGGGTCGAACATGGTCGTCTGCAGTGAAAAGCAAGGTCCTTCTCAGGGATACTATGCAGGCAGCTCTGCATTATGTAATTCAAATTCGCTGCAATGGAAGTATTCACGTGGATGGAGGTTATCTCGGGCTCGTTGGTCGACGTCGACGACAAAGCTGCCTTTTAATCATGGCTGTCGACGACAAAACGCCAGAGACTAAAGTCAACGCCGTGCCTTCTGAACGAACAAATACACCTAATTCTTCCCCTAGCCCAGCAACATTACCAACTCCAGTATCCGAAACACACACTCCCGTTCCTCCGAGTACCGAGGATAGGTCACTACTGCTTTCGAGGGCTCGCTCTTTCTTGCGATCCCCCCAAATTGCCAACCAAGATGTCTTCGCAAAGCGACAGTTTCTTCGAGAAAAGGGCTTCCATGAACCTGAAATCGATTCTCTCCTACGGGACGCGGTGGGTGGTTGCTTCAGCGAGAACAGAACTCGTACTAAGGCCTTGATTCAGCCTCCTTCGGCTCCCGTAGTTCCACCTCGCACATACCCACAACCTCCCCCCTCCAACCTTCCTAATCTCTTGTTAGGACTCTCAAGGGTCTTCTCCTGGCTAGCTGGCGGTTCTGCTCTCCTCGTATTCGTCTATTACGTGGGTCGGCCTTTGCACGGTGACGCTACCTGATTATTGATCGGCACTTCTTAGCGCTTTCTTCTGCCTAGGATTACCCAGTCTTACATGGCGAGGCACTCCCTTAAGAGTCATCATCTCACCTTGATGCGACGGTTTACAACGTCTCTTTCTTCCTTCAAAGAAAGCCAAGCGGAAGCTTGGTCAATTTTTCCAAAGGCCGACCCCTGGAGAGAGCCGACAGGATATTCCAAATACTCCTCCGTTGACGACGTCACAAGCTCTTTTACTGACGGGGAAGAAGAATACGACGGGGTACCTCCCGTGACAATATTGCGCTGCGGCCTGGCAGATCTTACCAAAGGACAAGACGGTGAACAGAAGCCAACAACAGAGGAATTGTTCCGCTACCTAGAAGAGAAAATTCCTTGGCTTTTGTCAGATGACGGCTTAAAGTATGAGGTGAGGCTTCCGACGAAATTTGACACCTGATTTTCCTGACTGTTTCATTAGCAACGTCTTTGGGAAGTCCTTTCTTCATGCCCCCTTTTCACAGCGAGCCCTCCTTTAGCCTCGTCGTCAACAAGTCAAGCACCCCAGCCCCCCGCACGCTGGAGTTACTCACCCCCGCTCCCGCCCGATCCCTCTCCCGTGGTCAGGTCTTTGTCATCACTCAAGATATCTCTTCCCAAAGACCAGGCATCTAAACCCAGTGTCCTTCAGAATACGCTACAGACTTTATCTGAATTCACTGGATACATCAGCACTCAAGTCTATATGCCCTACCGCCCCCCAACAAGCGGTGCCGGGATCGGTAGCAATTTGAACCCCGTTGAAGAGCAGTTACGCAGGGAAATCCGCGCGCTTAAAGGGCTCGTGTTGAACAGGTGAGTGCATATGCGAGTTCCAACGTGAATATACTAACGCCGCGGCACAGGCGCTCATTCATGCCATCGGTAGCGCGTGCACCGACCTTACTAGCTTCAACACCATAGGCATGCCATTAACAGTACATATTAACATTAACGTAGTTACCCCGATACAGCCGCAACGCACCGGGACTGACAAATGCACTTTTCCGAAATTGCTGTTAAAATTGAAGCTCGAGGTCAGCAGCGTCCATTCCAACTAAACAACAAGTCAGCGCAGGACACAGGTTCTTGCGCCTTTGGAACATACGTCCGGGTGACGGTGTCATCAGGCGATAAATGCTATTACGGATAACCCTGTTATCTCGCTTTTCCGTTTCTTTTTTTTTTTCTTTGCACAGGTCTCTGCTATTCCTGATAACCGAATCCTGCCGTTCACTGTCGGTGATGCTATTGGCTTTATCTTATAAAAGAGGGCAGAAAGGACTTTTTCCCCGCATCCTTCACTGTCAGCATTACTCACTGTAACTCAACGCACATCCTACTCCAACACATGGCCCTCATAACTCGCAAATCGTTCAACCGCCCCTGCGTATGTTCTTCACTCATTTTTGCTGTAGTCCACCTCCTTACCTTAGCCACAGAAGGAGGCCTGCCTAGATTGTACCAAGAAGGGAATCAAGTAAGGTCTTTTCCCATCCTTCTCCTTATGTTCACTCACCACATCTTGCAGATGCAACTGTGAATCGAAACGCCGTTCCTACTCGAACCAAGACTTTTGAGAGTGGTGAGCGCTCGGAAAAAGACACGGCCTCGTTTGTGAGTCCGGCTATCCCGGGGCTTTAATAGCAAACCTCATACCAGGATCTCCTAGCTCTGAATCTTCTAGTCTTTTTGGCTTCATGAACCTTCGGAAGTCGTGCTCACGCTGCATTTGTCTCGTCACTTTTCTTCATGCCTGTTCAAGGTTGCGCAATTTCCCCATCTGTAGCTTTAGTTCTCTTGCTTTCTCACCACGGTGCTTTCGATTACTGTCTTCTTGCTTTTACGATCTCTTTGGGTTCCTTAGAGCACCTAATGTGGCTTATTTGTACTATTTTTTGTGCGTATACCTGAAGAACCTTTGGCATAGACTTTTCTCTTTAATTGCTTGTAGCTTTGGACCTAGTTAGTCTTTGCATTAAGTTTGGCGGCCGTCCCACAATAAGCTTTGAGGCTATGTGCGGGTGTCAAAGCATTAAGGGCATGGATTCATGTAATTTCCTTGCTTGGCAAGGTTTCTTCACCCCCTATAATTCCATCAATCCGTCTCATCGCGCACACAAGTACAAACAGTCCTTTACCTATCTTATTTCCGACCACAGGTAACCAAATGGCAAACACTGCCAAGCAAGGGACGAAGTCGACACTTCTAGTTAACAAAGTGACGACCTTGGCTAGTACTATGTTTGCAGCGTTCGACCTTGTTGGAGCCCGATTCAACAGCCAAATACGACATGGATGCATATCACGCCTGCCACTGAGCTTGCCCACACTCCCACAGATCTAGCACACAACTACACCTCAGGTGCTCATCTGATTGGCAACCCACGCGGACGGGAACTCGGCACAACGCAAAAACTCTTTTACACTCGCAATTTCGTCATCGATAAACAGCAAACCACGGGAATCCCAGTATGACGACAACGGCGCCCTGTACTATGGCTAATGTTGGAAGCGGAACTGGGAACAAAAACATGGCTGAAAACCGTTGGAACTCTGAACATTACATTCCTCGGGATGGCGTCCGCCCAGCCTTCAACAACAAGAAACCACTCCTCATTGGCATTACGACTCGGAGGAGATGTGTGGCTATTCGATTGCGGTGAAACCACCCAGCACCAGATCCAAAGGTCAAAGACTGTCAACCTGGGGAAAATCAAGAAGATACTCACCACGCATGCGCCGGTATGTGTGCGGTTCACAAAACTTCTCTCCGATTTACGTGGCGCAGAGTTCCTGCGCCGATACTCCATGTCGTTCGGGTTACTAACGGAAACGTGTTTCTTAGGTGACCATATCTTTGGGTTCAAGCCTCTTCTCGCGAGTTGCATGAATGGGGCTAGGGGTACAGCAGAAGGAATTGAAGACCCACGAACTCACACAAATGCCTCTGGACTTGCAAGTCCAATTCAGTCACAATGAACTTCTCGTTTTCATCGTTGACCCCTGCGGGCACAGCCGTTGGAAATTTACGGGCCTCTTGGCACGCGAGCATTCATTCGGACGGCACTATTCTACACGCATACCAATCTTGACGGGACATACGTTGTTCATGAACTGCGGTTCCCACCTGGCCCTCAGACGGGCGACTTTACTGCTGTTTCGCGGCTACCCCTTGAACTGGAAGGTCGTAATATTAGGCAAGTTGACGGAATATGGGAAGACATCTATAAAGATGCTGTAACCCCAGTGTCGGCGGCACCGATTCAACATTCCGTACCCTGCGTCGGGTATGTGGTGAATGAAGCGCCCATTCCTGGAAAAATCGATCCCCAAAAGTGCATCCTCGACATCAAAAGGACTAATATACCAATGTCCGTGATGCGGCAATTACAGCAAGGGCTTTCTGTCGAGTTGTCTGATGGTACAATTCTACAAGGACCGCCACGAAGGAAAGGACGCAAGCTTGTCGTTCTTGGTGATGCATACGACCCCTCGCCAATTGCACCGCTTGTATATGATGCAGATCTGCTGATACATGAAGCCACGAATGCTTATCTTCCCGGAATAGATCCCGATACAAAGGAAACCGACACATATGAAACAGTCGAGGAGCGGGCTAAATCAGGGGGCCATTCCGCGCTTCAAACCGCCGGTGTAGCGCTTCCTTTTGCCTCGGATTGCGCAATCTTACATGGCGAGGCACCCCCCTAGGAGTCATCATCTCACTTTGATGCGACGGCTTACAACGTCTCCTTCTTCCTTCAAGGAAAGCCAAGCGGAAGCTTGGTCCATTTTGCCAAAGGCCGACCACTGGAGAGAGCCAACAAGATGTTCCAAATATTCCTCCGTTGGCGGCGTCACAAGTTCTTTCACTGACGAGGAAGCACAGTACGGCGGGGTACCCCCGTGACAATATTGCGCTGCGGCCTGGCAGACCTTACCAAAGGACAAGACGGTGAACAAAAGCCAACAACAGAGGAATTGTTCCGCTACCTAGAAGAGAAAATTCCTTGGCTTTTGTCAGATGACGGCTTAAAGTATGAGGTGAGGCTTCCGACGAAATTTGACACCTGATTTTCCTGACTGTTTCATTAGCAACGTCTTTGGGAAGTCCTTTCTTCATGCCCCCTTTTTACAACGAACCCTCCGTTAGCCCTGCCATCAACAAGTCAAGCACCCCAGCCTCCTACACGCTGGAGTTACTCAACCCCGCTCCCGCCCGATCCCTCTCCCGTGGTCAAGCCTTTGTTATCGCTTGAGATATCCCTTCCCAAAGGCCAGGCATCTAAACCCAGTATCCTTCAGAATACGCTACAGACTTTATCTGAATCCACTGGGTACATCAGCACCCCCGATCTACATGCCCTACCGCTGCCCAACAGGCGGTGCCAGCATTGGTAGCAATTTGAGCCCTGTTGAAAAGCAGTTGCGCAGGGAGATCCGTGAGCTTAAGGGGCTTATTTTAAACAGGTGAGTGCAAAACGTGAGCTCCGCGGCACAGGCGCTCATTCATGCCATCAGTACCGTGTGCACCGACTTCACTAACTTCAATACCATAGGCATGTCATTAGCACCACATTTTGACATTAACATAGTTGCCCCGCTGTAGCCGCAACCACATTTGCTTTGCGCCGGGACTGACAAATGCACTTTCCGAAACTGCTGTTAAAATTTGAAGCTCCAGATCAGCAGCGTCCATTCCAACCAAACGAAGTCATCCAGGGCACTGGTTCTTGCGCCTTTGGAGCATACCTCTGAGTCACGACGTTACTAGGCGACAAATGCTATTGCGCATAACCCGTTTAATCGCTCTTCCTGTTTGTTTCCCTTTCGCATTGCACAGGCTTTTTCCTGCTCCTGGGTTCGACTTGGCTCGTGCTGTGGTCCCGGCTATTCATGCCCTGTCCGTCGCTCTCTACGATGCTATTGACCTTACACTATAAAGGGGAGGGAGGGGCATCTGAGGGGCTTTCTTCATCATCAGCTTCACCGTAAACTGTACTCAGTATTACTCAATTCTCTTCCTACTCCGAAATATGTTCATGGCTCGCAAATTCTTCAAGCGCCCCTGCATGTATTCTTCACCTCCTTCCTTTAGCCAACAGAGGAGGTTCTGCCCACGCTGCAACAAAGACGAATCCAGGTAAAGTCTTTCCCCATCCTTCTTTCTCCTCACGCTCACTCACCATGTTTTGCAGATGCAAGTGTGAGAAAAAACATCGTTCCCGCTCGAACTAAGGGTTTGAGAGCGGTGAGCGTTCGGCAAAAGCATAGCCTTGTTTGTGAGTCCGAATATACAGCAAACTTCATACCAAGATCTCTTAGCTTTGAATCTCCTAGCCATTTTGCCTCATGGACCTTCGGGGTTGTGCTTGCGCCGTATTTTTCTCTTCAATTTTCTCCGTGCCCGTCCAAGATTGCGTGATCTCCTCATTTGTGTAGCTTTAGTTCCCTTGCTCTCTCGTCACGGTGCTTTCGATGACTGTCTCCTTGCTTTCTATGATCTTTGGTCTCCTTGAATCACCTGTTAATCTGGTTATTTGTGCTTTTTTCCTTCTGCGTATACCCCAAGAGCCCTAGACATAGACTTTTTTCGTTAGTTATCTGTAGCTTTGAATCCGATTAATCTTTGCATTGAATTTGGCAGCTGTTTCACAATAAGCTGTGAGGCTATGCGTTGGTATCAAAGCATTAGGGGCATTGGTACGTGCCTCGGAAGTGCCGACCCTGGCCGCTACTATGTTTGCGGACCTTTTTGGGGTTTGACTCAACAGCCAAATACGACTTGGCATGCATGTCATGCCTCTCACCGAGCTTGCTCATAGTTCCTTTCACCGTGTTTTCACACTCACAGACCTAGCACACGGCTACACGTCAAGTGCTCATTTGACCGGCATTTCACGCGGACGGAACACCGTCGGCAAAACGCAAAAAGTCTTTTACACTCGCAATTCCATCATCGATAAACAGCCAAACCACGGGAATCCCAGTATGACATCAAAGGTACCCTATACTATGGCTGATGTTGGGAGCAAAGTTGGGAACAAAAACATGGCTGAAATCATTGGGACTCTGAGCATTACATTCCTCGGGACGGCGTCCGCCCAGCCTTCAACAACAAGAAACCACTCCTCATTGGCATTACGACTCGGAGGAGATGTGTGGCTATTCGATTGCGGTGAAGCCACTCAGCACCAGATCCAAAGGTCAAAGACTGTCAAGATGGGGAAAATCAGGAAGATATTCATCACACATACGCACGGTATGTTGCGGTTCACAAAACTTCTCTCCGATTTACGTGGCGCAGAGTTCCTGCACCGATACTCCATGTCGTTCGGGCTACTAACGGAAACATGTTTTCTAGGTGACCATATCTTTGGGGTCAAGCCTCTTCTCGCGAGTTGCATGAATGGGGCTGGGGGTACAGCAGAAGGAACTGAAGACCCACGAACTCACACAAATGCTTCCGGACCTGTAAGTCTAATTCAGTCACAATGAACTTCTCGTTTTCATCGTTGACCCCTGCGGGCACAGCCGTTGGAAATTTACGGGCCTCTTGGCACGCGAGCATTCATTCGGACGGCGCTATTCTACACGCATACCAATCTTGACGGGACGTACGTTGTTCATGAACTACGGTTCCCATCCGACCCTCAGATGGGCGACTTTACTGCTGTTTCGCGGCTACCATTTGAATTGGAAGGTCGTAATATTAGGCAAGTTGACGGAATATGGGAAGACATCTATAAAGATGCTGTAGTCTCAGTGTCGGCGGCACCGATTCAGCATTCCGTACCCTGCATCGGGTATGTGGTGAACGAGGCACCAATTCCTGGAAAAATAGATCCTCAAAAGTACATTCCCGACATCAAAAGGACTAATACACCAATGTCCGTGATGCGGCAATTACAGCAAGGGCTTTCTGTCGAGTTGTCTGATGGTACAATTCTACAAGGGCCGGCGCGAAGGAAAGGACGCAAGCTTGTTATTCTTGGTGATACGTACGACCCCTCGCCAATTGCACCGCTTGCATATGATGCAGATCTGCTGATACATGAAGCCACGAATGCTTATCTTCCCGGAATAGATCCCAATACAAAGGAAACCGACACATATGAAACAGTCGAGGAGCGGGCTAAATCAAGGGGCCATTCCACGCCTCAAATGGCTGGTGCATTTGCGAAGCAGATACGCGCCAAGAAGCTCATTCTCAACCATTTTTCTTCTCGGTACCCGGGTGATGACTCGGAGGATAGCAGAAAAATCATGGAGGCTATTGGCAATCTAGCTGCAGGAGAGTATGGACAAAATGTAACCTGTGCCAGGGATTTCATGAGTTTTGATGTACCGCGTACTTAGGAATGACTCACATAACGGAATACAGCATTATAGCTCATCGTCACTGTCGTCTGGGGGCTCGGAAAGTTCACTACTGCCGTCAAATGTTTCCCCTTCTTCCAACTCCTCTGCTATTGGCTTCTTCTTCACTGCCGCCTCTTTTTCCTTCGGATCTTCTTCTAATTCGCCCATCTCGATATCATTGTCGGGGTTCTCTTCCGCCGCTTTCGGAGGTTCAGATCCTCCCGAGGTTTTCTCTTCGTCAATATCTTCCCTGGACGCTGACGGAGTCGGCATAGCTGAGTTAGCTCCAGTAGATCCGTCCGTATGAGCCTCAACGACAGATCCGCCAGCGTCCGGAACGGGTGTAGCCCGTATGGAGGGCGTCTCAGATACAGTATCCTTGTCCCTCCCGAAGAAGCGTAATGACGATAGTTCGGCAACGATCCCGTCGAGGGCGCTTTTGTGTCCTTGTATTGTCTTTTCCTGAGTCTCGTTCTCGGACCGGATGGCGGCCATGTCATTCTCGAGAGCAGCTATCTCTCTAAATCAGGTGAATGAAGACTTCGTGCTCCAGCGACATGGAACGTATTGACGCACTGCTCGAGCTCCTCCCTTGATGGTAAGGTGTGAATTTTCTCCGCCACAACATCATACTCCATTTTCCGCCGTCGTAGGATCTGTGCTTGTTCCAACGCAACTTTCAACTCCCTGATTTGGCTCTTCAGTGACTCATGGTCCTGTTCTATATGTCATCTGTCAACTAGCTCAAGCACTGCACCAGAAACGAGTCATACCAATCTTCAGCCTCTCCTTCTGGTAGTCCTCTACTTGCCTACTCTCCGCTTCACATGTCATCACGCTCTTCTTTAACAGCAATTGGAATGAAGCAAGCTCCACAAGAAAAGCTTCCCTGGCATCGTCGACAGGCGTCATTGATTGGGCTGTGTTGTCAGACGACCCAGGGGTTGTACTTGGAGTCGTGCTGGCGTTGATGTAGTTGTGAAACTTCTTGATGACGCGTTTGAGAGGCCTCTCGTCGTTGGTAATGCGTGCAAGGACGATGTGATCTACAACAGTAATCCATAGTCTATTAGCGCGAATTCAGTTGTAAGGTTCAATTGCATCAGGGCGAGCACTACCTTCTTCCTCCATTGTGAGCGACGGGATTGCTGTCATTGGCGATGCCATTTTTTGCGGAGCGAGAGGGGATATTACAATGAACTACCTCTATTCTCCGGTGGGCAGTTTCCAAGCGGGGGAGTGGCTGGTAGGTGTTTCAGAATAAAACGTGCTTGTGTTCGAAGGAGCAAGTTCAAAATGGGCCTTGATGCTGCCATTTTAGTCATGCCATCAAATGACATTACCAAGGAGCAGAAGTGGCAGGTCTGCTCCAGGCTCTGCCACCAGACAATGTATAGCGTGGAAATTATAACGACAAGATGGACTGTCTATGTGTGTATGATATGCCCGTGACTGCTATCGTCTTCTAGCTTGCCCCGCTGAGACAATTTTTCGTCGTGCTTCCTCCTCCAGGTTGGCCCAGAACGCGGTCTCCTGCTGAGATTTGGGGTGTGCCATATGATGGGTGTTCTTCTGCATGTCGATAGAAACGTAAGTTGGGAATTCGAAACCGAAACAACTCTGAGCACCAACACTCAAGCCCTGAAGTACGCTCTCATAAATAGATGACTGTGCCGTCGCTCTCTTCAGGGGATCGGAAACTCGAGCCGTATGTTGTAAGATAAGTTTCGTCAATTCTTGCCGTATTTTCAGAAGACTAGAAGGAACATCTCGTCAGGAGTCGCATAAACAGGATTACGATCACTGACGTACTTGGCGAAAATCATGGTTTCCTCCTCGTTGGCGGTTAAGTAAACAAAGGCGTTGAACAATACGACATATTTCTTGCACATCTGTCAGATCCACGAGCAGATGAATATCTTGACAACGGTGCATATGAAGAGCACTCACCGCAGCCACCATTGCATCAGTAGTAACCGTCGCCCGACTAAAATAACCCGTTGACGTTCCCTCTGCTAATTTCTTCAGTGCATCGACGTTCTCCGACATAGCTTTCTGGAATACGGGCCACATTTGTATCCGGATGCTGAAAATGAAATGTTCCGCGGGTGGACATCGTCTTTTCTGAATTTCAGTTACAACATCTTCCGATAGCCGAATCATCGTCAATAGTGATATTACTGGTGGCATGGGTTCCAATACAGATCGCACAAATGTCTATCGGAATCTTTAGTATGGGTCTGTGAAACTACCGCAGTAACTCGACTCGCCTTGCAGTATTCCAAGACTGGATCAAAGATTTGCTTCCACAACGAGTCATAATTCGCCTGTTCTTCCTTGGAGCCCGGCGCCGTAGCAAGGTCACTAAACGTTGCCGAAGCACCGGATGCAATTCGCTGTACACCGTACTCCGAGGCACCGGATGACCGTACGTCTGAGAAAGCACCTCTATCTGGCGATAGAAGTGAGGCTGGCGAGAGCTGCGGCTGTCTTGTATCAACGTTGATTATGGACGGTGCGACGTTGAAGAAGGTGGATAGGAAAGTGTATTCTGCGGTCGAATTATCCATGAAAGTAAGGAGCAGTGACCTAAACATCGCCTCGGCGGGCTCTTTCTATGAAGAGTCAGTATATATACGGTCAGCTGTTCGAATAGTTCATCACCCACATATGTCTTGTCGTCGGCCATATATGCCAATGTTACAGGTGGACCATTGATACTCGAATGTGCTAGCCGCTCAGAATCAAGCTTAAGATCCCTCTCATTGTTGCTAACGACCATGTTCTCGAATTTCTCTATCGCACGGGCCTAAGACTACGTCAACACAATGCTCGGAGATCCATTAAGAAGAGCGTACCAACCTTGACATATCCAAGACTGCGCGAGTACCGCCGAAACCCAGTCTCATAGTACAACCGCGCAGCTCCCACATACGATCGCTGCACTTCCAATGCTACGTCATGTGCCTGACGATGCAAAAACGCATACAACGGACTATACTTGAGCAATACTGACGTCTGAAGGACTTGCATGTTGGTTGTCACGCTTGCACGGATGGGCTGAAACAGGGCCAGAAAGAATCCCCTCAGCTTGGTTGCAGCCTCCATATACTGCTTTTAGTCTGGCTCGAAATCATGTCAGAGTATGACATACCACAATCCTTAACCCCTCGGCCACCTCACCCAAGTCTCTCGCTGCTTTCACTCGCGAACGGGACTTGGACATAACCAGCCGGCGTTCGAAATCTTCTATAGCATCAATCCATGGCTCGCCGACGTTGTTATCCAAGATGAGCGTAGCGAGTGTGGGAGGGATCGTAATCTCGGATATTAGACTTGAAAGAGGCCGTTCAATTTTCTACTCAAGACATGAAACTATGAGCACAATGGATATAACTGACGACGTGCAGTCAAGGAACTACTCACCCGCCGACTCTTCAGCTTATTATCAATATCCTGACTCCGGTCTTGTAGTTCTGAGATTTGGCCAGCCACAGCTGTAAGGTCCTTCTGAAACGTGGAGAGAAAAGACTCTAGTGAATCCAGAAGGCTAATGCTTGTCTGGGAAGCAATTAGCAATCGAGCGTTGTTTGAGTGGAGCAAGGTTTACACACCTGGACCTGGTCGTGCAGTTCAACATACTCCTTCTCCCGCGTCGTATCTTTGGAGAAACTCTCGGTAGGTGAACTTTAGGAGAATATTGTGCCATTTTGGTAACCTACGGGAGTTGGATGATTGACCGTGTCCTATTGAATGCATTCGTCACTGAGTCGTACAGTAACGACAAATCACTCACTTGAGGGTTCTGAAGACATGACGACTGGGAGTTGCAAAGAAATTTCGAGAAATGGTTAGGGTATTTGGACGCAGGTCACTAACGCCAAGTTTAACGCGACGCGACGTAACTGCCTTTTCGGGTCTATATGATGTGTAATGGAACTCAGCTACTAATGTCTTCATCATTCAGTCGCAAGTATGCTTCGCAGTTCATTAGGTTCATAAGTATCTAACTACGGTATACATCAGGACGACAGTGCGTAATCCAGTGAAGAAACGCCATTGCTAAAACGCTGCTGGGGTATCGATAAATTGGATTGAGTATTATAATTTAAGTTCATATTTGGCGACATATGAAATCCAGTTGGTTGATGCTGCTGAGGCTGGTGATGAGGATGGGAATGCTGCATAACAGTCCGTTGTGGATTCTGAGGTGGGGGTGGAGGACCTGGGTCAGACTCATCCTCGCTGTCCTCTCCGAGGATATCGAGTCGACTCCACTCGAATCCTGGAGGCTCTTCTATCAACTTCCTCAGGACGTTCGGGAGATCTGAGTGTTCTCGCTGAGCTACTTTGATCCATCGTTTGCTGATCATCCAACTCGCGACTCCGCTAGGTGGCAGGTGAAAACCCTCCTTCAGAGGGCCACTACACCGTTCCTTCTTCCCCACTCCTCGCTTCAGCTTGTTCGGTGCTTCATCATCCAAGATACCATAGAACCGGATGAGCCTTTGACTCCGCCACGCGTAGCCCCGTGTGCGAAGGACGCATACTCGATTACCGGACGCATCCGTCTCGTAGTCGGATTCCTCTGAAGACATGCACTCGAGCTGCAAGGCCCCGTCAAAGGTCACATGCTCCAAAGCCTCGATCCTTTCCCTTGACTCTGCTCGATTGCTTAGCTTCTGCAAAGGGCAATTCCATCAGCACCCCAAATTCCATCATGACAGATACATATCCCGAAAGGAACTCACAATTTTTCTTCTAGAAACACGTCGAGCCCTTCTTGCCTTGGCGTCTTCCCGCTTCTTCAGGTTCTGCGCAGTCAACGCATCCCTCTGTGCCCGGTATTTCTGCCTGAACGTGACGAAACATTGTTCGAAGACCCCTTCCAAAACCTTCTTCGTGAAATCTTTGCGAGGAACGTGCTTGTATAATTGACTGTTCTCCTTGATATCGTTCATGATACGCGTCTTCATACGGCTATTATGGACCGATTGCTTTGTCGTTTTATCCCAAACGAATCGAACAGGATCGTCAGGACCAAGGGGCACGCCCTCTGCATGGCTATCAGGTAGTTCTTTGTCCGTCTCCACTCGCATCATCCGGAGAAAATGCGCACGCATGGCGTGCTAGTAACCAAAATTCAGCTACGGTCAGACAAAATATAGGAGAAGACTCACGTGAATAGTTAAGCAACGCCTGTCGTGATGACTGACCCGGCGTATCCGATGTCTAGGATTGGACTCTGAGCTGTCAGAATCACTACCAGAATCGCTGCTAGAGATATCAGCGTTAGACCGTTTTCTGCTGCCCAAGGAGCCCACATGTGGCGAGCGGGGGGACCGAGGAGGCCGGGGAGAACGAGAAACATCCGTGGAACCAGCTAAGGGCGAAGGCGAAGGGGTGACAGATTGGGGTGGAGGTAGAGAATCAGTAGACACCGGACGACTCGCAGCAGCTGTCCGTTGTTGGAAATTGTTGCGTACTGGCGCCGCATGATTCTGGGTGTCATGGTACTGCTGACTTTGGAGCTGCTGTAAATGGGGGGAATGATGTTGCACTTGAAGCGCCGCCTGGTAGTCACCGGCATCACCGCCGTAACGGGGTTGTGTCAAAACCGATGAGTGAGGAGTTGCAGTGGAGGAACCCTGGACAAAGTGAGAAGTGCTATAGGAAGGTGGATTCTGTAGGATTGGAGATACAGGGGACACGGGTTGAATGGATTGGTGGGGCCGGGACGGGAGAACCGCAGGCGACATACTGTACTGTGGAGTGAACAAGCCAGTTACAGGATGAGAATCGCTCATGTTTGGAGAACAATTCGGGGATATCCCAGTGGTATCAAGGGGAATAGCGGGACTCCCAGAGGAACCAGCAGTAGGAGCATTCTGCGCGAGAGCAGATTGTAACACGGAGATTTGGCGTCGCATTTCGCTGATCTGTAGCTCCATTTCGGCCTGCCGTTGTCGATATTTCATCTCCTGTTCTTGCTCCCAAGCGATCCGCCTTTGTGTTTCCCGCTCCTGTGCTTCTCTCGTCGCTTGGAGGGCCCGGAGAAGCTCATGTACAGGATGAGCCGCCGGTGTGAGCGGTCCTCTTGCGGGCCTAGGCACCATCTGCGTCTGCCTGGTCAATTATGAGCATTGGAATCGACTAGAAATATGAAATTGCCTACGGTAGGCCAATAGATGGCGACTGAGCCTCTGGAATCGCGAGCTCGAGTTCACTCCGATGGGGTACATAATTCTGAGCGTCGATGACATTCTGTTGGAGAGGATCTGGGTAGCTCTGAACGGGTTGTCGTAATCTTGGATGGCCAGCATACGGATTGAGTGCGTCTGAGAGTTCGCTAGATGTCATAACAGGTTGGAACAAAGGCTGGCGAGGCCCTTGAGCGCAGGGCAATGCCGCTCATATGAATGGTTGTGTGTGGCCATCACTCGAAAACGTCTGAATACGGTCTGTTTATTCGACCCGCTATTGCCAAATAGGCACAAATGATACGCCAACTATGACCCTGACGTGATCACATTGTACGCGTCACCTCTGGTAATTAGCATCTTGCTTGGTTGCTCCTCCACCTTACCTTTCCACCTTCTCCATAAACAACATAGTCCATGGACGCAGATTTCGATCGTATGATGCTTGGAGGAGGTCGCGGCGCCGTGGCCCGCGGAGATCAAAACGTACCAGATAAGTATGTTATTTGTTCGTCTTAATTTCAAGATCCTGCATTTACACAATGTTAGTGGCGAAGTCATTCACATTTCTTCGTTGGCACTCCTCAAGGTATGAAGCCGGCACATGCAACTAAACTCTCACCCATTTCCTTTCTTACAGATGTTGAAACACGGTCGCGCGGGTGTACCAATGGAAGTCATGGGTCTCATGCTGGGCGAATTTGTCGATGAATATACTGTCCAAGTGATAGACGTCTTTGCGATGCCACAGTCAGGAACAACTGTAACTGTTGAATCAGTGGATCACGTTTTCCAGACCAAGATGGTCGATATGCTCAAGCAGACTGGAAGGTAGGTACCCCAGTTTTCAAGTCCGACATAGGCTTTATTCGTAAACCAAATGCGTAATCCTTTTTCACACTTCAATTTAGCGCGTGCGCCCAAGACTAATACAGATGCTGACTTCCCCTTCCATTACCCTTATAGACCAGAAATGGTGGTAGGGTGGTACCACTCACACCCTGGATTTGGATGCTGGCTCTCGAGTGTGGATATCAATACCCAGCAGGTACGGTTCTTTCCTATTGGGATATGTCCACACTATCATGTGGACATTTCGTGAATGCATTTTGTTCATCAGATTTTTCTAGTCGTTTGAGTCGCTCAACCCGCGGTCGGTAGCAGTAGTCATTGACCCTATCCAATCAGTCAAAGGAAAGGTGGTTATCGACGCATTCCGCCTCATCAACCCTCACACTGTCATTTCTGGCCGCGAACCTCGACAAACAACTTCTAACATCGGTCACATTAACAAACCTTCGATCCAAGCGCTCATTCACGGACTTAATCGGCATTACTATTCCATTGCCGTAAACTATCGCAAGACCGACCTTGAGCAATCAATGTTGATGAATCTGCACAAGCGAAACTGGACGGAAGGTCTCAAGCTGCGAGATTTCCGCTTTCATAAAGAAGCGAATGAGAAAGCAATCAAGGTATGGCATTGTCTTTAGCCCCTGACCACGCGGATCTAAGAACATCTCTCTCTCTCTAGTCTATGCTGACACTATCAGAAGCATACAACAAATCTGTCCAAGAAGAATCAACTCTGACCCCAGAACAACTGAAGACACGGCATGTGGGAAAACAGGATCCGAAACGTCATCTGGAAGAAGCGGTAGAAAAGGCGATGGGTGACCAAGTCGTGCAGAATCTGGGGACGATGCTCCTTGCTGAGCTATAGATGTCATGGGGTGGATAGAGTCTCGGGCATGAGGTAGCGTATTGGCTTCTGTAGTAATATAAACCGTCATATGAGAACACACTTTCTCACCATCAACGTCTTTCGAAGTGCTTGTAGAATGGGGAAGGTAACGAGATCTCTGGAAGCGACTAAAATTTCCCGAGTTGTTGGGTCGATTGTGGCTTATTTCCATCCGTACGAAGTGGGGGGCGTACCACATCACGGGACACGGTAACGTGCTCCGTTGTGGTGGACATTTCGTTAATATGGTATCCACGGCACTAGTATTAGACGATTCCATTACAAGAAGGGCTAACTTCAGAAAGGGGTTACTAGATACTCGTAATGAAAGTTGGGGCGTAACATGTATTCAGTGGCCACCCCGTAACCCGAATGTCAAATTGAACGACATTCAGTTGATCTCCCTGCAAGCGCTTCTGGATTCTGCTGCTCCTGTGGTTGACCAGGAGACACTCTTCAACTGGTCTTAGTAAGAAAGCGGTGAATTGTTAAGACTCCGCAAATAACTCAACTCGAGGAGACCTGGACACCAGTCACCTATTGAACTTTTGGATTTTCAGCGCAACGTGCGTCCCTGTCTATCCTTCTTGGTAATTCTTAATTCATGTTCTTCGCATCCATTGTGGTGTCACCACCGTCGAGATTTGGCAAAAACCGAAGGAATGATGGAGTATGAGGTCGACCATCTTCGAGAACCCTCGGCTTTGCGCAGCGGCCCCACTGGGTCTTGTGTCCGTGTATGAACAGTAGCGTGCCGTTGGGTTCCAAATTGTTGTCACACTTCTGGAGCCTAAGCATCGCTATATAGTGCCTAAATGAGTTTAAGTTGAGTTATCTTTGGCGTGCCTTTCAGAGAAATTGAAATCCGTTCGGACCTTGTACAGTATCACTGACACTGCCCTGACGTCGTTCATTGGTGGTAGGTGGTATGTAAGTAGTGAGCAAATAAGTGTGCGCCCGAATTAATGAATGTATCGGACCCTGCTTGTGGTACAACGGCATGCGGTCACGTACTGCATCGTGAAAACTACCAAATCACAAAGGAAGTCAGGACAACCGGTAGTCTGAACTCTTGGCACATGCAAGTTCGTAGAGGAAACGGGTCCGCGAATATACTTTTGGGAAGCCGATGTCGCCACGGACGTCAGAAATATGGTACTAGGGTGGTCTCGTGAGGGCATAGGTCGGTGATAGGGGGTCCACATGATAGAATTCATTGAGGGATTTGTGAGAGCTGAGCTTGGTGAATAATTGAGCCACTGTCTGGACTTGTGAAGGCTAGGCGCACGACTTTTCCCCTTTCTCCAGGTACTAGGTCCGGGCGGTGGAGAACATGGCTTGAGTTTTGTACTGGTGGGATATGAGATCACTGGGTGCAGAATGACATTTCCTTAGACTTCAGTAAGGGGTAATCTCATTCAATGTGACCAAATGAGTATAGTCGTTCATGATTGATGAAATGGCGACGTGAAGTTTCTGATGTGGATCAAGCACTGTTGTTGATAGGTTGGCTTTTGGGCACACATACACGTTTCTGGATGAAGGGTGCGAGAACAGGTGTGCAGGTGTCGAGGCATTGGCCGGGTTTGTACCTTGGTTAGTTACACTGGCTCTGGGGAACTAGAGACGAAAGTTAGACCAAGGCGGCCCTGCCGAGTAGTAAGTCATCATGGAGACAAACAGTACTGAGCAGAATTGTCGCGTATATTATAGGGATGGTATTAGGTTTCAGCAACGGAGGTCTACTTGCGAAGTCTATAAAAAGTAGGAGCCCAGGACTTAGAGGGTCGACTGAGCTGAGGAAGGATACCAATCATTCTGGCACGCCGGATAGCCTTGCCCAGCCGCCGTTGGCTACGAGACGTCAAACCTGTAATGTTGCGGCCGTAGATTTTACCCATCTCCGAAACGTAGGCGGATAGTACAGATGGGTTGAGCGCAAAATCTACGGGGTCGAGATTGAGTTGCCGGAATATATCCTTGTAACGCGCTTCTGGTGTTGGCGGAGCTACAACCGCTCGGCGGGGACCTCTGCGTTCGTTGAGGCATTTCGCCGGAGTGAGGTCACTTGGCTTGATAATCTTCAAAAGCGGAGGTATTACGGTGAGCAGGCATGAGGCGGAAGATGGCAAAGACGTACATCGCCGTTGCTGAATATTCTCCATCTCTTCGTATTCTCTGCTCCGCGTTGTAAGTGTGGAGAGGCGATTGTGCATGTTGGTTGACATACCGGGGGGTTTATCTTTATCTATGTCCGGCACTCCACTAATCAGGTCTGTGAGATGGGCAATGTCTCCCAGAGGCCTGGATGGGTTGGTCTGGGAGGGGGTAGCTGGAATGGATATGTAGCGTGCAGTGGCTGGGTGCGCCGCGACCTTGGCCTGACGGAAAAGAGAATTGCGGATAGAGGCCAACATGTTTCTAGAATAGCGTCAGTCGGACTAAGATGAAGAGCATACGGAGGAACTTGCAGTCTATAGAAGCATGTGCAGAACAGCAACTCTTCTGTGTTGGACCTAGCCGGTGGCAAGGCCGTTGAGCGAATTTTCGGGTGTCACGGTACGGGTTGTCACACCAGGCGGGCGGAGATATCCGAAGAGAGATTGGGTGCGTGACGGGCACGGGAGACCCCCGTGTACCGTGTGATAACGGTCACAATGAGTCCCCTGCATGTCTCAGTGGCATATGTTGGATGGAGCCAGGGAGCCAGTAGAGGCGGCAGTCGTGCGAGGTGAGACGGGGACGCGAGTCCTAAACTAGTAGAGCAAGAATAGCGTTGGAATGAGAGTGAGTGTGGTGGTGGCAACGATGGAAATGAATGGAAAATTAGTGTGGAAAATAAGTGATTTGGAAAGAGCGCGTCTGAAATACTTGGCTGGAGCAGGGCTTGACTGGAGCCGTCTCTCTACCACGACCCGCCATCGTCTTCCATTGTCTCTTCTCACTTGTTCTCCTCCCTCGCCCATGTTGTGTTGATCACTTTATCCTTTCCACTTTCTTCCTCGCTTCTCGTCTCAATCGTCCATCTCCTATCCTTACCTCCCCCATCCCAACCATGTCCGAATCCCCCATTCTCCGCAGACAACCCCCAAGTCCTCTCATCTTCTCTCCAGAGACCGTCCTTACATCCAACTCACAGGCCTCTGGATCCGGCTCAGGCACCGTATCCATGCCCTTTGTCAGGCGTCATGTCACTCGCCGACTCAAGGCTGCAAAGGCAGAGTGCGATAAGGAACTTCAGCGGGTCACAAACAATATCACCACCTTCTTCGAGGAGCGCCTTCACGAGGGCGATCAGGACGCAGACCGCGAGCGAGGTAGAGACCGAGGACAAGACCGTGACAACGACTCTCAGTTTGGCGATCCAGAGCCTCTCGGCGGTTCCTTTTCCTACTTTGCGGCGGACCTCAACAACGCCCCCCAGTCGGACAATGAATACAGTTCCGACGGAGGCTACGATGGAGAGGTCGAATATACCCGCCATAGTCGTTACCGTGCGTATCCAGATGGCGACGCTCATAAGACTGCCCCCCCTCTGACTCTTTCGTATTCATCTCCTGGCATTCAAACAGCTTCCGTAGCATCTCAGATGAGTCCCGCTTCTCTCCGAAGACAAAACACCACGCCCTGGGACAAACCTCTTAGTTCGTCTCTTTCCTCCAGTGCCGTTGGATCTAGCCCTGCGTCTTCTACCGTAAACTTACCCGAAGCACCGATCACGCGCAAGCTCACCAATGCCTCGAGTATGGCACCCACTTCCTGGGGCTCCGGAGCCGCCCCTTCACGTCGCCTTTCCCGTAGCATTCATATGGCTGCAAAGCCTAGCCCCTCCGGTCAGAGCTCTCGTTCAACGTCCCGTTCGCGATCACCCCTACCCCCCGTGTCTAGTCATGCCAGCTTCGCCGATTACAGCTCTGCCACTATCAACAGGCGCTCTTCCCGCATCCTTATTGACGATCCGGTCGATCCCATCATGACCGCCCTTTACGACCTCATAGGGGTTGCCACGGATATAATTGACATGACGGTTGCTCAGCTCACTGCTCAGCCAAAAATATGTGAATCCCTGGTCCAGCGGGTTCAAAATATCGGCAAAGCCTGGGAAGACCATCCTGATTGGCACGGCAGGAACTGGTACGTCCAGATCCTTCTTGCAGTCGCCAGCCTCAGCCGTGTTGTCGAATGGTGGGAAGCCGAAAAGCAGTTCTGGAATTTCGACGAAAATGACGCCGAGGATGAACCACTTCTATTTGTCACCAAAGCGGTGGACGATGATCTTCAGACGGACAAACACGATGCGGAGCTCGAGAACTTCCGTCTCAATGACGATGATCAGGCCAAGCACCGCCTCGTCCGTCCTACCAGCCAGATTAAACGTTCCCGGGAGGATCAACCTAACGCTTCTCCTGCGACGTCATCTACGCCTGCGTCGCGTGAGCATGTACAAGTCCGATCCGACAAACCAGCACAGGATCCTTCTGAATCTGCTCGGGTCCTCGCAACGGAACGATTGCGGCTGCAGGCCGAAACGGCGCAAAACCAAAACATCGTCATGGAGCTGAGTCTGGACGGGGAGCATTTCTTATGGGTCAATCACGCCTGGCGAGTTGTCGTTGGGTGAGTCTCGTAGTACATCATTTCACCGGCATTTGCTCATCGCGAACGCGCAGGACGGAGCCTGATGAGCTATCCGGAACCCGCATTTCGAGTCTGTTGTCGCCTAGTGATTACGGGGTCTTCAAGGAAGCCACCCAGCGCCTTCAGGAAGATGATTCTCACACAGTCGAGGTTCGATTTCAGCTTCAAATCATGCCAACCGCGGAGCGCGATCCATCCCTCGGGACGCTATATCAAACTATGGAAGGCAAAGGCATGCTGATGATTGATCGTATTGATGGCCAACCATCTCATACAATGTGGGTTGTTAAGCCAATCGCACCTCCCCGGTATGGGAACGAACGACTGGCTCTTGCTATCGAGCCCGATGACCTTGCCCCAGAACCGGCGTCCTCTCTTCAGGTCGCTTTTAATCGGAGCTCGGTGGAGCCTCCCCCAACACCTTTTCCGTTCAGTCAACCCATCTGCACTGATCCCATTTTGTGCCGCATATGCGAGTGCAAAGTTCCGCAGTGGTACTTCGAAAAGCACAGCGAGACTTGTGCCGAGACCCATCGCCTAGAAGCTGAGATCATGGAGTGTAACGAGTCAATTGCGGAGCTTCGTAACACCATTCGCGACATATCGACTGCTCTGGACCGTGCTTCGCCCAACAATGTCGCGGAATATCGTGGCATGCCTATCTATAGGCCTCCATCCACCCCTCTGGTTTCTTCGCCACTGCAGCTCTTCCGTGCGAGTAGGATGCAGAAGTTCGGAGTAAAAAAGATGCAGAAGAGGTTGTTAGAGCAGCTGGATGACATCTTGCAAGTTGCTACAGAAGTGTCGATGCCCGCGCTTAAGGAAGAGGAGGCGAATGAACCGGTCGAGCGCCAGCGGCTCCTATCGCCAAGCTCAGAACGTAAGATTACACAAATACGCACATGGTCAAAGCCTACGGTGGAGGACGCTGCATTGACACAGTTGGTTCAGGATGCTGAGAGGATTATGAGGCAGAAGATTGACAATGTCGTGCGCATGCAAAATACCATCCGTTACGCTGAAAAGATTTGGCTGGAGTGGCAAGATAAGGTGGAGGGATACCTGGCAACTTTGGAGGAGGAAGACAGTGATAGTGAATGTGAAGGCGAAGGCGAAGATCCTGATGGCGAGGAGCATGTGGAGCAGGCCGGGATTGATGTTCATGTTGTTGAGGCTGAAAAGGAGGGTAGCGAGCCCGCTCGCGCTGAAGAAGCCGTTGACGACCATTCCAGTACGACATCTGAATACGCATATGCTGGCGAATCATCATCTGACCCCACGCCTATGGCATCTTCTTCAGCTATTCGCACAGTTTCGCCAGTTCCTACTGTTCCTAGCTTATCCAGTGTTTCGGCATTACCAACGGTTTCATCCTCCATATCGTCGATACCATTCGTCTCATCAAGCGTTACGCCTCCTGAGACTCGCCCTATGAACATACCTATACCCACAAACCCAATGGCCGCATATGTCCCTCGTCAGGTCCAGCACACGAGATCATCTACTCCTTCATCAGTTTCTTCCCCTTTGGCGCTCGCAGCGCCCATCGTGGCTTCTACGTCACAGGAAGACACCATGCCTCCCATTTCGCTGGACGAGTCTTCTGCAATGTCCTCGTCTGTCACACCTTCTACACCCGCTACCACCGGTCAAGTCACTTCCAGTCCCTTGACTGTCAAGACGCACAGGTCCACATCGAATCTCCTGGAACCCAAATTCGTGGTCACGCCACCTACTTCTCCTCGAGTCTCTGCGCGTGAAGGACCAGGTTTGACTCGAGAGCCGTCAGTTAAGCGCACACACCGGCGCCACTCAACAGCCAATCCTCTCATGAGTCCCATTGCGGGGCCTCTTTCTCCTCGACAACCAACCGCTCCCATCACACGGACAAATCCCACCTCCATCAAGGACTTTGATATCATCAAGCCTATCAGCAAGGGTGCTTTCGGCTCTGTATTCTTGGCTAAGAAGAAAGCAACGGGTGACTATTTCGCTATCAAGGTGTTGAAGAAGGCAGATATGATTGCGAAGAACCAGATTACCAACGTCAAGGCCGAGAGGATGATTTTGATGAAACAGGCGGAGTCTCCGTTCGTCGCCAAGCTATATTTCACTTTCCAAAGCAAGGACAACTTGTATCTGGTAATGGAGTACTTGAATGGCGGTGATTGCGCTGCGTTGATCAAGTCACTCGGGTGTTTGCCGGAGGAGTGGACGAAAAATTATATCGCAGAGGTGGTTCTTGGATTGGAATATTTGCATCAGAGAGGAGTCATTCATCGGTATGGAAACTCGTCACATCCGCTACGGTTTGAATGGCGTTAGCTAACATAGAACTGGTCTGGAACAGTGATCTCAAGCCGGATAACCTTCTCATCGATCAGCATGGTCACCTCAAGCTTACAGATTTCGGTCTCAGTAGGATCGGTCTTCTTGGCCGTCACCACAATCAAACCGATCTTGGAAGGCCGTATACGAGGTACAGCTCGCGCTCGAGACCCCCGTCGATGGATTCTTCACATCTCTCCTCTCCCTTGATATATGCACATGACCCTTCCGGTACCCCATCAGGAGGTTCTTATTTCAACCAGCGGACGAATTCAACCTCGCGTCCCGGGCAGTCACCCTATTTACCGATCACGGATGATGTTAGCGAATCAAGCGGCTCAGAATCTATGCCTGGACTACATGCTCGTCGTAACAGAGTCAACGATAGCCCGCTGCAGTCCTTTGCTACGGAACTCACTACCGACTTGCGGTCACATTCAAATTCGGGAGGAGGTGTTACTCCGCCAGGAGAGCAGAAGTTTGTGGGGACCCCAGATTATTTGGCTCCCGAGACGATCCTTGGTCTTCGGGGCGATGACGCAGGGGTTGACTGGGTATGTTTGTTTGCCTCGGGTGATGTGTTTAACTAACAGACTTCCTAACTTTTAGTGGGCACTCGGAGTTATCACCTATGAATTCCTTTATGGGATTCCACCTTTCCATGCTGAAACGCCAGAGAAGGTCTTCGAGAACATCTTGTCGGGGCACATTGAGTGGCACGAGGATTGGATCGAGTTTTCCGAGGAAGCACGTGACTTCATCAAGGGCTTGTTGACGCTCGATCCTAATGAGCGGCTGGGGTCTAACGGCGCCGAAGAAGTCAAGGCTCATCCTTTCTTTGCGGGTATTGATTGGGACAAAGTCACTACCACAGAAGCTGCGTTCATTCCCCAAGTCACAGATCCCGAATCAACGGATTACTTCGACCCTAGAGGTGCCATCCCTCAGTTATTCCAGGATGATGACCCCATTGCTCTTGCCACTCAATCGTCGCAAGGAAGCCCTGTCATCAGTTCCTCGATACCCCCGCCGTCTCTGCCTGTACCGATTGCGCATAAGGAGCCAACCTCGTCTGGTAGCGACGATTTCGGGTCTTTCAGTTTCAAGAATTTACCTATTCTCAAGCAGGCAAATGATGATGTTATTAGGAAATTGAAGACAGATCAGATGGCACCACTTACCCATGCCCTATCGGAGCCGACGCATAACAGGAGGAAGAGCCTTTCCGCAAGAATAAAGAAACCTCCCAGTGTGGTTACCACTATGGACTCCAAGAACCAGATTACGAATCCCCCATCACCTGCTACCTCGACCTCCTCTGTCGCATCTTCACCCTCTCGAACGAGCTTACCTCCTCCGACTCCTGGAAGCGGTTCTCATATACGCAAGACATCTGAGTTCGGGGCGCTTGAACGCTTTAAACAGAACCATATGGAAGAACGACGCAACTCCATGCCGAGCCGTCTGCGTACCGCTTCTGTGTCCAGCACTGGAGATGGATCTGGCTCCGAAACGTGGAACTCTTCGGCCGGCAACGGTAGCCAGCAAGAGTGTAATACCCCGCCTTCTTCTGTACATTCCATTGATCTTAGGAAAGGACCTGACTTGACTGATCGTGCGGTTACTTGTTTGCTCGCGGAGGATAACCCGATTACAGCCAAGATTATTGAGACGCTGCTTATACGGTTGGGGTGTCGATGTGTTGTTGTTCATGATGGTTCCGAAGCCATTAGTGTTGCTATGGGCGACATTAGTAAGTTGAAGTTTCAAGCGCTTTGGCCTGTGCTGAACTTGTTTTCCTAGAATTTGATTGTATTCTCATGGATTTACACATGCCAGTCCGTAAGTGTATCATATCATTCATGTTATGGGTATAGTTTGATCAATCATATCGCAGTTGACGGCGAAGGTGCTGCCCGGTACATCAAGAGCACTAACAGCAAGAATACAAACACGCCCATCATCGCCGTTAGTGCCTACAGCAGTACAGACCCGAACGAACTGAGCAATGTCTTCTCCGCTTCCCTATCAAAGCCTGTTCAGAAGGCAGATCTCCTAGGTAGAATTACTTTATTCAACACCGGCTGAAGGCTGACTTTCTCTTAGCTGCTATGCGTCAGTTGGGTTTTAAAACCTCGACAATGTCAAGTTCCAACGCCAAAGTCCTTACAACCCTCCGCCATCATTCGTCTTCGTCTTCCTATGCCCAGCAACCTGCTTACGTTCCTTCATGATAACATCTTAATGCCCTCGTTTCGTTCTTTCCCTTTTCCACAATTTCTCAATTGATTGTGTTTCTTTCTTGCTTTTTGTTTCGTCAACCATATGGCCCTACTATCAATTTCGTCGCTTTGATATACACTTCATCCACACTCGGTCATTTCGTTTCTGCCAGGCACATTCAGCATATCAGCATACTACCACCCTCATCATTGTCATGTCACCCCCCGCATTTGTAACGTACTAGATTCCATGTTCTATACTCAATCCCATTGCCGTCTTTTGACTTGCCGGGCTTGAAAACATTTGTGATACGCCACTTGGCGAGGAACCGGAATATCAAGCACGAGTTGCTAGGTTACACTTGTTGGCGCCCAGAGGACCGTGGGTGAGTTTCGCGATGTGAGCGCCTGATGGATGCGCCGCACCAGGTGCCTGTTTCATACACCTCTTACTTATATTAGTTTCTTTCCCTCGCTTGAAAGATTCATGCAGCCGTAGCCATGACCGACAGAATACAAGCATATGGTCAGCCTTCGGGTGAGTCATCGGTATCACCGCTGATAGATACAAAGAGCAATTGACTGATTAACTAACTGCAATTCAAATCTGTATTCTACTCCACTATATTCCTGTGCATGCAATGCAGTACCATGGATGGGTTCTCATTCTAATAGCACAGCGGACGGTCGTCCGCTAGACATGGAGCACAGGCAACCGCACCGAGCAGCAACCTCGCCTACGACTTCAGGCAGTCCTCCCATGAATCAGTACCGGGGTCAAGCTGCCTATCCAGCTTCCCTTTTCCCTGGCCAACGACCCCCGCAGACGGTCCACAGGTCCGACATATTCTTCTCCCCCGGCATGAATTACTCCCGTTACGATCCGTTATACCCCACATACCCGACAAACAACATTGTCTCCAATACTGCCGCTCAGTTGTATCCCCCGCATCAGCAGCAATTCTATGGCGGCCGACAATTAGCAACCTCAAGTTCCCCACCACCACCCGTTCCCGTACCACCAAAACCGGCGGCACTTCAGCAAGAGGCAAGGCAGGAACACCAACATGGACCACTGCACCCTACTTTGTACCGGTCGTTCACCTCGCCCCCTCCAGTTCCTCCAAAGCCATCTTTGCTTTTCGAGCCTGAACATGCGGCGATACCCACCAGCGCCTACCTTGGCACGCACCCTACCCATGTTACGACCACCACTACACCCATTTCCTCGCCCCCTCCTCCACCTCCGCTCGCGCCTTCTGCCGCTGAGACACCGCGAACTGAAGCTCAAGAGGAAGACGATGGGGATGACCTTGCCGTTGCGTTGGCATTGTCCAAGGACGAGTCGGCAAGGGAGGAAGAAAGGCTGAAAGAGTTGGCTAGACAAGAAGAGGAGGAGCTAGCACGCGCTTTAGCCGCATCGATGACGACGGCAAGGGGCGAGTATGATTATTATGACACTCAGCCTGAAGCCGGGCCTTCTAATCGGGCTTCTTCAATCACTCATTCATCCCCCTTCGCTGGTTCAGCCACTGATTTACTCACGGAAGCAGAGTCCTCAACTCCATCTTCGCCCCCTTCGACTTCTGAAGACATATCGAAGGACGCCTCAGATAGCTCCTCACAGCAACAGAAGTCACCGAACGAAGAGCTCAAGCCCGACAAGCAACTTTCCCAGGCACAAGAAACAAACTCTATCACAGAAACAGCCAATACAGCCTCGCCGGCAGCGATAGAGAATCTTTCCATCGACGTCAACGTGCCTGCTGAAGTGGATCAATCCAATAGCGGTGATCAGCTTCCTGCGTATTCTCCGGAAACAACAGATCTGACACCCACTACCACAACTTTTTCACCCCTGGATCACCCATCCGAATTTCACACTCCAAATACAACACCAGGCGACAACAACGACGATTATGACGGCGAAGGGCTGCCGTATCTCAGAGAAGACAATGACACTCCTACTAGTGCGATTCCTCACCCAGCACCCCCTCTGGCCGGCCCACCCAAGGAATCAAATAAACCAGAATTAAGCCCAATATCTGCGTCACTTGCCACCCTCAATTACGACGACTCCTACATTGACGAGGACGAGGCACTAGCTCGGAGGCTTGCAGAGGAAGAAGAAGCTGCATATCGACAAAGCCAAAGGAATAGTCGGGATTCCAACGAGGAAGACCTTCCCCGCACCACGAGTGTGACGAGTACCACTGTCGCAAACGCAGACGGTGACCTTCCTACGTACAGTGACGCCGTTTCTATCGCAAGCGCAAATGAAACGTCTCTCGGTTCGGCGACCATTCCCGAACTCAGAGTCGATGTAGTTTCCCCTGCATCATTGCTCAGCGAGGAGGGTGGCGAGCTATCCCGCAACTCCTCGAAAAAATCTGGTGTTTCAGTCGCGAGTGAACCCATGCCAAGTGCCTCGTCATTTTCTCCTGTCCCTTTCCCACTCGATGCCCCCAAGGCTGTTACATTGCAGCCAAACGAACCACAAAGAGTCATTGGAAGAACGTCTTCCATGAGTGCTTTGCCGACCACAAGCCACATACATGATGATGATGACCTGCCTCCGCCCCCGGACGATGACATCTCCGACGACCTTCCAGCGGCCACGTCCTCAAACTCGAGAGCCGTTCTTTTGTCAGCCTCAACAGCCGCTGCCACGAACAATTCGGTTGAGTCATCTTCTGGTCCGAGCTCTTTGGGAGTGTTGAACGCCAACCACTTTGTCGACGCAGAGCTGCTATATGGAGTCTGTAAGTATCGAAGCTTCTTCCCGGATCTTCACATATACTGATCGACTCGATATATAGCTATTCAGTTCACTCCTCCAGTCATATCTGCAAAGCTCACACCCATGCAAGGCCCGATGCCCACTCTCATCTCATTGCCTTATGGCCGCTGTCCACCTCTTCATTTCCAAGCTCCAAGCTGGCGTCATATGTTGAAACTCATGGCACGGCTTAGCGGCACGAAGATAGAGCCTTCCATCGAGGCGCTAGCCGTGAACAAAAACGAAATGCTGAAACTTCGGACTGTGATTCAGTTTATCAAGGTTTGTGGTTAATTTAGGAAACATTGACACTATTGCTAACAATCTCCTATACAGCCCCACCACATGGCACAGGAATGGCGAACCGTACTTTGGTTCACGATCGACCATCCGGTCCCACCCAATGTACCAAATGCATACAAATACCACCCTACCAATGTCAATGTTTTGCCATGGTCCTATACCCTCTCAAGCATCCCTGCGATGCTCAAAGACGCCACAGATACTGTCCTCTCAAAGACCTACACGGTCCCGGCGACAGCCGCCGTCCCATACCCCTCTCTACCTATCACTTTCCCCAACCTTGCCCTCTACCTTCAAGCAGCGCTAGACGACTCAAGACAACAAAGTGAATCCAGCCCCTTGCGTAAACTGGCGAAGATGGTGCAGACATGCTACCCTAATGATCTCAATACCAATGGGACAGACGAGCCGGAAAAATCCGGCGTTGTTAGCGGATTGCTCAAGAAGGTTATTGGAAGGGCAGGAAAGAAGGGCAAGAAGGCAGGCGGCGGTGGAAATGAAGATACTTATGACTTGGTGACGCCTTTCGTACCCGATGAATGGGGTTAATTTCTCTGCGATCTCCGCTCACTTTACTTCATCTACTATTCGGGTTCACTTTATTCCCTTCGTTCCCATTCTCCTTATATTCGCACATATTCGCACGTGCTCAGTGCTTGGGTTCTGAAGACATTCTAGTCCTTCCTTTCAGCATGGATTCTGCTATTGTTGTTAAGACAAGTACCTCGTGTGGCAAACCTTTCACTCCCACATTTACTATTCCATAGTGTAGCTGGTTTTAAAATGTACCCAATCCCCCTGTTGTACTTATAATAGAACCTATAGCAAAGTATGAAATGCGAGTGACCAAGGGGGTAAGTTACTCATTTATATCTACCCTGGATCGATGGCAAAAATAACCCAAAATAAGTAACCCCACCCAAGTATGGAGAGTTGGACAGACAAGGATACACATGTGCGTAGACATCGAAATGACACATTGCACGAGGACGAGAGGAAAGACTAAGATATCGGTAAGAGAATAATGACTGAGTCGCTTACTTGTTTCGCATGGGTTCATAACCGTGCGTAAATCGTGGGATAAAGTATTGCCTACTTCCACCGTTCCGCGGATCCATACTCCGCTTCTTGAGCACCACTTTCATGCTGCTTTAGCACACGGCTGGATGGCAGCTATGGGACCCATGACGTTCCGAGTTTTAAAAAACTCTTAAGTTCACCAACTCCTGCATGTATATATAGGCCAGATTTTGGACGATTCGACTAGAAACCATCTCTCTGTCGCCTTCGCCGACCCCTTCTTCGAAGATGTCAGGGAACCCTAACCTCAATGGCACTACTGCACAGGATGACTCTGAAAAATCCACAACGCAGCTACGTTACTCCCCGGATCTCGAGTCGGAAGAGTTTAAGCAAGAAGTCGAATCACAGAGGCTGTCACTGCGTGGACGCAAGTTGACTTGGGCTATTGGATTTGTGACTGGGACTGGGTTCACGCTTTTCGGGTATATTGCAAGCTTGTGAGAAACCAGTCATTAGGACATTAACCGCGATCCTTCCAGATATGATCAAGGCGTCATGTCTGCATTGCTGTCAGCCAACCAGGTAAGAGTACTCTGCATCACCAATGCCGCGCAAGCCAAGGGTGTTCACCTTGGTTTAGTTTGAGAAGACATTTCCCCAAGTCGTAACAAGCGATCAACATCCTAATCATGCAACATTGCAAAGTCTCCTGGTAGCCATATATGTTAGTTAACCTGAATCCTTTACGAGGGCACTACTCACAGCATAATGATTGTTTTGACAGGAGATAGGTTGCCTCGTGGGCGCACTGTCAAACCTCTGGATTGGTGATAGGCTAGGTCGCAGGCGAACAATCATCCTTGGAGGCATCGTGATGATCATTGGAGCTGTAATCCAGTCAGCTTCGTACAGCTACGCACAAATGCTCGTAGCTCGAGTGATTACGGGACTGGGCAACGGATTAAACGTGAGTGATTGGGTTCCTACCGATTCTTAACGAAATTAAAGAGAGTTCGCCAAATAGACCTCGACGGTCCCGTCATACCACGCAGAATGTTCGCCGGCGGCCAAGAGGGGAGCTCTCATAATGATTGAGGGAACTCTGATTACATTCGGTATCATGCTTTCGTGGGTCGATTTACGACGAATTTTTTTTTGGTCCCGACACGAACTGACGCGTTGGTCCCTGTTAGATATGTGAGTAAGGAAGAATAAGCCATAGGATGTCCGCCATTGCTCACTTGGACGATCTCAGTGGATCGATTTCGCGCTGTGAGTCTGAATACCTGTATCACAGGAGGCCGTGCTTACATATGAGGGGGCAGGTTCTGGGCGAAGACAAGCTCAGCGCAATGGCGAGTTCCTATAGCACTCCAGATCGTCTTAGCTTTGATTATGATTATTTTCATTAATTTCGTAAGTAGGACACTTACCACTCACCTTCCGGTTCTGATGCATATACCCTTCAAAGCTCCCGGAATCCCCAAGATGGTACGATTCCCCCCACGGTACCTTCATACTATGTACTAAGGTGACTTGCAGGCTACTGAAGTCAGGTCAATCTGCACGTGCGATGGCGGTAATCTCCGCCCTCGACGATAAGCCCATGACGGACCCAGGTGTTCAACAGACATTCCACGCAATCAAAGAAGCCGTAGAACTGGAAGAGGGGGCAACCACCGAGATAGGAGGTAAACAGCAACCCGCTGGCAAAGCGTCCTTGAGGGAGTTATTCTCTGGCGGTCGGAGCCAAAATTTCAGGCGGGTTGCACTTGGAGTTGTTATCCAGTGTTTCCAGCAGGTGAGATCAAGGAAACATTTGCGAAAGAACGAATAGCACTCAAAAGGCGCAGATTACAGGAATCAATATCATCACTTACTATGCTGTCAGTCTTCAACTATGTACCCCCCAACTCTTCCCGTCTCCAGCTGAAGTGAACAATCGTAGACACTCCTGTTCGAGCGCCTTGGCATTTCGGACGTCAAGTCTCGCATTCTTGCAGCATGCAACGGAACAGAATACTTCCTCGCGTCCTTCATCGCCATTGCTTTGATCGACCGCGTCGGAAGACGGAAGCTGATGCTCTTTGGGTCGTTCGGTCAAACATTGACCATGATTCTGCTCGCCATTCTAGGAAGCATCAATAATTCTGCTGCTCAAATCGTCAGCGCCGTTCTTTTGTTTGTGTTCAACTCGTTCTTTGCGGTAGGGTGGCTTGGTATGACTTGGTTATATGTGAGCCTCTTCCATCCACAAATTAGATATGACGGTAACTGACCAGGGTGATCGATAGCCTGCTGAGATCGTGGGTCTCCGCATGAGAGGTCCTGCCAATGCTCTCTCAACGGTAAAGCGGGGCTTTTTCTCGCTTTGATTCGCTAATATTGTCGGCTAGGCAAGCAATTGGACCTTCAACTTCCTTGTAGTTATGGTTACTGGACCATCATTTGAAAATATCTCATGGGGGACTTACATTGGTAAACCATATCCATCCCTACCGTTTCAATCCTGCTTACACGTCTTCTAGTTTTTGCCTCACTGAACGCCTTCATTATCCCTTGCGTCTATTTCTTCTTCCCTGGTACGTTCACTGACTGCTCAATAACATATGAGTGCCTAATTTGCGGACCAAATAGAAACGGCTGGAAGATCGCTTGAAGGTAAGTATCAATAGCTGTCTCGCGACCAGGTGATAACAGCTTCGGTAGATATGGATGTCATATTCGCCCTTGCACATCTAGAAGGCGTCTCGCCAGTCGCGGTTTCTCTCCGTAAGGACGTGCCTCCCGCGGGATCTCCCGAAGCGGACAGGATTCTGGGCTTTAGCAATGTTACCGACAAAAGCAAAGAGTAATAGCTAAGCATGGAGGGAATAAAGAATAAATACCACCATCCGTGTTTAGATGATCCCAAATATACGAGTAACACACGGAAAAGATGTGTTAATATGTGCTTGCGTCAACACCGTAAGGTCGTCCAACCTTCACCCGTGCACGACGCGCCTTCTTGCGCTCGATCTCGTCCATTGCGTGTCGATACGCAGGAGCGCTAGGATCCGAGGGTATTCTAGTTTCGGAAAGTGGTCCGAAACGGTCTGGAGGCCACAGGAATCTAATGAGTTTGGACTGGATAAGTGCTGCTGGCACGGGTCCGAACAAGTTGCTATCGTCTGTTCTGAAGGATTCATCTCCTACACACGGTGCATCATTACAGTTCGGGTTCGAGGAAAAGAGAGAAGAGCAACGAACCTTCGATCCAGACGTGACCTTGTGGAACTCTAACTTCCGGCGCGGGACATGGCCAACGTGTCTTCACCGTGTCACCCTCTAGCGCAACTATACGTTTGATGATAATACGTCTTGGGTCATCTGGACATCTTCCGAATCGTTAGACCGCGCTTTTTCATCCAGTGCTACTGTGAGTGCCATACCGGAGTGTTACAATGTCTTCCCTGTTGTAATCATGAAGGGTGTGTATAGAATAACGATCGAATAAGCAGATATCTTTCCATGTAGACGAGTCGGGGTTGAGCGTCGGCTAGCTGACGATAGATAGACATAAGGAAAGGGACACCGAGACCACCTGCGCGATGACAGACCTTCATGCTCTGCCCACTGATTTGTTTGACCTCATAGAAGTGCAACAGAAGGAAGAGTGGAGTTGGTGACCAGTATAGCCATTTACGAAAGGGTATCGGGCGACCTGAGCGTAGACCGACTTTTGTGAAGAGGTTCCCAAGCATTTGAGGCAGAGGCGCGTCCAATTCGAGGGTCACCCGAGGGCAATCATGCCAGTTCCCGCGAGCGGACAAATATAGCCAAATGAGTGAGAATATGGTTTTTAACAGGTTTTTAACCAGGAATACTAGGATATATAAGACCAAGACAGTTCCGCTAGAGGCTACTCTGGTGGAGCATCACTCCTCCTCAGTTCTTGAACATGTTGATAACACTAACACTCCTGTTTTGTGTATAAGTACTCTTTTGTACCCCTTCTCGATCACCTACCCATGTTCTTCATCAACGAACAGTTGTTGATGACTTTTGGAAGGGATTGTCTTGCGCTGTGCTGTCCACGCATGTTAGGGGAAAGTCGGAGAGCTAACGACTCCCTGTAACAACCGATTGCCAATCCAGAGGTTGACTCTAGCGAACTTCGAAGGCTGACATGCCTGTCTTCAAAGACCTCGTTAAAGGGCCGATACTTGTGCCGACAACGAGATATTGGGAAACACAGAGAAGAAAGAAGTCTTGCAGGCATTTATATTTATCCACTATGAACAGTGAAGCAAAAGTATCGAAGTTGTATATACTGTCAGGAGGTGAAGGAACATCTGACACTGGAAATGTCTCTGTCACGATAAATTTAAATAAACCCTGTATAGCACACGGCAGGAATGCGAACGCTGGCTTTGGATTGGACGGGATAGTTGAAGGAAATACCAGATGTCCTGTCACTTACGCGGGTCGAGAGTAGGGCTTAGATGACGGTCAGACCGCCGTATGGCACTTGGTGGCTTTTTAATTCAGCATGATTTTTCTTCGTTTTTATCCGAGTCAGATAGTCGGTCGTCTACCACTATGCTGGTGACCCATGACACTATGTTTGCTCAGTGGGGGGAGCTGTCTGTAAGGTACTGACTTGACGCTATGCCGATTTCCGTGCGGTCTTGAGCGTCGCAACTGACCTTCTAGTGAGCGACGACGGTTGGCGCTGGGAAAGAACATATCCTGATATGTTTGCTGTTTCGTCAAGATATCTCTCTTAGTTGCTCTCTTGCATAGCCTCGATTGATTCATCGTCTGTACGGCAGTTGTACTTGGATCCAGAAGCGTCGGCAAAGCTTGCCGTCAGGCCCGTTACTAGGTATAGTATGTTTTGGAGCCGTGATCTACTTCTTGGGGGCAACTGGGATGATGCATTTTATACATAGTGTCTTGTCGATGATTAATAATCGATATATGGGGCCTGATTGATTGCCAACACTCGAATTGCTCCCACCGCAAATCTTCTTAAATGCGTCGTTCTGGAGGTCAACAGAGAGACTTTCCTATGATTTTGACTTACAGTCCTCCTCTGAATCTTATCATTCTTACTTTCCTGCTCACGCCAATGGTGTCGACATTCGCCCTATCTGTCCTGCATACGTCTCGGCAAGATGAAGGGGGTTTCTGCTGTCAAATAATGAATCCCCCCATGTCGGCACCAAGGAGTGATGCTGAGGGTTGAATTCGAAACAAATAGTGATTGTAGGAGGACAACATCTGATCAACTGTTTCCTTTTGCTCGATTGCCTCGCCAGGGGGTATCTTCAAAAGCCTCTCCGCCGTTCCTCAAAACGCCGACTAGTTGGGTGCACGATGCAATGGACTGGGTACTTGTGTTGTGATGTCACTGAGCAATTGTGATTGGATTTGTCATCTATAGAGTCAGGACCCGTGCGCTGCACAGATTGCCATAGAGTCGCAGCTAATCGATAGATAGGAAATCAATTATTCGCGATCTCAGAATCCTATGTCGTAAAGGATTAAAACCGAGGCCGAGGAAGCAACTTTTGATGAAATATGGGATGTCCAAAGGCGATGGAATATCACACATAAGTATATCACATGCATACCATCGTTCCGAACATTCATATTCAGCGGAGAATCTATATCGCTCAAAGGAAGGTAGCAGGACGGTGGAAGGCACTGGCAAAGGAACCACGCAGAGGTCAAGCGTCCCACACTCGTCAGCCAATTAGACCACGTCTTCATCCCCCGTGAGAAACCATTCTCGTCTGTAAGTACTAAGATTAAATCTAGTAAACATGATGTAGGTATGGCGATAAAAAGTACATACTGAGTTTTAACAAAGAGGGAGCGGGATGGTCATACAATATCCACAAAAAATTACAAGCAGAAGATAAATTCACAAGAAACAAAAATATTTATGTTGCAATAAGATAGGTAAACGGGCTAGAAATCTTCTTCCGTTGTACTAAAGGTCGAGCGTGAGTGTACGCACTGGAAGGAGGTAGTATGACATACAATGTTCTCGCATACGGTGCTGTGACTTCGGGTGAAGCATGGTTGATGTTCGCTTTGGCATAATCGGACACACGCCTTTCGAAGAAGTTGGCCTTGCCTTGTAACGATATCATCTCCATGAAGTCGAAAGGATTGGTTGCGTAGTAGTGTTTCTCATTTCCGAGTGACACAAGCAGACGATCTGCGACAAATTCAATATATTGGCACATCAATTTCGCGTTCATGCCGATGAGTGACACGGGCAAGGCATCTAACCGCGGCTTTAGCGGGTAAACCAGCATTCTTGATCCTTCTCGTACCTGCCAAGAACTCTTGTTCTATCTCGACGGCCTCCATGATAATTTGTAGGATGCGACTGGGATGTGGCCGTTTCCGCAGGTGGGTAAAAAGTAGGCATGCAAAATCAGTGTGCATTCCCTCATCACGGCTAATAAGCTCGTTAGAAAAGGTAAGGCCGGGCATCAATCCACGTTTCTTGATCCAGAAGATAGCAGCAAACGAGCCAGAAAAGAAGATGCCTTCGACGGCGGCGAAAGCAATCAAACGTTCAGCAAACGTTCGAGAGTGGTCCGAAATCCACCGGAGAGCCCAAGCAGCTTTGCGCTTAATCGTAGGGATAGTTTCCATAGCATCAAATAGGTGCGCCCGTTCAGCTGGGTCCTTGATGTAGGTATCTATGAGCAGAGAATACGTCTCTGAATGAATGTTCTCCATCATAATCTGGAAGCCATAAAAGCACCTGGCCTCCGCGACTTGAACCTCGCTTGAAAACCTCTCTACGAGATTTTCGTTGACGATTCCATCCGAGGCGGCAAAGAAGGCAAGGATGTGCGATATAAACCGACGCTCTTCACCGTTGAGTCGTTGTGTCCAGTCCAGAATATCGTGAGATAGGTCTATCTCTTCCACTGTCCAGAAGGACGCTTGGGCTTTCTTGTAGAATCGCCATATCTGGGGAGTGTTATCTGAATAGCCTCGAGCGAAGAGGGAAAGCGACATACATCCGGATACTGTATCGGGAAAAGCACAAAGCGGCGTTGTGATGGTTTCAGGAGAGGTTCTTCCTCTGGGCAAGAAATGCGGTGAGAAAACACTGACGAAAATCCGTCAAGGGCCAACGCGCACCTTTTGGCAGATCAATGTCCTCGGCAAGATGCTTCACAAGCTCCCGGTCACACCGAGCGTCCCTGGATTGCTCCATGCTCGGGTACAGAAACGTATTCTGCAGCTGACGCGAGAGCTTGACAACCACGGTGTCAGCTGGACGGTGAAAGAGAGAAAAATTCAACACACCTTTCCACCCATGAGTTAAAGGGACATAGTCTTGGAGAGCACCACATATGGGACTGTCAATAATATCGGAACAGGGTTCTGACTCAATGAATAGGCGAACCGATGACCCGCCTAAGCAAAGCGTGACCTCATTAGTGCTCACGTTGCCACTCTGACTCATTACTCATCAAACGCGTCCACCCCTGCAAATAACGCGACTCGTTGAATGTTGAATATTGAGTAAATGAGGGCCAAACATGAACACACGTTCAACAATGTAAAATTATAAAAGACGCGTTTCTTCTGCGCCTGTGTTCCGCACTTGTGTCCAATCCAATAACCTTGTCGTTCTATACTATTTGCTGTTCTCCAATGGCTACTCTCTCTGTGCGTCTCTCCTCGCCTGTCCCCACCCCTAGCAAGAAGGTCCGTCGCGTCCCACGAGCGTGCTAATATTCCTTAATTGACGCGTCTCTTCCTTTAGGCCGCGGCCGCCCTTGCTGCTTTCTCATTAGAGTCACCTACCAAGCCCTCCAAGAAATCCGCTGCCCCCCTTATTGATGATGAACGTTTGCCTGAGTCTCCCGACACTGTCGGGGACGCTGAGGAAACCAACAACTCACTTGAGGACCTTCGCAAGAAGTATGTTGGTGAAGTCGATCTTCCTGAGAGTATGTCTATTTGGATGTCGTTCATGAATGGCTAGCTGACTGTATTGAAGGCGAAGAGCCTCTACTCAAAGAGTCGCGTCGTCGTTTTGTTCTTTTCCCCATTCAATACCCTGAGGTACATTCACCTGCAGAAAATTCAGGCAAAACGTATCTCAACCTTATTTATAGATTTGGCAAATGTACAAGAAGGCGGAAGCCTCCTTCTGGACTGCCGAGGAGATGGACCTCTCAAAGGATCTTCACGACTGGACCAACCGCATGAATGACAACGAGCGTCATTTTATCTCTCACGTCCTTGCCTTCTTCGCTGCATCCGACGGCATCGTCAATGAGAACTTAGTCGAACGGTTCTCTAACGAGGTGCAAATCGCTGAAGCCCGATGCTTCTACGGTTTCCAAATCATGATGGAGAACATCCACTCCGAGACCTATTCTCTCCTCATCGATACCTACATCAAAGACCCCGCCCAGCGCGAATATCTTTTTGATGCTATTGACACCATCCCTTGTATCAAGCGCAAGGCCGAGTGGGCTTTGAATTGGATCTCCGACAAGCGTTCCACATTTGCTGAGCGTCTCGTTGCTTTCGCCGCCGTCGAGGGTATCTTCTTCTCGGGGTCCTTCGCTTCTATTTTTTGGATGAAGAAGCGTGGTCTCATGCCTGGTCTCACGTTTTCTAACGAGCTCATCAGTCGTGATGAAGGCATGCACACCGACTTCGCTTGCTTGCTTTTCAGTCATCTCAAGCGTCGTCCCCATCCTGAAGTCGTTAAGACCATCATTACACAGGCCGTCTCGATCGAGCAGGAGTTCTTGACCGGTAAGCTTACCCTCTTTAAGACCGCCATTCATCTCCTGATTGGTATTTTTAAGATGCTCTTCCCGTCAAGCTCATTGGCATGAATGCTGAACTCATGTGCCAGTACATCGAGTTCGTTGCTGACCGTCTCCTTGTGTCTCTCGGCAATGAGAAGGTCTATAACAAAACCAACCCCTTCGATTTCATGGACATGATTTCGCTCCAAGGGAAGACCAACTTCTTCGAGAAGCGTGTGTCTGATTACCAGAAGGCCAACGTCAACCATTCGGCACAAACCGAGACTTCACAATCATCATCGAAGGCTTTGTGAGTGTATTCTTCCGTTTGCTTATGCTTCCTTACTGATTGCATGTCAGCACCCTCGATGAGGACTTCTAGATTTGATTGTTTTTCATGTTTTCGCGCATGTTTTGGAGCCTGTCATCTTCATAATTATTGGGTATCTTTTGCATTATCATCTCGTCGGCCAACTCTGTACTTTTATACACTTGTACTTTGCTACATAATATATTGGAATAGATTCTGTATACCTGGCTCTTCGTTATAGCCAGGGACGGGGAACTTCAAGAAGGCTAATGATGGCCGCACCTTGAACATTTGGATCTCCATGGGCAAGTAATTACGGCAGGCTATCAGTACCTGAATTTGAGCTTTCACTTAGACAGCTTCAAGTGAATGAGTTTTTTTTAAAAAATGAACCTGAGAAGATTGTGAGAAGACCACCATTTAAACCTGAGAAAAGGTAACCCTAAGCAAGATGTTCCTCACTTTGAACATAAGCTTCTGTGAAACCGTGAACCGAAACTGAGGCAGAGACCGTCAAAGAACATCGTCAGTGTACATATGTGAGTGCGGGTAGCGTTCAACTCGCAAGAAGCCAAAGAAGACGTGCAGCCGTGCCATGTTCTAGGCCTAGAAGCTCAAGGTTCCAACAGTTCCAACAGTCAAAGTCGACAGAATGACTCAATGGATTGGAAAGCACTCTGAGAAGCTGTGTTGCGGACCTTATGAGGTCAATCTACTATCGCCCAATATTAACTGGTAACCAGTGACAAATGACAATATCCTTTCTTGACACTTGGAGGCGATAAGCCGCGATGAACGTTGATATATGAACTGCAGTTCCAAAGTATCATGATGCGCCAGGCACGGTGCACGGAGAGCAGAAAAGTGGAGGTGAAGAGGCCCGGAAAGATGCTGATATTCTTTTGAATCACAAGCATATGCCCGAAGCAGCTCACAGTGTGCATGTTCTGGGAACGTGGAGTTTGCAACGGGGCCGAGGGAATGAGAATCCTTGGTCATAAGGACGACGGATCAAGCGCACTATCATCTCCGGCATGCTTCAAGGATCACAGGGCGTACGTTCAACGCGTGGATCCTGAGGCCTGAGACGCAAGACCGAAGATCAATCAGTCCCTCGAGGGGAATACAACACATGATTGAAAGGTACCTGATGAACGCTTCCACGCGCGTGTACGTGTCAGCCGGAAGCTGAGATACTGAAAAGAGCCAGGGAAATATTCTGTTATTATTATTTCTCACACCAGGACCCCATCGACCAGGATGGCACTGTCTCGTACCAAAAGGTGAGAACAGGGCAGAGGGCGCCAAGCAATGATACGGACGACGAGAGAGTGAATATAGGACAAAAAGATTGCACTGGATATTCATAGCCCTGGGTGATGACTTCGGAGGCTGTCAAAAACGTTGCCTCGATGAGGTCGGAGGTAACGAGAAGGACGTCCAGACTTTTTCTGTGAGTAAAATCCCCGATAGGAGACAAGCTGAGCCATATTTAGCAGACTCCCGACATGTCAAACCAGAATCAAACATGACAATACAACTTTGATCATACAATCATCAATAGTCCACTGGAACGACAGTACTTCCCTCGTTTCCATTGGCTAGATGGACCAGAACTAGACTATTCGTCCTTCAGCAGGCCTTCCCAAGTGTGGTCTGGCTTCCGCCGAGTCAGAACTTCGACGTCCAACATTGGGGCATTTACGCTGAGGAGTGCGGAGCTACGCACTCTATGACCATGCGGAAGAGCGGCCGGTTGCCAAAGAACGTCTTGGGCTCCTTAAGCCAGGGTCGTTGTTAGCCCGGGTGACATATCCTCGGTGCTAAGAGGAGAAGGATGATCTGACAGCTCGCATGAGCCTTTCTTTCGCCTTCGCATCTCAGATCACTCAGTACAGTTGACACAGGGACAGATCGCCCGTTGGCCAACTTTGTTGGCATATCTTCTTTGCGATCTCAGGTATAAGCAAACAACTTAATCCCATATTAATTAAGCACAGGTTTAGGGTGAACTTTCTTTTAACCCCAGGCTCGAAGGTATTTGCTCCTCTTCATCTCCGTATCCTCCCATACCGACATATCTTGCTGGCCCTATCACGCGTTTGCCCTCATGAAACCCATGGCATTTTTTCGCAATACATGGAAGAAGAAAAACAAGGACAAGAATATGACAGAGCGGAAACAAGATGTATCTGCTCCGAAGCAAACATTGGTAGCGCCTAAAAGTGCACCGTGTACTCCTACCGCATTGACGTTCGAAATCCCTGCCGGCAGGGTGCAACGCCCTTTACCCGACCATAAAGTGCGCTCCCAGTCTCAAAGCGCAGTCGTATCCCAAGTACCCGCGACGTTTTCGCGGAAGACCACCAGCGTTTGTTCTATTGTTGACGGGGAGCTCTCAACACCTTCCTCTCCCATCTTTCTTGATCATTACGACTTGGGATGCTCCCCTCGTAGCCCAGTTGTGTGGAAATCTTCCCATGGTCCCCCCGAGAATTTGTCTCATGGTCCACCTAATTTGAGTTTGCATTCCCCAGTGTTTGGGACATTACCTAAATCTGCGGGCGGGACGTCCTCCGCTCGTCCTCCTCGTCCCCCTCGCCCTCCTCCGCTCAACTTGTACCACACTACCACAAAACGACCTGTAAATACAGGGATACCGACTCGTTTCATGGCAAACCGCGCCATCACTTTCGCTCTTCCACCGAATCCCCGTGCTATCAATCCTGTCGAACTAACTCCATCCGAGGTTGTTGCTTCATCGCCTGATTATGCTGGAGCATCGGAGGATAGGGAAGAAACGGCGAGTGAGTCTTCGGAAGAGACCGCTCGTTGTATATGCGCAACCATCTCTCCCAAAGGCAACCGTATCCATTCACACCGAGGTGCCTTGGATTCGGACGTACACGCGACAGTGAACCTCCCACTTCCTCCAAGACACGGTTCTCTTCCTCTTCTTTCTTCGCCTCGAGCCGCACATACCATACTAGATCTTTCGGACACCCCTTTACCGCGGCGGGTGTACCAGAACGGTTTGCGCGCTTCTTCGACGCCTCATTTACTATCCCATAGTAAAGAGGGAGTTCCACCTATTCCCCCTCTCCATTTGGATTCACCCAGTGAGCAAGCAGAGGATGGGTTAAATTTCCCACTTTCGTTGTTTCCAACTCCGCCTCCTCCCCCTCTCTTCATCAGGAGAAAAATTCCCAAAAACCTTGTGTTAGAACCCCGCCTCGTGTCTTCAGACGCTTCTTTACCTCCACCAGCAACAATAGTTTCTCCTGATCATACGCCGCTCACCACGCCCACGACGCCGCGCCACCATACATCGCCGAATCCTAAGTCTCCTTCCCGCTATCCTTCTCCTCGTTTGATTCCCCCCCTATTATATGATCCGCCGTCGACCCCGCTACCGACGCCCCCTACATCGCCTTCGCCTTCAAGAGGCAGAGGTGCGTCGCCTTTGCCGCCGTTGAAACCTTTGCGGTCAGTTAAGTCGACCAGTCAGCTACGCCCAGCTGAGTTGTTCATTCCCCCAGCGCCACCGCTGGCCCATCGTGCCACATCTTCGGAACCATTGAGTTTACCAGGAGCGAGACGCCGGGTACAGTCTCGTCCCGAAGAACGTCGTGAAGCCCAGCTTTTCGTGAGTGGAGCCAACAAGTAGACCAGAAGTTTCATTAATTGACCAACTACTTGCTTGTAGGGTGATGGTCGACTGCCCGTATCGGATAGTCAAACACAGTGGGGTTACGCATTTTGAGCTTGACGAGATGAACGAAGCACTGGTGCTGGGATTCTTCTTTATGTAAATTATCAGCTTGGATAGTTTAAGGATACTGTAATCAGAACCGGACGCGGATGTATTCAGTGATGTAGAATTAGTGTAATTAGTCCTAGTCACAAAGCAAATCAATAGGCATCGCATAGTACACGCATCTGGCATATGAACAGCGGATTAGAAGGCCGGGTGGGAGCGAAGTGTCGCTTAGAGAAGGAAAGCCTAAACGGCAGGGAACCGAAGAAATGGTACATATGTAGGGCATAGTACATGGTGTTGGTCACCGGTTCTTTTTGGACTCTGCCTCGGTTTTGGTAGCATTGTCCTTCTTATCCTCAAGTAGCGATGTAATGATGTACGCAACAAGGACAATATTAGCAGCAACCACCGCAGTGATTGCTGCAAATGTGGGATTGCCTAATTTGCCCAGTAAACGCTTCGATGAAGTGAACTAAGTGTACAGGTGACGTACCATTGTAGACGTATTTCAAAGAGGTATAATATGAGGTGAGGGGCACAATACCAAGAGAAATGCTGAAGAACAGGAGCTTGGCCAGGACACCCCTGTGGCACTCGCGTCAATTCCGAAGCAAGTGTCGGAGAACGAGGCAACATGTACATACTTGGAGGCAGCATTGGCTTGGATTTGGCCTACAGCCGCTTGTTCATTCATCTCAGGGTAGTACAAAGCAGATAGTCTGTCGCGTTTCAGAAGAGCAAGGCAGTGAGGGTGGGTAGGGGGGCAAACCTGGCGATAAGTGTGCGCTCAGAAAGGAGATGTGCTCACTCTAGCGGTGTTGAGGTTCTGCGCGCTCGCACGTGACAGACCGCGCTATACCTATCGACGTGTTAAGGTCTCTCTCTCCATCATATATCCCGCGCTTAGAACTCGGCCTTGGAGCTCTAGTTTTCAACTCTTGCCCGTGTGTGCGTTAGATTAGGCACTATGACCCAGAACCCGATACCAGACTCCCATCTCCGCAAGCGCACCGCGGACGTGCAGCCCCTGCAAGATTCAACAATAGTGGAGGAGGAACAAATCCCAAAAGCGTCGCGATCATGGCTCAAGTGGGACATAGAGAGGAGGGAATGGGATATTCTGCTTGCTTCGACTGTGCTCAAGCTTCTTCTATACCCCGCATAGTGAGTCCGGGAAAGGACTGCTTTTCCGCGCACTTGACCCACAAATTCCAGTCGTTCGACAGACTTCGAAGTTCATAGGAACTGGCTAGCAATTACGCACAGTCTCCCGATGTCAAAATGGTATTATGATGTAAGTATTCCTTGGAGTATATGCATATCTGGTGCTGCATTGGTCTCGCATTCTCATTTAACAGACTACATCTGAATGGAGTGCGGTTCTATCCTTGTCCTTCCCCTTCAGCCCGAGGTTAATGTAATCTTTAGCACTGGATTACCCGCCGTTCTTTGCATACTTCGAGAAGCTCTTGTCGATACCGGCTTACTTCGTTGACCCCAAAATCGTCGACCTCAACAACCTTAACTATGACAGTTGGTCGGTGATTGCGTATCAGCGAACCACCGTGATCCTTACGGAGCTAGTGTTAGGCGTTGTGCTCATCAAGTGAGTTCTGCCGAGTTGTACTTGAGTAATGTCTCAACTTGGGGGACCAGATTTATTCGAAGCGCCATCGATCCACCTACCCAACGTATAATCTCAGCTTCGATCTTCTTGCACCCTGGTTTCCTTATTGTGGACCACATACATTTCCAATATAATGGCTTACTATTTGGTATACTATTATGGTCCATATTCATGGCCCGACATGTAGGTCAAAATCATCAGCTTAAGATTGAAGCTGACGCTCCTCCCTAGGGAAATAAATTAGCAAGCGGAATACTTTTTGCTGTATTGCTCAACTTTAAGCATATATATATGTATCTTGCGGTATGTATTTCGAGATCTCAATAAGCACCTCTCCTAATGACATTTGCAGCCGGCTTACTTCATATATTTGTTACGGTCGTTCTGCATGACACCCTCAGGGCAGCCAGAGATCAAGAACTTCGTCTCCCTCGCGAATGCTGTCATAGGTGTATTCCTGGCGTCGTTCGGGCCGTTTATCCTGATGGGTCAAATTCCGCAAGTTTTGTCCAGGCTGTTTCCCTTTACTCGTGGACTCAACCACGCCTATTGGGCACCCAACTTTTGGGCATTAGTCACAGCATTAGATCGTATTCTCCTTCGCTGTACGTACTATGTCTTCCGCTTGTCATCGCCTTAACTGATGTTCACCCTTCCGACATAGTCGCTAAGAAGACCGGTCTAGGCATACCGATCAACCAATCTGGTGTAGCTTCGACATCAAGGGGTCTCGTCGGTGATACCGTTTTTGCAGTCATACCCAATGTCAAGCCCATACATACGTTCACCATCACATTGATGTTCCAATCTGTGAGTAGATTTTCTGTTGATAGCCCAGTCGGCTATGAATACTGAGGGCGCCTTTCCCCGCTTAAAAAACAAACAGGTCATCTTGATAAAGCTCTGGCGGAACCCAACGTATAAGTCATTCTTGATTGCGCTGACATTATGTGGTTATACATCATTTTTGTTTGGTTGGCATGTCCATGAGAAAGCTGTCTTGCTATTCCTGGTACCTTTGAGGTATGCAAAAGTTTCGTATATTTGTGGAGGCTGATGCGTGAACTTGGCACTTGTATTTTTAGCTTACTCGCAGCAGAAAGACATGCTTATTTCCGAACATTCATCCTATGCAGCGTTGCAGGAATATTCGGTCTCTTCCCACTCATCTTCACCCCAGGAGGTACGGGTCATCACCCAACTCAATACTCGCTACTAAGCCTGGGCGACGATATATCAGAATCGATCGTCAAAGTCCTTTATTCAATTGCATGGCTCATAGTCGTCTATATCCCACTCCGACGCCAGGTATATGAGTGAGTGCCTTCCTCCGACTAACTGACCGACAAAGAACATCCCGCTCAATATCCGAGACCTTCCTATGCTCCTCTTTTTGCGATGGATTTCATCATCCCTGCTTCGCCCGCCACCTTGAATACGCAATACGACCCCACTTCACGGATTACGGGTGAACACCGCGTAACAGATTTCCTAGATCGTTGGTTTTCGTCATCATGGACATGATGGAGAAGGTATACCTCGGTGGATTCTTCTTCTTACTTGCCTTCGTCGGTCTGTTCCCTGTGTATATGAGCCGCCGAACAAGCGCCAGCGGGACCACGGTTGATGCCGAGACTGGCGAAGGAGAGTGGGTGGGATCAGCAATGGAGTTCCTCCCCCTCATGATGACGAGTGTGTATTGTGCCCTGGGTATCGTTTGGGGTTACTTGAGACTGTTGTTCGTGTATTTGAATGAGAAGACGTATCAGGGTCAGTTGAACTCGATTCAATAGGCTTAGCAGGTCTTCCTTCCCCCGTTAATACGTGGTTGTACAATTATGATATAGGGAAATATATAAGTTGTACTCCCAGTTGCTTTCATACAACTCATACCTGGTCATAACGCATACTTTACCATAAACTATGGGCTAACAAGAGCAATGAAATGTGACAAATCTGATGATAAGTAAATGCCAAGTGAATAGATAACTCTTTGGGTGTTTCGACTCCCAGTAGGTTGAATCTGTATGCTCTAATAATGTTTGCCTCAAACAATTGAAATGGCAAGTTTGTGAACAAATTGTAAAGGGGAAGTGGCACCCCCTAAATATCTCATTAGGTCCACACCTTAGTTGTGCATGTGCTCAATTGCTCTATTACCCTGGTGAGAAATCTAACTACATAGCCCATAGCTGGTTGCCTATGAAGACAATTGTCCCTTGTGGGAGCCAAAGGACCACTCACTCACAAGTGGCATAATCCATTATTTGAAACATCTAATGTAGTTAGTTACATGAGAATCAAGATAATAAGTGAAACAACAGCACCAGCAGAAAAGTAGGGGCAACTATGAACCCACTACTTCAATATAATACACAGGAATCATTTGTTCACTTCCCTATCCATGGGTTCAAACTACCTGATGTGAAGTCATCACCCAGCAAGGCCAATACTTTCCATCAATGTAGATCTTTGGTTACACTAGCCTGGGATGAAGCTCCTTCAATGGAGGGGGGATTCAGAATCCTTGAAGACGTGTTTTTGCTTGGATAGTTGATGAATGTCTCTCTGGGAACATATTAGCTAGGGAAGATAGTGTTCACCTGTTTCAATGCAGCTTACTGAACTCTTGTAACATGCCAAGCATGTGGACAACTCGTGTAGTGGATGTTGAGGCACTGGTGTATGTTAGGTGGGGCAGTAGGACCTGGATATCCTCCTACAAGTTTCAGTGTCAAGAATCTTTGGAAAATGGAGTATACGTGAGACGATGGAACCACTTATACAACCACAGGTCTTTCTCAAGATTGATAAAATCATCAATATCATGGACACCTGTACCAGCGCCACCGTGTTCAGGTTTTGTTGGAGGTTATGGGTCATGTTGAGCTATGATCGTTTTGGTGGATGAAGTATCATGGTGGAATGCCTCCGCCAACAGGGGTGAGAGTGTGATGAGTGAACAAGTGCCCTAAAATCTGGCAAATGGGGAAGAGGTAAAATGGTGGATGAGTGACAGGTAGGCGACTGCAGGTTGAACGCACAATCAACCTCGGTTTCTTCCCCCGTGCCTCATTTTGCTCCAGGATATCTGTCATACTCATCAAAATTGTACTGCAGGTCAGATATGACAAGAAACCACACTCCGGTAGTTTGGAAAGAGAAAAGAGAGAGGAGTAAACAGGGAAGTATGCAGTGAGTGACCCTGTGTCCGGGTTCGAAATGGATCTACCTAGGCTGTGCAATGAAACGGAGAGCGGCCGGTGAGGTGGTCTAAAAAGCGGCAAGACAAAGAGCGTGCCTAGCTGTGCTGCTCCTGCGGGTTTACAGGAAGAGACTTTGTTTCGTCGGTCGAACAACGCGCGAATATGCAAGGATGCTACAAAATATTGATATCATTGAAAGACTATGAACGGCTTTCATTAACTTTTGAGTGCACGGATGCAGGGTAGCGTACTGTGGCCGAGAGAAGTTGATCGATCACTTCTTTGAGATATGAACGACTAAGGTAGGTAATTAGGAAACGAACAGCTTGTGTTCTGTATGTATGCGTACCATCTTCGTCCTCCAGGACATGCTCCAACCCGACTTTTTGTCCACGTGCGTGTTTGGCGCTTGACCCCCATACAACCGCACTATGTCACCCAAGGATGAATAGATCACGTAGAATCAGCAGAGGTCAACTGGCGGAGTTTGACAATAGACACCCACTATTTCATCTGCTTTGCGATTTCCTTATGGATCGCATTACAGAAATCTTCCACCGTGCACTTCCCGCGACGCAGGACGACGGGCGCGGAGTAGTCTGGCGGCAAACCACGCGGCTTGGTGTATACCCGCACCAGGTCGAGTGTCTCCCACATCTTCTCGATGAGCTCATCGATGTTGAGCCATTCTTTCGAGGAGATTGGGACGGAATTAGGTATCTTGTAGAGGAGGTCGAGCTCTTCTATTGAGATTGCGTCGATCTAGTCAAAAGGTGATGTGAGGATGCGTTACTGTGTAGTCTGGAAGATGTAGATGACCTTGTTGAGAACATAGATGGCGGGAATATACACTCTACAAAAGGGTTGAGTCTTCTGGCACTAAAGCGTGAAGGAAAACTCACCGATTTCCTTCAATCACGTCCACCAAATCGTCCGCGGTCGCATTGGGCTCCCGGATAGCAACATCACAATTACTAATCCTATACTCGCTCAAGATAGCCTTGATTTCGTCTTGGTCGATGTTTGTAAGGGGTACAGTATTCGTAATCGCGATACCTCCCTTATCTTTCTTGCGGACTGTGATATTGGGTGGCCGCTTATTGAGACGGATGCCAAAGCCTTCAAGTTCCCCTTCGATGATCTTTTTGTCGCCCAGGGGTTTTAGAACGTCGAGGACGATGAAAATAAGATTGCATGTTCGCGCAACTGTTGGTGTGACTAATCAAGGTGTGATCATACAAGAGTCACTGGTGGCTTGCGTACCGGCAATGACTGTAGTAGGTGTAGGTAGTTTGAAATGCAACTGAACAAAAGTGATACGCACCTTGTTTACCTCTACCACGACCGTCGTTGGCACCCTCGATGATACCAGCTGGAAAGGAGTCAATACCGGGCGATCAAACCTCAATAGTGACCGACTCACGAAGATCGAGAATCTGTATTGGTGCTCCGTGAACCTTCAGCGTTCCTGGGACCGTTGTAAGGGTTGTGAAGTCGATTTCGGAGACTTCGGAGTGGGTGCCAGTCAATTTAGACATTAGTGTAGACTAGAGCGCGATACGGTAAGGGATTTCTTCTTCCCGCTAGTGACAGATTGCGCACCTTTCCAACCGAAGGAAACCCGACGAATCCAACAGACGCGATACCCGTTCTGTAGAACCAATTAGTAAAATTGCAAGAAGCAAGACCAGCGCAGCCATACCTCGCTACATCGAAACCGATACCTCCTCCTCCACCGCCACTTCCTCCAGTGCCAGCAATGAGCTCCCTCCTAAGCTTAGCAAGCTTGGCCTTGAGCTGCCCTAAGTGGTAACTCGTGGCCTTGTTCTTTTGGGCTTGACGGACATCAGTGTATATGCGCGGGGATAGTATAATAGCGTACTTTTGGCCTGGAGAAAACAATGAGGAACGATTTCCGGCAAGTTTGTGGAGCACTCACCATCTCATCTTCGATTTCCTGACGCCCATCAGCAGAGAGTCAGAGACAATAGGACGGGACCTACCTTGATCTTCTGGAGAGTAGTCATTGTGTCGAAAGAGTGTTCGGGAGATGCCGAAGGAGGGAATGGCAATTAAGCGTCCCAGTAAGGCAAGAGATGTCTGATATGGTAAGTGGCGGTGTTTGTTCGCAACCAAAGTGATGGGGGTCGTGCAAGGCTTCGAGTTGCCTTTCTACGTTCTACGTCTCGCTCATTCTTTCCCTCCGACCGACGTTCGCCCTCTCCCACTCGCTAGTCCCTCTAGCTACCACTCCTTATCGACGAATGCGACTGGCTCGCCTTCGGCACTCATCCTTGACAGCAGCTTTATTCCGACCAATTATCCTTGGCAACTACCTGCCACAATCCTCGATAGATTCCATTAGCAATGTGTTCGGGTCCAAAGTGGAAGCGTGAAAATGTCCCGGATCACAAGGTGCGTAGTTGTGCCCCATTTCGTTTACACCGCTCACCCCCCAATTCCCTCAGTTCGATTTCGTCGACACTCGCGAGTTCACGGACAATGGCTTCTTCATGCGGATGAAGTGCGTACAGCGCCGCCTTGGCGCAGGCTTCTTGCTGAACACTAGTTCCTAGATATCTGTGGCTCTATATCATTGTGCTCAAGTCCTTCCTCGTCTACGTCTCCGATATCTTCTCTGCCATAACCATGTTAACGACCAAGAACTGGTCCAACGAAATTTTCAAAGAATGTGCAACCATCGACGGATGTGTGTTCATCCCATTCAATATTGGAAAGTGGATTTTCTTTGGATGCATCATCTTTTCGTTCTTGCTGGTGCGGCGTATCTACCGAATGAGTCGAATGCTGCGTTCCTAAGTTAGTTCCACAGTTGGCATACGAGTCCCGGAAAGCGAAGAAGATCATTGCGAGTCGCGATATTTCATTCGCCTTCACAAACGTGATGGCCAACAACTACTACTCTCTCCGTTCGTATCCGATATCGCCTGTTCCCAGCCTCCCCTGACCATTCCATTCTTCAGGCTCGTACGATCACTTTTGTTTCTTCGATCATATCAGCAACTCCACCAGGCTCAGTGATGACTTTGCTTTCTTCGTCTTCTTCACCTTCAAGAGTTGGAAACGTTTGCTGCTAGCTGACGGTCCTCGCCAAACCATCAACGGACTTACGCTCTATGCTGTCTGGCTTGTCAAAAGCACTGACCCAGCCCCGTGGTACGATGTGTCCAAGTACTTCAAGGGCAATTCACTTTCGACCTCGGCCCTTACCGTTACATCATTCTTCACCGTTGCTGTTTTTGCCGGTTCTCTTCTCCTCTTGATCATCGCTGGAATTTGCTATGTTCCCCTCCTGCTACACATCCGAGGTAATCTCAAGGTAAGTGGGACGTTTATATGGATCTCGAACATCACTCACATCAGACGGACTGTCATAGGAGTACTGCTGTCACAAGGTTGACAAGGTGTGTATCCGTCCATCACATTTTTGTCATTTTGCACGCCTGACCATCAATCCCAGCGCATCGGTGCCATCATCAAACGCAAGAAGAAGGAGCGCCTCGCCGACGCGGCCAAACAAGCCCAAAAAGAAGCCATGGGTGACTACTCGCACCTCAAGAATAAGAAGGGCGAATTGGTCGGCAAACCCCTCCCACAACCCACACTACCTGACCTCAACATTGACGACGACGAAGAATTCAATGGGCCCAAAGCGCGGAGTACCCCCGCACCTAGCGTGCACACACAGGACTATTACAGTGCTGCTGCAAGCGAATATCCACCACCCATGCCGCAATATAATCCGTACTCGAACCACGGCGCAGGGTATAATCCATCCCAGGCGACGTTTGGTTATGATCCAAATGGAGGGCTGGCATATGACGATGATAACGAGAGTCAGGTGCATTTGGCGGCTTCTGCAGCGCCTATCGCACACCAGCATGGGTATGGGACACCAGGCGGTGGGTTGGCGTACGATGATCCTTCGCCAGCGGGGTCGTCGCAGGCGTTGGGTGACCCATATAAAGGGTACTCGAGGGGGCATCCGGGAGGATACTAACGCCTCGTTCACTTTTCCCTTCTCTCTCTCGGACTTGTCACTTGCATCCCCTCACATCTTGTCACGCTTTGATGTTCATGACCACCCATGTCTCATGCCAGCCCCCTTCCCCCCCCTTCGTACTTCGCTTTCTAGGATCGCGCAATCCCCTGCTTATCGTATCACGCCGTAGTTCATTCGGTCCATCGTTGCTGAGTTTCTTGGTCCCTCCGTCGCCCCTGTGATATAGGTGGACTTTGTTTCGTTTTTTGCCACCCACAGTCCGTCTTTCACCTAACACTGTCTTTATTGGACGTCTCCCGCATCATATATCCCCCTTCAGCCCCTTAGCCGACCTACCATAAACTCTTTCCTCTCCGCTACTTATTGCTCCTTTATTCCTCCCTTCTACCCCATTCCGTGTTGATACATTTCCCGTTTTCTTTTCTGTGTCTCAGAGAAGAGCTGGGTTCTAGTTCTGTTTATTTGCAGCCTTAGTCTCGGTTGTTATTTTCTCCAGTGTATAACAATAAATAGATAATAAAAGGGCGTTCAATCGTCTTTCCCCTCGGGTCACGTTGTAAGCTGAACCATAAGGATTGAATCCGAATTATAGTTTACTCCAAAAATGCTACCCAATAATCAGTGAAGGAGGATAAATAGGTATCCTAAGGAAAGAGGAAGGATATCTACACGGTGGGTTCATGTATCCCAAAATATAGGAGTGGTTGGAACCGTGGTCAAGCTATAAGCCGACAGCGGGTAATGCGAAATGCAATGCAAGCTTGAAATGCATGGGGATACAGCCTTCATCCACTGAGTTTCTCCCATATGATGACGACAATGAGGAGAATGAGAACAGCGATTATAGCGTACGTTACTGCGCGCTGTTGATACATCCTGTTGCATACGAAGATGAGTGTTAGAAGAATCTAGGAAACGTATAAGGAGAGCAGAGATGGAAAGGAAAGCACCGACCTGCGGACCATTTTCTTGAGTGTCCCAGATGCTCTGTCCACAGCCGTATCTGCTCGCCATAACTAAAATGATGTTTATCAGCGTTCATTTATTAGGAGAAAGGCACAGAATAAAACCTACAGTATTTCTAGAATTCTCAATTTGTTCCCTCTGCCCTCTCAAGGTCCTCAGAATATCAGCGCCTTGCTCCTCAGTCTCCAGCGCAACTCTCTGGGACTCCTGCAACCGCTTCGTCCCATCCTCAAGTAAGCTCGTACCAGCAAGCAGTCTCGAGCGGTCAGACGTATATGGATCGTCTGAATTGGGGTAGTCCCCTAGACCTGGAGAAGGGGATTTGGACGAGGAAAGGAGCTCTGTGCGGGCGAGGGCCGTGCGTGTATCTGTGAGAGATTTCTTGTAGGTTGCGAGGGAGGATTTGGCGGATTTGAGGCGGGCGAGGTAGTTTGTACGCAGAGATTGAGGGATCCCTTGGATTTCAATTTCCATTTGGGAGACCTATGTAGGCAGGCAGGTGGGAGGTGGAATGTTAGTTGAAGGGTTCGGTGATTTGGGAGGGGGTGGACAAACCATTTCGTCGGCTTCGTCGAGGTCCATTTCTACCCTTCGTAGTGTTGCTTGGCGCTGCTCTATTGTGTGGTCATTGTAAGGTTGAGCTGAGGTTTGAGCAGTGGGAGGACATACCACCAACTTCATCCTTCCCGTTCCCCTCGAGTTTATCCCGTACACTCTCGATAAACTGTTGAAAGTCCTGCTCGTAAGAGTCAAAAAGAGCTGTTGGAGAAGTGTCCATTATGATAGGAGTAAGATTGGAGAAGTGCAGAGGAAGTAGTGGGGTGGGGATTTGACAGAGGGGCTGAGTGAACTGCGCTGTGGCAGGTCCAATTGATTGATAGATTGCCGTTTTTGGAAAGCGATGACACGGCGTTTTGCCTTCCTCCCTGTATCCCAACACCGACGACTAGTATGTCTGGCGCGTACGTCTCCTCTCTTCCGGCACTCCACAACAACAGGGAACTAATAATAATGTTTTCTATGACAGAGTCTCGCTATATCTGGACCCATCCATCCGGGACTGGGTCCTGTTTCCTATTAGTCTTGTCATGGTGCGGTTGTATGCCTTTTAATATCCGTCCGACTTTACTTACTGACAATACACGTCTTTGTACGGTAGATCTTGGTGGGAATCCTGCGGCATTATGTGCTGTTATTACTCCAGAATAAACCAAAACCGCAAACGCGGGCGCAGATTCGTGAACAGTGCGTTGGCCGTCCTTGCTCTTCTCAGGTCTTCCCCCTTCCTCCCCCCCTCCCCTTCAATCCATCAGTCCCTAACATATGAATAAAAACACTGACCTTTTACACCCAGACGCGCACTAACACGCTCCCAACTCCTCCGTGCGACGTCCTCCCATTCCCCCCTCGCCCCACCCTTCTACCACACCATATCCCAAAACCTCAAACAAGCCTTTTCCGATGGTCTATATCTCAAAGACGGACCTCCCGCACCGCCCAAAAAGTCGATAACGAAAGACGGTAAAGAAGGAGATGAAGTCGAGTTCCCCCAACCTCCAAGTTTGCTTACGGACCCTGGGCAAATGGATACGATGATGTCGCATTTTAAGACCCAGACGGTGGTTATGATTCCTCAGATGGTGATTATGGGATGGGTGAATTTCTTCTTTTCGGGGTTTGTTGCTAGTGAGTTGTCTTTTTTCCCCCCCTTGGCTGGGTTGGTGCTGATGGGTTCCTTCTCGTGTATAGTTAAGCTACCATTCCCGTTGACGCTTGGGTTTAAACCCATGATGCAAAGGGGCATTTCTACGCCTGACATGGATACAAGATGGGTTTCGTCGTTGTCTTGGTATTTCCTCAACTTCTTTGGATTGAACGGTGTATATCGGTTGTTGCTGGGGAATGAAGGTGCGTGCTTACTATTAAACTTGCAAATCTGGTCATTGAATGTAGCTGCAGATACGGGTGTAGATTGGCAGCAAATGGCTAGCGGCATGCCAAATTTCGGCAATTCTGCCGCACCAGGTGTCCCTCAAGATTACAACAAGCTCTTTAAGCAGGAAAAAGAGAATCTGGAATTCGATGCGGGGTTCTACAAGTGGATCGGAGAGGACGTAGAGGATCGTGTACTAAGAAAGTATGGTAAACTTCCCCCTGTAAAATCCTAATTGCCGCACGCTTCCAGTTTCTCGAAATTAAAGCTATGTGATATTCAAAGCCCCGGGATAAAATCATACATGAGGGGTGGTGGTTAGTACCATAGCCAAAGTCAAAATTAGAGAATAGCCGAAAAAGGGGATATATGAATAAAGCGAAATTTATCATTCAGCGGCCACGCGTTGCTATACGAGACCATCATACAGCGATAATGCCTGGAATAAGGGTAAATGCGTCATCCTTGGTAGATAATTGCTAAAAATAACTCACCTGCACGATAGTGGGATCTTGCCTGCTACCTTGGACAAATTCCTCAAAAGTCAGCTTTGCATCCTTGTCCCGGTCCATGTTCCTAAAGATCTTTTCCACGCGCTGCACGAAGGGGGATAAACAGGTCAGCAACGCATCGCCTCAGGGCGGCTAAATGATACAGGCGCATGGAACACACATGGAGTGTGTCAAAACAGTACAACAGCAATACCATCAAGCGCCAGGGAGAAAATCAAAGGTCAGACGACTAACCTTTTCGGGTGTGTCTTCGTCCGAGGCCATTTTGACCATCTCGCCAGTCATCTTGTAGATGGATTGGACAATCTGGAGCATCTCGTCGAACGTGATCGTTCCGTCTTTATCGATATCATACAGCTGGAATGCCCCTGGAGTTAATCGAGTTCAGGATCGAGAGAGACAGGGGCGAGATCAGATTGTGTATCCTGCTTGGAGTAGAGTTAGACGCACATCTAAGCTTCTCCTCTAGCTGTCCGCGACTCGTGATGCTGAGAGCGCAGATGAACTCTTTGAAATCGATAGTCCCATTCTTGTTCTCGTCGAATACCTCAAACACATAATCTGAGAATTCTGCGGGGTCGCCAAAGGGGAAGAATTGCTTGTATATTCGCGAGAACTCTTCTTTGTCCATAGTGCCAGCGGGACAGTCCTTGCGGAAGCCTTTGTACCTGGAGAGCTGTTATCATACGGAGTGAATGGGGCGAAAAGCAGAGCAGACCATTGCTGAAGCTCCCTCTTGTCGACTGTAGTTGCTATGAGAGGGTGGTGGGATGACGATGAGCAGATACGCACAGTAAGTGTTCTTCTGGAGTTCTGAAAGCTGCTCTGGGGTGAGTTTGCTCTGAGTCTTGCCCATGGTCGGGGATTGAGAGAGAAGGAGAGTAGGCTGTGCAGAAATAGGCGACCTGGCAGAGATGCTTGGCGCTGCCAGAACGTGTGTGGGATAATAATAAATAATAAAATAAAGGATATTTATTATTGGAATGAGGAGGGCACATGGATATCTCTCTTCCTCCTCCCCCAGATGTGCTACCCATGCGGCTCCGTCGACCTCACCGTCAAGCTCTGTCCAATGTGCAAGGTCTTTCCCCACCCAAAGTGCCCACATAGACGGGACATCTGTCGCAACCGCAACGTCCATCCCCGCTTCGACGTTATGTTTCTCAAGAATGCCGAGGGTATGCTATCTAACAGCTCTCCACAGCCTCGTGCTTATCCTTCTCGCCCCCAGTTGACTCCTTCAACGGATGCGGTTGGTGCAAGGTGCGCTGCCTCCCATGTCTCCGAATCCCGGAGCTCATCCGCCCCCAAGTGGGCTAACTTTCTCCAGCACAAAGAACCTGTGCCTAACAACCACGGATGGCCGGGCTGCTGCAGGCCACCGCAGCCCTGCGAATACAAATACATCACTGTCGTTGACTGGAAGTCCGTTAGCATTGTGCACAATATCCCCATCCCTCCCGATGTCAAGGCTATGCTTGATAGCATTTCTGGAATGCCCTCTACAGCCAAACGCACGAGTCCTCCCCCTGCCAAGGCTCCCTCTCCGGCCGCAAATACCAATAACCCCACGCCGCCAAGATCAGTCGTGTCCAGTCGCACAAATTCGTTTTCGAGAGAGAAAACTCCTGTTGCGATCGCTATTCCCGGAAAGGCGAGTAAGGGGAGCCCAAAGCAAATTGTGGCGGCCCTGGGAAGTACCAGGAGCGCGAGCGGAAGCGTGTCGTCCTCGTCGCCCAAATCACCTTCGACCCTTGAGACTTACCATAGTCACCGGCATCGACAGCCTATTCCTGATTTCGGGGAGGGCACCAGGGAGAAGGAAAGGAAGGGCGAGGGTACGAGGTCGACGCACTCATCTCCTTCCAATGCTAGCAAAAGTCTGGAGGGAGAGATTGCAGCACCCTCACCCAAAAGGGTGTTAAGTATCAGAAGAAACAGCGGCGCCTCTTCGACTGGGGGCACATCGACTAAAACAGGAGATAGGCCCCTGGATGGATCCGTGCGACGTCGGTCACCCATGTCCTCCAACGCACCCTCACCTACCGCTCGTTCCGCAGCACCGAATACATCCACCGGACGTATAGTGGAGCAACAGCAGCCATCTTCTATTGGACTAGGGCCGTATCTCGTCCCCCGATCACCTTCCAAAGAAGAAGACAGTCGGTCAAGCAGTGGGAGCAGTGATGGCCTAAGTTCCGGTGGGTCTGGGTCATTAAGCGACAGCACCGTTACTTCTGATGGCGGCTTCACGGACTATCTCTCGGACGAATCGGAAGCAGAGTTGCAGAGGCAGGCAGAAGCCCGGGCTGCGTTGATGGCCCAGAACCAGATGGAGGAGATGGAGTTCAAGGCTGTGAGACAGCGGCTCGCCCATGTAGATTTGCGGCCACCCAGGACTTGGAATCCAACCAATATTATGAATACTGGGACCATGAGGATGGCGGGGGGCTCGAAGATTTGATACCAAGGGGGGCGGCTTTTATTTTGGACGTTGATGCTTTTTATCTTGCCGTTTGTTTTGTTGGATTTGTTTTCCATTGTTCGGTTTGCTTCTTTTCCTCTTGTCTTGGGATCCACTGCATTATTCGCTTTGGTGTGCATGCTTTAAGCCGTATATGTATATTGTACAATGCAAGGTTATCTGTACGTTTCCCCGGATCTAGGTTCTTAATGAGCGCGACTCCATATTTGGACATGTCACCTACTCCGGTGCACTTCCTGTCCCAAGTCCTCCCACCCAGCCTCAGCCCCTCCCCTCTACCAACCGAGCTTAGGCTCTGACCACTTCACCCTTTAGACAGGTCTGTGACCTCACATACACTCTACACGATCATACATGTTGTACCCGTAACCATGAATCTCGCACGACACTCGATAACATCCGCAAGACCCGTACACATCCTCAACGCACGGTTCGATGCCGACGCACGGATATTCACCGCTTCGACACAAGAGGGTTTCGCGGTCTACAGAAGTTGGCCGTTGGAGCTCGTCCGGAAACGAGGTACGCCGGTCCTCATCACTAATACGACATCACGCAACACACTACTGACCGACCTGTCAAACTACTTAGAACTATCTAATGGCACTTTATCACACGTACTCCCACTACACACCACCAATCTCCTTTTCCTCGTAGGTGGAGGCCGGAGTCCACTGTATCCGCCAAACAAGGTGGTTGTATGGGACGACGCATTAGGCAGAGAAGTCGCGGAACTCGAGTTTAAGAGCCAGGTGAGGGGGTTAGCGTGTCGGAGAGGTTGGCTTGCAGTTGCTCTGCGGAGGAGGGTGGTTGTGTTTCAGGTTGGCGGGCCGCTGGGAGGGATAACGAGATATGCTGAATGGGAGACGTGTGATAATCCGAGAGGTGAGTGGTACAGGGATTTGCGCTCAGGAGGTTTTCGGTATTGATCCGCTTCTTTGCTGTAGGGTTGTTGGCGATTGCTACAGCCCCCAACTCGACGCTGCTTGCGATTGCGGGGAGACAGTTGGGCCACGTTCAGTTGATACATTTACCACCATGCCCTGAGCCTAAATCGCGAAACCCACCACCGAATACGAACCCTGTGGAGAGCAAAGCTTCAGCACCTACAGGCGTACATGCGATGAAACACACTGCGCCGGTTATTGTCGCGCATACTACGGCACTGACATCGCTGTCGTTGACTCCATCTGGAAGACTAATTGCTACAACATCGGCGAAAGGGACATTGGTTAGAATATGGGACACTGCTACTGGCACACGGATTAAGGAGCTGAGGAGGGGTACGGATAAGGCTGAGATTTACGGAGTGGCGTTTAGGCCTGACGAGAGGGAAGTGTGTGTATGGAGTGATAAAGGCACTATCCACGTTTTCTCGCTTGCTGGGACTTCGTAAGTGCTCCCTTTGGCTCATGGTGTATACAGTTCTAACAACACGAAAGGAATCGACAATCGACGTTTTCGCCACTGACGCCCTTCCTCCCCCTACCCAAGTATTTTGAATCAGAATGGTCGTACGCACAATACCGTATCCCCGTTCAATCCTCACATATCTCCCTATCATCAACGCGCCCCGCCGTCTCGTCCTCATCGCTTTCTTCCGCACCCGTAGCCAAGGACATGGACGTACCGGATGAAGAACGTTGTGTAGTTGGATGGGTGCAAGTCGCAACAGAAGATCATCCCTCAGAAGGCGGACCGCGGAGCAATTCTGGGGTTCTTGAATGGCAGTTAATTGCACTGACCTATTTGGGTGGCTGGTACCGATTATCGTTACCGAAGAATGGGAAGGAGAGGAAGAGGGAAGGAGGAGGATCTGGTGCCAGCACGAGCGGAAGTGTAAGTGGGAGTGCAAGAGAAATGGCGAGTGTGGCTGGAAGGAGAGTTTCTGGAACTCTTGGACCAAGTCCTTTAGGTCCAAGCGGTGGCGGATCGGTGGCATATGGGTCGCCGCCGAAAGCGATGTCGAGGCGCGGGAGTTCGGTGTCGACGATACGAGGCGTGGAGAAGGGAAAGGAAAGGGAGAAGGACAGAGAGAAGGAGAAAGAGAGTAGAGATTGTGTATTGCAGGAGTATAGACGGTTTGGGAGGTGGGATGGATGGGGCTGAGACTACTTAGCCCTTAGGACATTGATTGACCACGTATTTGTTCATGACCACTGTTTCCCTCCCATTTTGACGCACTATGTACAATCCCACGTTACGAACATGTTCAGTAACCTTTATATCTTGCATTATCTTGGGCCTTTTCTATACTTGACCCCATAAGTATTTGCATGGACATGGGAAGGGATGATGTAACAGATGTAACTCACGTCGGCGCGACGCGACGCGTCCCTTGGCACCTATCAATCACCACTGTTACTATCACCATCACTTATCTCATACCTATACCACACTCATATCACACGATGGAGAACCCACACGCCGAACGACAGGCAGTTCTTCTTGAGCGAATCGTCAAGAACACAGTACGGCCTCCTCATCCTTCATCTCCTCATGTCTTATGAAACTACACGTGCCTAGTCCAAGTGTACCGAGATGATTCTAGAACTTAATCATTGCCTCGAAGAGATCCTGCGAGCAAATAGTGGCGTGAAGACCGCTGCTGACCTTGCGACGAAGTATAGAAAGAATGTACAGTACAATCTGGAAGCTACTATTGGTGCTGTTGCCGCATCTGAAGGTGGTAAACTGGAAGGCGGGAACGGTGGGAATGGCGCCAATTGATTGAGATGTTACTTAACTCATCTAATCACCATTGTCTTGCCGAGGGGCCTCTATCGAAGAAAGTTCTAGAATATTACAGATTATACATGATAAGAGGAGCACAAGCCTACACAATAACTTACAACCAACTGGTGATATATAATGAACTACCGACCAAAAACTCGCGAGTACTGTTCACGTCCTTCAGGCGCCTTATGTACCGTCACGAGAGTGGCTACTTGAAATCCCTGATAAACCGTCGTTTGTCCCAGGCCTTTCTCTTATTGGCCTTGTCTTTCCGCTGCTCCCGGAGTTTCTTGGCAAAGTAGATGCCCTGCTTATGGCGATCATGCAGCTTTGTTTCACCTGGCTGCTATAGGGAAGACCACAGCATGAGAATGCGTGTCCGGGGGGTCAGGGGCTCGGATAGCTCACGCTAGATCCGTCGCCCGCTTGGGAACCACTCACGTCCTGGGAGTCTGGGGATGCAGTCTGCTCGTCCGTCAAAACCGAGGAAGGCTCAAAGAAAGTACCAAACTCACGCTCATTCTCGCTTATGACGCCTGCTGGTGATGAGAGAAGGTTCGAGTAAAAAGGACGGCGACCTCGCTGGGAGGCGGATTAGAGGTAAAGGAACGACGAAGTGGTAGACGGTTTGCGCCACAAGTGTCAGTGATTCACCCGATATTTATAGTACTTGGTAAAGGCATTCAAAGTGGCTCGTGTTGGAGCAAACAGGTGATATTTGGTCATGATCGGTTTAAGACATGCTACTTGCCAGGATGGCTGTTCCATCCAAGTTGTCTAGACCGAACAACAGGTCCATGATATCGAGCGTAGATCTATGAGGCAAATTAGTATACCGACTTCCTTCAGTACTAGTGCATGACGAGGCCTTTTCTGGGACGGCGTGGCGAAAATGCTAGTAGACTGTGCCGACCCAAGTCGTGGCCACCCGCAACAAGCCCTGATGCCAGCACAGACGGCGAATCGTTACCAGCCGCAGACTCCCAGCATACCAATCAGATCAACCGAACCATGAGGGAAGTGTGGCAGCCGCGAGGCCTCTCGCCGGGGTAGTGGGGTCTTCAGGATAGTGCAGTTCAGCCTCGATGAATGGGTTATGTTTCAATTGATTTCTCTTGGCGGCAAAGATGTGATTTTAGTTTCCGGGGCAGTCTCGGCCATGGTTCTCGAGTCTGTTGTGCTTGTCTATTGGTCATGTACGCAGGCTACAATGGTTCAGGCCATATGGGTAAAGCTGATAGCTTGCTGAAGCCTAGAACCTTGGTCTGCAGAATACCAAGATCATGATATGGAGGGCAGGCCACAGACACTGCGTGAGTTGGTGGTTTGTGTCAGCCTATGAATGTGGGTTGGCCGCATCGCGGAAGAGAATTTTTGCCGTGATAATCGTTCCGAGGGTAGATCTTTCTTGGGCCTTGTCCCGGCGGAGGGTCGTAAGGCACCATTAGTACTTTCCACTGGGCGCCTGTTCTGTCTAATGATAACCCAGCAGAGAGCCTGTCACCAGCTGTCGGCCATAAGTTGTGTCCAGTCCATGCCTGGTCGCGGTTGGATTGAAAGTGACAACTTTTAAACTTTGAGGAGTGACAACTAGGATGTTTCCCTGAGTAACGACAATCAAGCTCAAGAATGAATCGAACGGATGGACACGTTAAGATCTGAATATTTGGATCTGGCGTACAAACAAGGGCAGAGGGTCTAGAACTGTGACATCAGTTCCATTGTCGTGTTCTCTATTGGCTCACAACCTCATCTGCTTCACTTGGTCGTTCCTCCGCCTTGGACTCTATGACCTCGAAACACCATTTCACCCTCATTGAAAATGAAAACGAACAAATCAAGTCGATAGGCACACCTTTTGGTCGCAGTTCGAGCACATGTGGATACTGCTCGCCTCCGGGCGAAAGGTCAACAGAGTATTCGAGTTATCATGTAGCGGGGTTGAACGCAACTAAACTGACTTGTGAGGTGCGCTGGAGTGACTCGTTTATGACATCGAAGAGCATGATTAACGGCAAGGGCGCTCATGCTCATGCTAGGTTTATCAGAAAATGATAGATAGAGGGTGGAGACGTTCAGGTGTGAAAGATTGACGTCCGGCTTTCCCGCTCGTTTTCTCAGCCAGGCCACGTTTCTGGTGCTGATATCGCTTTGAACCTATTTAGGAATTTGGTGCTATAAGCCCGACTTACGGATTTCTTGCTGCCCGCAATACACTATCAAGTATGCTGTCAATATGCTGTTGTTGGCCACCAGGTGCCATTGTGGCTTATCCTCCTTTTTACATTTGAAGGCTCGACGCCCTCGCATTCAAACCATCTAAAAGTCAGCGCAAGATAATTAACCGGTAAGTCCTACGCTCTGCTAATCCCATGAGCTACTCTGAACAACGGAGTTGAGATGGAATCGGTATGTGCTCAAGGGAAGGGAAGGTGAAGTGATGGATGTAGGGACGAACCAAAAGTGAGGCGGCACCCACTCATGTTTAGGGGAACTGACGACGCCGCGGTTTCTAGGAGTCCCAGATCCAAGGGTAAAGATCAGGCGTTCGATCTCATCAAGGCGATTCATGCTGCGGAGGAATCCTTCCACACGGACGAATACCCTGCTCATCGCTTCCAGGTCGGCCTCGACTCTACTCGCCCCTCGATTGAGAACTCACCTTCACAAATAGGTTATACTTGAGCCCGCCTCTTTTACGGAGGAGAAATATCAGCTCTATGTCAAGTACCAGCGTGACATTCACCATGACTTCAAGAACACGCCGCGCGGGTTTGAACGATTCCTGGTGACGAGCCCATTACAGGTTTGTGCTCTCTTGAATCGTCTCAATGTTTGTTGGTCATTCGAGTAGCTCGAAGACATTCCTTACCTATCACCGCCTCCGGAGCATCTGCCCAAGAAATATGGGTCTTACCACCAGCTCTACCGTCTTGATGGAAAGCTGATGGCTATAGCCGTGCTGGATATACTTCCTTATTGTGTGTCCAGTGTATACTTTATATATGACAAGGCATGGGAACAGTTCTCTTTTGGCAAGGTTTGTGTTCCGCCGACCGTCCTACCTCCAATTTGCAAATGAGATCCAGCTTAGTGCTATGAGGGAAGCTTCACTAGCGAGAGAAATACATGAAGCCGGGGTCCCTGATATGCGATACTTATACATGGGTAAGCAACTTGATTAGTCTGCAGATTTTCTTTGTAGCTCACCTAATCTTTGACAGGATTTTACATTCAATCTTGTCAGAAGATGAAATACAAGGGGGAATATGCTCCTTCGTATCTCTTGGATCCGGTGAGGATAACTCATTAGGCGGCAAGCTCGTCACATCGCTGAGGCCAGTGTCTTCGGCACAGGAAACCTACGACTGGTATCCGCTGGAATCATGCAAACCCCTGCTGGAGCAAAACAGATACGCATGTTTTTCGAACCCGGGCCACTCAATACAAGCCGATCCACCGGAAGAACTTTTAAGTGAGTCTACATCCTTGTTCCGCGTAACCTTCCGATTAAGCGTCGCGTTTCAGATGAGAAGCCACCGCGCTTGGTTGATCCCGCTGTCCTGGAAAACATTCGGATATTGGCACAAGCACCGTCACCTGACCTATCCAAGTATCTCGTTCCCGTATACGTGAGTCCCTGGGATAGCGTTGCTATGAAATCTGAATCTTAGTTGGGCAGAGGACCCGTTTATGGGAGTATGAAAATATTCGGGAGGAGTACGAGGCGTGTGTTGAGGGTTTAGGGGCGGAGGTGGCTCAGAAGGTGGCGTTCAGCTTGTGATAGAAATGGGCACCGCAGCATACATGCATACAGCAGTCCCATAGAATTCCAATGGTGGTAGTTAGACAAATTCATGGACATTAAACGCTAAGCGCTTACTCCAAATTGTTGTCACGGTGTGACGGATACAATACTTGCATCACAAATATTTTTCGACATTGATTCCTCGTGAAGTTTCTTACCAGATTGTTGAAAATGGTACAGTGCATCGCGACATTAGCGAATCTGATCCTTCACGAGTTGACTAGCTCCGTAGACAAATACGTGAAAGGCGACAGTATGTATATGCCAAGTCCCTCGAGGCGCAAGAAAGGCAAACATGGGAGCGGAAACAACAACTCAAGGATGCGCTTGCGACTGGGAAAAATCTACCTACAGAATTGCGGAAGGATGCGAAAAGCTTAGGAAAGGATCTAGCCTTTGACGAGGCTCAAGCCGGTGAGTAACTTTTAAACGAAGAGCTGGGGTGGACACTGAGGAGGACTTGGATTCGTTCGACAGAGCCAACAACACACATTGACAACGAATATTCTCGAGCTGGTATCCAAGATCCTAAGATAGTAATTACGACCTCAAGAGATCCAAGCTCTAAGCTCTTGCAGTTCGCCAAGGTTCGCAACACCACCTGAATCCCCGTGGTGCAAAGCTGAAATCATTCTCTATGCATACAGGAAATGAGACTGGTGTTCCCAAACTCACATAGAATAAACCGTGGAAACTACGTTATCAAGGAGCTCGCGGAAGCATGTCGCGCAAACGAGGTTACAGACCTGATAGTCTTGCATGAACACCGTGGTATTCCTGGTGTGCCCTTTTCCACTGCTTTATGATACCCACCCAAATTCCTAATCTCTTTGTCAGATGCTATGATTGTGTCACATTTCCCTCACGGCCCGACGGTCTACTTCACGCTCAACAACGTCCAACTACGACATGACATTGGCACCTACAAAAATTCTACTGTTTCCGAGCAATACCCACACCTCATCTTTGAGAATTTCACATCGAAGCTTGGAGAGCGAGTTCGCGATGTACTAAAGTACCTTTTCCCGGTGCCCAAGGAGGACAGCAAGCGAGTGATGACGTTCTCCAACGAAAATGATTTTATTTCTTTCCGGTGGGCGTATTACTGTTCGGATGGTTTCCCCTTGTCTAACGATAACATGGTTTTTCAGTCACCACGTATTCGTGAAGATACCAAGAGATGTTCAGCTGGCGGAGGTTGGCCCTCGGTTTGAGATGAAACGTGAGTAGATTTAATATGACCATATGTATGTTGTATTTATCATTCGTTCAGCATACGAGATCCGGCAAGGAACGATAGAGCAGACCGAGGCGGAGCGCGAATGGGTGCTTTCGCATTATACGCGAACAGCCAGGAAACGGAACGCATTGTCAGGTCCTAGTTTCGCTAATAAGTCAGAGGAGCCGCCAGCTAAGAAGTCCAAACGGTAGTGCTTGTCGTGGGACTCGCATGTATCCTCTTGATCGTTATTACTTCTCAACATGTGTATTCATATCCAGTTACATTTCCATGAACCCAAAAAGTATGATACATCATATCTTATGGACTTCTTGAATCGTGATGTGGCATAACTAATCGACCGTCAAGTTCTTGTCAAACTCGGAGAACCCTTCAAACAAGGATTTGAAGAGGTTGATCGTAGCTTGAACGTCATGAGCACCGGCAGTCTCGCGAATTGAATGCATAGAGAGCATGGGTGCTCCAACGTCCACGGTTCGAACACCAATTTGTGAAAGAAGGGGTCCAACTGTTGAGCCGCATGGCCTAAAGAGTCGGGGAATCAGATCACAAAACAACCACCAAGGTGAATTCAACTTACATATCATTCCTGACTTCGAATTCTTGTACTTTGCCGCCGTATCGCTCAATCATCTTCTTTACAATGAAAGATGAAATAGCATCTGTAGCATAACGTTGCTTGGCGTTAGTTTTGATTGCGATTCCACCATTAATCAGTGGTCTATGCTTTTCTTCGTGCTTGGAGGTGTAATTGGGATGAAGTGCATGCGTCATGTCACAAGAAAGCAAGAAGGACTCGGCGACTGATTGTGCGTAGGTTTGAGGTGTTGGGGAGAGCCGGTTGAGGAGCATGGGAAGGAGACTGCTCATGGCGCCGGAGGTGGAGACACTACCAATCTCTTCGTGGTTGAAGAGAGCGATGACGTTCACGTTTCCTTGCACTTGGGGGAAGAGGTCGGAGGTTGAGTGGTCTGCTATTGCTTCAACGGCACAGAACCTTATCGCAGGACTTTAGTCTGGTATTAGTCGACTTTAGGGAAAGGACATACGACGAGAAGAGGTTATCCATTCGGGGACTGAAGATGAACTCATTATTAATGCCTCCGAGCACAGAAGGTTGGGTGTCGTAGAGTGATCTGACGAAAGTGGTTAGAGTCCTCGCCGGCGACTGATCCGATTGTATCAATTGATGCGTACAGTTCAAAGTCATGTATCTCCTCAGGAGCCACAGACAACTCTTGAGAAAGGAGTGATAGCAGGGCAGGATGATGGTTGTCCTGAATACTGGATGCCTGTTGAGCGGCTTCTGCTTTTGGAATGTTCTCCGTATCATTACTCCCGTCGCTCTTATGAGTAGCGTTCAGCTCCGACTCGATCATCCCCAAGATAGGGACGAATTCGGTTTCCTGATTGAACTTAAAGTTCTCGTTAACATTACGATCCACTGTCAAGATTTTAGCGCATATTCCTTGATTGGATGAGTATATCATAGATGATACACTCACAGTGGATAGCCAAGGTCGGGATGCGCAGGATAGGGCGATCGATCTTCACGAGCTTGGATTTAAAGGTACCTGCCGGCTCAGCAATGACCACGCGACCAGCGATCGAAAGGTCACGGTCCAGCCAAGAGTGCCAGATACCACCTCCGTAGGTTTCGACGCCAACTTGAAGATAGCCCGATTTGCTGCGCTTGGAGATGGGCCGGATCTATACGGCAGACAATTATTGATACGGTATGGGTTTCCATGCTGATAACACAAACCTTCAGATTGGGACTATCGACGTGTGTTGCAACAATGCTAAGGCCAGTCCCGTGAAGCCATTTCTTGGGAAGCGTGAACGCTACCAGGGCAGCTTGGTTCCTGGAACACAGGATCGAGGCCTGAGGGTCAGGAAACCATGGAACACCCTTACCCCAATACGAAAAAGCGTACCTTGTGAAATAATATTTTCCTCCGGGTGTGATGTCGTCCCAGTCTTCTGTTTCCTTGATCTACCCGGCCAACTTACATGAGAAACTCATATTCAAAACGAGGGTCAACGCAGACAGACCTTTCGGAAGCCGGCCTTCTCGAGGCGAAGTGCAGCGTTCTGTACCGCATGGAACGGGGTCGGCGACGCGTTTACGAACTTAAGAAGGCGAGTAGCTGCTTCTGGAGCAGTAGGGTAGAGCATCATTGTCTAAAGGAGGGTGAGAACAAAGAAAGCCGATAAATGCGTCAACTCACGAAACAAGCCAATGTCGGTTAGGGTGGCCCGTAGGTTAACCCGGAATGCTATTTTGGTGCCCAGTTATGCCGGCGCTGATCTGTCGGCACGTGACAACATGAAAAGTTTGGCCCAAGGATATTTGATCTCAAGCCTCTGACTGTCATGGTGAAGAGCTATCTCAAACACGGGCCTACGCAGGTATAGAGACCAATGTTATCTTTGTGTGCATTTTCTGAATACAATTCAAGGCATTTGGCCTGGTCTGCAGCCCGTCATCCAACTCAGTCTTTGATGGAAAATTAGCATATGTTCCTGCGTTGGAAGATGTATTGGTATGGGACGTGAAGAAGAGCAAAATGGTAGGAGGTGATCCGCCGGATGTTATTCAGACGACTCAACCTGATACAGCTCGCCATGTGGCACGAAACTGGCCATCGGGCAGAAGTGACTTGCATCCGACGTTCTCCACAGTCGAATATCTTCGCAGTTGGCTATGTTGATGGTTCCATACGACTTTGGAACGCTTCCTCAGAATCTGTAACCACAACATTCAACGGGCACAAAAAGGCTGTGACTGCACTCGCTTTCGATGAACGTGGAACCCGACTCGCTTCTGGTTCGCAAGATACTGATCTCATTGTGTGGGATGTTGTTGGAGAGGCCGGTTTATACAGGTATGAAATCAAAACACCGTTTCTCCACATGGCTAACGCCTGATAGATTACGAGGCCATCGTGATCAAATTACTAACATCCGTTTCCTTCCCTCTTCCAATAACCTTCCCTCGACCTCAACTTCGACTGCTCCAGGGTACCTGTTAACGTCAGGGAAAGACACATTTGTCAAGTTTTGGGACCTCTCAACACAACATTGTGTGCAGACAATTGTAGCGCACCGATCCGAAGTGTGGTCATTGGATGTAAACCAGGACCAAGACTTGTTTTTCACTGGAAGTGGTGAAGGAGAAGTAAAGGCATGGAGGATTGACTCGGAGGCCCTCGCTGCGGGTTTGAAAGAGACAGAGGCCGGAGAAGTGCATGGTTCTCCTTTTTTATTGTTCGATCCTAACTATGAAATCTTTAGGTTGCAAAATTTATCCATCCAGTTGCTAGCCTGCCTCTCGCCTCCCGGCACCGTGTGTCGCAGATTTCTTTCCACCCAACACAAGCATATGTCGCTGTACAATCCCACGATCGATCAGTAGAAGTTTTCCGTATACGAACGGAGGAGGAAATCCGGAAGAAACAAGCCAGGCGCAAAAAGCGGGCGCAAGAGAAGAAAAAACAAGGGAAAACTGTAGAGGAGAAGACAGAAGAGGATGATTCTGAAATCACCTTAGTCGACATGTTCACACCACATCTCGTTGTCCGCGCCAGCGGGAAGATTAGGTCCTTTGATTACGGCGCGGACGAAAAGGCCATGAAGCCAGGTATTCAGGTGAGCTATTCGATGTAGGTATAATCTGGGTACTTAACTAACAGGATCACAGCTGTTTGTGGCCCTGAATACAAACGCTCTCGAAGTGTATAACGTCCCACCACCCACGAAGTCGAAAGAGGAACTACCAGAGGCAACACGGCTATTTAGTGTCGATCTTCCGGGCCACAGAACGGACATACGCTCGCTGTGTCTCAGTTCGGACGACCAAATACTCGCATCTGCATCCAATGGCTCCCTAAAAATTTGGAACATGAAAACTACTTCATGCATCCGTACGATGGATTGCGGATATGCAGTCTGTAGCACCTTCCTACCAGGTGATAAACACGTAAGCCTGGCGATCCTTTCTTTCCTTTCCTTTCAGCCTTCGTTAAACGCCATCCTAGGTCGCTGTAGGGACAAAAAGCGGGGAAATCCTCATTTACGATATCGCGTCTTCAACTTTGATTGAAACAATTCGAGCTCACACAGCCACAGTATGGTCAATACATGTCCGACCAGATGAACGGGGCCTTGTTAGCGGTAGCGCCGACAAGGACGTGAAGTTCTGGGAGTTTGACTTTAAGGATGCTACGGGCGATAGTGTGAGTGACGAAGCCAGGATGGGAGTATATGCGCTGGCTGAAATGACGCTCGATAGGTCCAGAGCGGAAAGCTTATCTCCCTCACGCATATTCGGACACTCAAGATGACAGATGAAGTGCTTTCCGTGCGATACAGCCCCAATGGAAAGCTCCTTGCCGTAGCTCTATTGGACTCGACTGTCAAAGTTTTTTACCAGGACACATTGAAGTTCTTCTTGTCGCTGTATGGCCATAAGGCAAGTGCACGTTATTCAAGGCCGGATTCTCCCAACTCACGTCATTGATGCGTAGCTTCCTGTGTTAGCAATGGACATATCCCACGACTCCAAGCTGATCGTGACATGCTCGGCCGACAAAAACGTCAAAATCTGGGGCTTGGACTTTGGTGATTGCCATAAATCAATCTTCGCTCACGAAGAAAGTGTTATGCAGGTCGCATTTGAGAAGGGCTCTCACTATTTCTGGACAGTTGGCAAAGACAAGATGTTGAAGTACTGGGACGGTGACAAGGTCTGAATATCTAGCCAAAACTTTTATCCCTGAAGGCTGAAGCATCCTGCCTTCTAGTTCGAAGGAATTCAAAAGCTTGACGGACACCACGGGGAAATCTGGGCACTGGCTGTCAGTCATCATGGCAACTTTGTCGTTACCGGTTCACAAGACAAGTCCATACGAGTTTACGAAAAGCTGGACGAACCCGTGAGTGTGTAGGCTGGAGCTTCATGAGAGAAGCTAATATTGCGATATAGCTCTTTCTGGAGGAAGAACGCGAGCGCGAACTTGAGCAGCTATACGAAACTGGTATCGCCGACGCCATGAACCGCGAGGACGCACCTATCGGCAGCAGGGCGGAAGATGGTTCCGGGCCCCAAACGACACAAGCAGAAGTCACAGGGGTCTCTAAGCAAACCACTGAGACGCTTATGGCTGGAGAGCGCATAATGGAAGCTCTGGATCTTGCAGATAATGAGCGCGACAAGTTCCGCGAATACGAAGAAGCGATGGCCAAGCTCCCTGAAAACGACCCTATGAGGTTGCAGCCACCCCCTAGGAATCCGGTTCTTGCTGCGTATGATTTGGAGCCGGAGGCATATGTTTTGCATGTCGTTGAAAAGGTGCAGAGTGCCGCCCTTCATGACGCGCTGCTCGTTCTCCCGTTTGGAAAGGTTGTGTCATTGATGTACTATCTCACCGCTTGGGCCCAAAAGGTAGGGTTGACCAGTCTATTCATCAGTGAGAAGGCTCAAGGCTGATCCGTACATGCAGGGATGGAATATTCCTCTTGTGTCCCGGATCATGTTCTTCCTGCTCAAGGTACATCACCACCAAATCGTGGCGAACCGCATCATGAGGACTACGCTTATTCCCCTTCGTAAACATCTGCGAGCCGCACTTCAGCGTCAAAAGGAAATGATGGGATATAACCTCGCCGCACTGCAGTACATGAAGAGAAGGAACGAGGCTCAACGGACGGCCCAGTTCTACGAAGAGGAAGACTGGGACGAGGAGAAGGTTCGCGCTCGGATTGCAGAAGGCAAAAAACGAAAGAGGATTACCCTCAAAGCATAGTCTGTACACTTATGGAAAATTACACAACCCATTTCAATGGCATTTGTTCCTCAGTTTGAAAATGAGTTGCAAACGCAACGTCATAGTCGATGTTTTCGTCCCAAATCCCTCTTATCGTTAACGATGGATGCGGCAAGACATACAACGCATCGTCTCGATGGACCTGTTCTTATCCTCATACGGATATTGATGTGCCTTGTTTCTAGGTCTGTATGGCCTTTGACGGCTGTCTTCAAGATTTACGTGCAGAAACCTCGAGGCAACCAATACATTAACTGACGACCTGGCCGAACATGTCAACGGCACACTGGAAACCCGTCGACCCAAGCCCATGGAGCTACAACGTACGCTCAAGGAACCAGAAAGACTTGAATTAGTCGGACTATCACCTCAAGGCGAGTGCACTTGGACGCTCATCCAATCAGGCCTAGTCCGTGCGGTCACTGGCATTTAATTCCCATTTTAAACCAATATCTGGTCTATCTCTTTTACTAGGCCAGAAAATTGCGTATAGCTCCCCGGATGCTCCCACATCCATGTTTGGGGGAAGGACGGCTTCTGTGCCGCGGCGGTCATTTTGTTGCCTGGTGTCGACGTATCGGATGACACCCGTATTGGTAATGTAAAGTTAACCGTCTGTTAGTAAGTTACCCGTCCCTTGCGTCGAACATGTAGTTTTCGCCGAGGGAGTGGGGCCGGGTTTTCCCGCTACGACACTGGACTTGGAGGCAAGCAGCAGATGCATCCGGGAAGAAATTAAAGGACGTGGGTGATGACAGAGAACACTAGCGAGCAGCGATAGAAAAGACGGGCGGGGAAAAGAAGGCGAGACAAGTTGGAGGCACTCGATGAGTAATTAGGAACCAAAACAGGATCAAATTTGGTGGTACATAACTCGCGTGGCTATCGGGTGCGGGTTGGTCAATCGGCCACTCAACTTGCGTGGAAATACCTTTTTGAGCTATGTATATGCCATGGTCGAGATTTTAGCAACGCTGGTGCCGACAGAGGCATATCTGTGAATACACGGACTACCATAGAATTGTGCTCAGACATCTGTTAATCGAGGGATAGTCGAGAGATAGAATTTGTCCCGGCGGATGTCATGATCGATCTGAGATTGCCGGGACCCCGTGACAAGATTAGATCATTGAGACTCCGAAAGCCCGTCGTTGCTGGTATTTCGGCACATTGTAAATCTTCGGTATCCTTGCAATCCCCCTCATCCTGTTTTTCTCAGGCGCAGGCAGTGTTCCGTGTTACAGTTCACTTGCTCATACATCACCCCACTCACCCCTTTGGAAACCCACACTACAAAGTTCCTGGCCACTGTTAGTTGTTCAGCGCCTTTCCACCAGGCACTATTCGGGCCATGCCTGTTGACTCATCGCAAGGTCTCCAGTCTCGGCGTACTTCACGCAAGTTGGCCAGTGAAGATGAAATAGATCTTCGCAGGGCACGCGGAGAGGTGCGTTCTTTCTCGTTCTCCCTCTCCTACAGCTCATGACGCGTCTGTAGATCTCCTGTGCCGAGTGCAGACGGTAGCTATCGATATACTCAGTCCCTTTATCTGGGCTAATCCAATATAACACAGCCTGAAGCTCAAATGCGACAAGAAATTGCCCTGTAGTTCCTGTGGTGAGCATATCAACCAACTGCACAAGGAATGTAAATGACATCATATCCCAGTTCGAAGGGGCTGCCCTTCTATCTGTCCCAACGGAAGTCTATCCACGGGCCAGGGTACAAGGTATATCATCCCATTTCCTGTGTACCAGGATCGAGGAATCATTGAGCAATCACAGATTCGTGCTTGCCGACACGGCACAGCTCCACACCAAAATAGCTGAAATGGGCCAACGGATACGACAGCTAGAAGATGCACTGGCAATATTCCAGGCCGGCGTTTCGAACGAACCCCACCCTCTGCTTCGAGATGATTTGCTCGCCATCAAGTTTGGTCCCGAGAAGAGCCATATGCCCGAAAAAGACACCAACCCTCCACAACCCGCTGTCGAATCTATTGATGCAATTGGGACAATGACAATCGGCGATCAAGGGGATGGAGGCAAGTATTTTGGGCCGTCTGCTGGATCCGAGGTAAGTCCTGTGCCTTAGCCCAGTTCTATATGCTGATGTTTCCTTAGACACTATTCCTAGTGAGTTAGCCCTGCTAATCCATTCTTACCAACTGATGGAGGAATAGGCGGGAGCGGAATATGAACCGCAGCTACAAGAAGAGGAGGAGTCCTCTGCTGTATCTCCGGAAATCGCTCGCCTCGCGGCGTATTTCCCGTTCGGTGCTGAGGCCAACTTCGACAAAGCGCTCGATCTCCTGTATTCTTATCTCCCCGAACGACCTCGAGCGTGGGCGCTCTGCGAAACATATTTAGAGCAAGCAGCATGGACGTTTCGCCCTGTCAAACGCGATGAAATCATTAATGATATCTTGGCCCCGACGTACCGAGCCCTCAAAGCAAAACAAGTCGGAGAGCTTTCAGCACTTCAAAGCATGTCTCCACATAAGCTCTCCGTGTTGTACCTGATCTTCGCTCTGGGAACCCTTGTCGACCTGACTATCGAACCATGTGAGTTTCTGCTTCGTGATTACGGCATACCTGACGATTGAGTGATGTTTCTATAGACAGCAAGGAAGCCGAGATGTACTATGATCTGAGTCGAGCTTGCCTTGCGCTCCGTTCAGTTTTTGATTCCCCAGAGCTTGCCACCGTTCAGGCGATCCTCCTAATGGCTTCATATCATGGCATGGCAGGCAAGCGATACACCATGGACAGCTCGGTAGGTGGCTCCCGAAGCAGTGCACAATGCAACACTCACATTGCGTTAGTGGGCACTTACTTCCCTTGGAGCAAAATTAGCCCAAAGCGTATGTCAGTTTTTATTCCTCAGGCACTTAGTAACACATGTGTGTTTCTTTCAGCTTGGTTTGCGTATGTTTTCGCGCCACTTGCAATTGTCTATGAATTGAGTGGAACTATTGGATAGATCGCGACAGTGCGAGATGGAACATGGATGCGAAAACAGTTCAGAGAAGACGATACTTATTCTGGGAGATGACATCTGCAGAATTCTTCTACGTACGTCAGGTAACGTGCATAACGGCTGCTTTCTAACTCCTGTTTTAGTCCATGGCATTAGGTCGGCCCCCCAGCGTCCGGCTTTCTTATGTTGATTGCGAGCTACCTGAGGATGATGAAGCAACTCTGGATGAAAATGGGAACATGCTAGTAGGATGTAAGTTGGCTCCTTAATTTCATTCCTACTGTGTAACTGATGCCCGGGCAGTCTACCGCTGGAAGTATGAGTTCTGCAAGGACATTATATCGGCCGTACTTGAGCAGACTTTGACAGCCGAAGCCCCGCAGTACAGAACCATTCTCGAACTTGATCGTAAGGTCCGAGAAAAGAGGCTACCCCCACATTTGAACGTGTTCATGAGTCCCGAAGAAGAGCACTTCACTCCATCTGTTTACATGCGGAGTTGTATCCTTGGGCAATTCCGTTCTGTCAGTAAGTATCACACTTTTTTCTTGCTGGCACGAAATCCCTTAACGAGTTTCGCTAGCATTACTGTATATTCATAGGAGCTGGTTCGCCCAGGCAATGTTGGATCATCCGGTTAACCCCCTGAGAAGCCCGTATGCACCATCATTCTTGGCGGCATACCGATGTGCTTCAGGCGTCATTAAAAGTAGCCTAAATCACTTTGACCGCTTTCCTGAGTTATGCTGCAGATGGTGGGGTATCTGGACGCATCGTTCGTAGCTCTTTATTTCTCAGAGCTCCGAACCCTACTCACTCATTGCATAGTTTTCTCCGCAGCGGTACGCTCATATCGGTGGCACTCCCTTTGTGTCTGATCTTTTTGGTAGATTATTGTCGGCTCCATTGTGACACGTTCTCCCTCGTCCAGCATGGCTCCTACTGCATTCATTGAACTAGGGTTAGCCTGCGATTTGTTTGAAAAAGGCGCAACCCACTCCCGCAGGGTACGCAGTGGATCGGTAGGTGTTTCACAAGTATATGTGATTGAATTTAGTTAATAGGTCTATTGCAGGCAATACTCCAGAAGTTGCGACAAAAGGCCTTCCAGGTATACTCACAATTCCGGAGTGGCAATCCTCCTATTAGCAACACACTCACATTGAACAAACCTGACTACGGAGACGATGAGCTTGCGCTATTTGGAGGTCAGACACGTATTCTGGTGACACGACTCTTGTCTGCCAACAAGAAACGTAGACAGAGGACAACGTCCTCGCCCGCCTCAACAAGTTCCGGGTCGACTGTTTCAAGTCCTGCTACCGAGCACGAAAGTTTGCGGGGGTCGTGCACTCCGACAGAGGGAAGTTTGCCTGAGGTCCACCCATCCCTCGTAGAGTATCTCTCCACATTTCCACAGCCTCCGTCTAACCCGACATCACCGCCGGTGAGTCACCAATATGCATTACCAGAACTACCTTAGACGTGAATACACCCCAGATGCAAACTGCAGATACTACATACGCCTCGCAATCGGCACCGATGCAGGAAGATATCTCCAATACTTACTCAAATGCATGGTCGAACTGGCAACAGCCGGGTCCGTCCATACCACAAGAAGCTTTGTCTGTTCCTAGTGCCTATCAACAACCACCTCCCGAGTTTTTCGCGTCGATGCCTGTGGCTTCAGGACCCTCTGGATCACAACAATCCGTGGTTAATGTCCTGGCATCAGATGTAAAATCTGACTCACCAGAGAACACCCAGCTGATGGACATGGGAATGATGGTGTCCGGCGAATCCGGAATGGATGAACAATGGATGTCATTCATGCGTGAGTCGGGTCTGATGGACCCGAATACTTACGCTTCAAGTCAGAGCAATAATAGTGGGAGCACGAATGCAGCTTGTGTCGGGAACCGGATTCCTTCTCAAGTTGTGTTTCGATGAAGAAATAATAACGTGATATGTCGTATATTTATACTCATTCTAGTTTGTCGCCTTGTATTTGTTATAATTCTTGACGCGTCCATCTATTACCTAGGTATGTTATATAGTGGAAAATCTAACCGTGTAATGTATATGTATACCTGCAACATCGTAAAGCGTGAGGATTTTGGTTAAGATCGAGCGGGAAGGCGCGATACCACCAATCCCATTTGTACGACTGTGACCATGAGGACCACCCCTGTGCTTCCATACACGGTCCCTGTGGTGTTTAGGGCATGCCGAAGGCCCCGTGGTCCAAGAAGGTATGACAACCCATGACTCATTGCTTTTATGTTGCTTGGGTGTCAACTTTTAAACGTAACTTCTTCCGTGGTCTCTGTCCTCCCTTCCTACGGCAGCAAAGATCACACAGCTATATCCCTTTAGCGCTTTACGCTAGATAGATAACTCTCCTCAGATGGCGTCGAAGAAAGATGGGCAGCTAAGCGGAACGGATCTCATTCACGGAGATAGCGGAGTTCCTTATTTCAAGGGAGCAGGCGGGGCAGTAGCACCGTCGATCTCGGTGTCGACCAGTGAGTCCTCCCAATTCTTGGCCTTCCTGTTACCTCCAAAGGTGCCTCCATGGGTGGGCTATGCATATTAACAATTGTTCTGCGCAGCGTTCAGAAATCCTCACCCCGATGAAGATGTCAAGCCTTACGCCCAGATTGACATGCAGAATCCTGAGAGACACATGTACGCTAGGTACACACAAGAGGCTTCTAGTCGTGCGGAACACATCCTGGGCAAAGTACTGGTGCGCCTCCGGTCCAAGTTTCGGAAAAGTGTTCGCTCGATAACAAGGTTCTGTGTACTTATAGAATGGCCATGCATTAACCTATTCGTCTGGCCTAAATGCCGTATCTGCTGTGCGTGGCGTCTTTATTTGGACTTGGATTCTAGCAGAGGTTGAAAATTTGGTTGTTTGAAAGGCCTTGATTCATTACCAGCCCAATCGTATTGCAGTTCGCGAGGGCTACCACGGTTGCCACGCTAGCATCGCGATTTACAGAAGATCGCGACCTGAGGTCGAAATTATCGATCTTGATGCTGAGTTCAAACCAGGAGATCTTTGCTGGCTTGAGACACCAATTAATCCCTACGGAGAGGCGAGGTCAGTTCATTTGGCGTCGCTCTCAAATCAATCAAAACTTATGCCTTTCATGAAACCAGAGACATCCAGTACTATGCTGACAAGGTGCAGGGATATTCTAATATAAAACTCATTAGTGTAGCTGAGTTTGTCCGAATGCGTAGATCCACAAAGTTGGCGGAAAACTGGTCGTAGATTCGACCTTCGCTCCTCCCCCCCTTCAGGATCCATTCCAGTTTGGTGCGGATTGGTACGTTGCTCATTGCACAGTATATATGCACTCAAACTGACGATACGGATTCAGCATTATGCATTCGGGTAAGTAAAATGAAACATCAGAGGACAGTCGTTGAAACGACCGGTCAAAGGCACGAAGTACTTCGGTGGCCATTCCGATCTGCTCTGCGGAGTGCTCGTCGTCAAGACTGTTGACGAATGGAAAGAGGTGAGGCCAATTTTATTCTCTTTGTCTGCTGATAGCTCACACTACAGCGCGGTTTAGTTGCACCATGATCGCACGTACCTAGGTAGCCCTATGGGTTCGTTAGAAGCCTGGCTCCTCCTGCGCTCCCTCAAAACCTTGCACCTTCGTGTACCCCGTCAATCTGAAACCGCAACCGTTCTTGCCCAGTGGTTGCAATCTATCTCAAAGACTCCGAAAGATCAAACATTTGACGGTATACCAGGAGGTCTTGTTACAAGGGTCTGGCACTCTTCTCTTCAGGGGACTGATGCACGCGGTTTCAATCCCCGAAACCAAATGCCTGGAGGGTTTAACCCAACGTTTTCTATCGAGGTTGGTGGTGCTATCACATGAAGAAAGGTCAGCTGGGCTGACATTCATCTTATATTAGTTTGCGACCACTGAATTAGCCTCACGGTTCCCGCATTTACTGAAGTATTTCGTGGTACGCAACTTGTAGCAGTGATTCGATCTCGCCTGATTTCGGTTCATGGTTCAGCCTGCAACGAGCCTTGGTGGAGTCGAGTCGCTCGCGGAGCACAGGTTAGGCAGTGATCTAGGAGCAAACCCTAGTATTGTTCGCTTGAGCATTGGGGTCGAAGAGTTGGAGGTTAGGCTTTTATGAACATTTGAGCCATTCACTTTCTGACGTTTCTGTACGCAGGATTTGAAAGCAGATTTACGTCAAGGGTTGCAAAAGTTGGGAGTGAGTTGCTACCCTGTTTCATACCTCACAACCTTTGTTGATTTGCTGATCAATCATTCCTAGATCCAAGCTAAGTTGTAGACATGAGGTACCCGAGAGAATGGTTGAGATATGTAAAGAGTCAGAATTTGGGTAACTCGGATGTATTCTGGCTAGATAGGGGGAAGTTGCGGCAGCTTTACAATCCGTCTATATATGTATTGGCAACACATTGGGTTGATAAGGGCATGAACCTCTTTTGCATTTGTAAGGTTCGCCTACTCGAGTTTTAGATTCCGGTAATAGAAGAAGCTCGCCTTGTCCTCCCAACCCATACCTGTCCTCTTCAGTCTGCCAATCTGGGAGATAAGGTTCGCACTTGCTTCTGCCAGTTGATCTTCTCCAGGAGTTCCTCTGACATAGTCACTTGCGACAAAGAGCTGGGAGCTGGGGGATTCTGAGGGTGCCAAGAGGCGGATGGAAACGGCAAGAGGAACGAAGGAGCTGGTAAGTTTGAAGATGTGAGAAATTGGGTTGAGAAAAGTAGGTCGGGAAGTAGCGACTGGGCGGGTCAAGGTCGGGGTGCAGGGTGTGGGAGGGTCATATCTAGAAGCCGGTGTTTTAAAATGAGCGAAGATCAACAGTCGGAGCACTCACCGAACACACATGATGAAAACCTGATAGCCTTTGACTGGAACGTCTTGATTGAACACGTTGGCAAAACGAAGAAGTCCACGCCCGTTACTCGTCGTGCATTCAGGAAATACAACTATAGGTCTCCCTGCAGATTTGCGGATTTCTTCAATAGAGCGAGCGCCAGTATTGTCTTTGAAGTATGGAGGAATATGGCCTGTAAGGCATATCATACGCAGAAGGGATACTTCTTTGAACCCCTTGATGGGGACAGGAGAGACTGCTGAATGTTTCTGAGGAATTTGGATATTGGCAGAACCTGTTCCTGTTGCCCTTCCGGGTCTCTTTGTCACGGATGTCGATGTGTGTGTCGTTTCCCCAAATTGAGGGATAGTTTCGGGCACTGGAAGGACAAAGACTGGGTTGCACCTGTTGTAGTGGACTATCAGAATGGCGTCTGTGCGCGTGGCGCGGGGCGACACACCGAATTGCGAGCCAGAGTATCTCTATCCAGGATACCCAATTTGATATGATAATATCCCCAGCAGAAGGATTCCATGGTTCTGCCCTCTGCGCATTGCGAGTACTAGTACCCATTTTAGGTGAGCGACGAGGACTGTGAATGTTGGGGTGTTTGCATACGTTCGCTTCCTTGTGACCTTCTCGGCCGATATCCAGTAGATGCCCAGAAGCCAGAGGGTAAGTTTACCGAGGATGAAGGTAAGGAGGTGCGTGAATGCATGGTATAGAGGCGGTATCGGGATCTGCTATGATGTTAATGATTGCGTACACTTGCCAAGGGAGAGTGATGACCTACGAGGACTAGGGAAAGAAATTCGACCAAGAGGACGTAGAGGAGGACAATTGCGGTAATTGTGAGTGAGCGGAACACACTGAGGACATATCCTAGCGCATGGACGATCGTCTGGAGTAGACCGGATGTACTGGCTGGTGGTACAGGAACCAAAAATGGCTGGCGTCGTGTCGTTAAACGTTGCACGTGTGTGTAGAGATAATTGTAGATACCTGTATTCCAGTGCCTGGGTCCTATTCATGCTGGGGTCAAAGAATGTTCGTAGACTGCTAGATAAGAACTTACTCGGTATGCACTGAATTTCTCCATGAAAGCACAAGCAAAGCAAGTGTCCGGGTGTCTATTTTGGGAACGGGATCGGTGCACCGCCACCATCCGAAAGAGAACTCAGGAACGGCGGTGCGCCCGAGACTGGGCGGATGGTTGACCGGAGCGATGACTTCTGCCATTCACTTGACCCTTCTTCCTTTCTCCTCTCCACCACCTGGCATAATGTCAGCAACTAGCCCCAGAGGCGTCATTCCAATCGTCAAACATTACCTCAGATGCGCGTTGAAATGGTACCAGAAGCTACATATCCTTGGGAAGGTCTGTCGTGATCTTTCCCATTTTGTATGACGTACTCGTCATTGACATTGGACCTCTTCAATAGCTTTTCATTTGGCTCGTCATCCTGTTCTACATATGCCTAGGTATATGGCTTTTCTCTGGTGCGAGCCATAATTAATCTGGTCCTCAGGAGCTTTCATTGTCATTGTCACACCTGCCCGCATCGCGCAATATCTTTATGACAAGGCCAAAGAGCTTGCAGAAACGCGTTATGGATGGTTAGCTCTCGGGTTTACAATGAGTGAGTGGAGTTCCTTGCCTTCGAGCTTGCATCGACTGGGCTCACTCGACATCACAGTTTTGGTGTCGTTTCCACCACTCGTTGGCCATACTACTCTCACTACCCTCTGCGGGTTCGCCTATGGAATGAAGGGCTTCTTCATTTCCGCCATCGCTTCTGTAGTGGGCTCTGCAGCCGCCTTCATGGCTCTACGATATCTCTTCAGCGAGCGGATACGCCAATGGTCTGCGCACAACGAGAAATGGCAAGCGTTGGAATCAGTTGTTGTATGCTCACACGTTCACACTTTAACAACATCTGTTTCACATGCTGACGAGTTTGTTAACCCCAGAAAGCTAAAGGTTTACCTTTGATTGTTCTTATCCGAGTATCACCTTTCCCTCCTTGGGTTTACTCTAATTCATTATTTGCTGTAAGCAGACTGCGTGCATACCGGGTCCATGGCGAATAATACTGAGGTCTCGTGACAGTCAATCGAAGCCGTATCGCTCTGGCAATTCGTGTTCGCAACCTTCTTCATTTTCCCTAAACTCGCATTGCACACCTTCATTGGCTCTCGCATGGCGGCACTTTCGGACGGTGATCAAAGAGACCGAATGGATACGCGTAAGCTTTTCATTGGACATAATATCTCGCCCTAACCTAGTATGATTTCTCCAGACACAAAAGTGCTTAATGTTCTCCTTGTTGGGGGTGGCGTACTTATTGCCATCTTCACGAGTTGGTAAGCTATCGGGAAATTGTTTATATCCATTTGGTATTCATTCATGTCTGTAAGGTTGATTTACACGCTGGTGCAAGGTCATATCCGAAAGCTCGAAGGGTTCCCTCCCGAGGTCGATGAACTCGCTGCGGAAGCAATAGAGGAATTCGACGAGGAAGCCCCCCTGCTGGGCTCAGATAATAGCCACTCATAGGACTTTGTTCGGACTTTTCATATTCACACTAGGGTGACTAACTTGCTCTAATTAGACGATCTACGGATATAGAATGCTTACTGTCTGTAAATATATAATGTGTGATAAGTAATAGATGTACAATGCATCTCCTGAGCCGGTCAGAATCAAGTTAATAATAGTGTAGAAATAGCAGACTGAAACTGGCTCCCAAGAGAAAGACAAGAAGGAAGAGGCGACTATCCTTGGCTCGTCTCTTTGCTTCCTTTATTTCACGATTGCCCTTCTCTACCATAGAGGTTGTGGCAATCGCGTCGTCATAAAGCTTCTCCGTCAACTCTGTCTGTCTTGTCAAGTGGTTGACGAGCTCCATTTGCAATGCACTGATATCCATCAATCGGGCTTCGGCCTGCTGCACTGATTCCAAATTATCTTGCACGGCACGTAATATGTTTGCGTTTTCGTTTTCGAATTGCAATATTTGTGACTGCGTGAGTTCGATGTCATCGTCATCCTCGTCGTCCGAAATCATCGATGGTTCATAAGATGGCAACGACCCTTTTTGGCTCGGGGGTGTCCCGGACGACCCAGCGCCGCTGACACCAAGCGTTGCCGCAAATAGGTTTGACGCGGCAACGCCAACCCAACCTGCACTTCCCTCGCTACTACTCTCCGATCTTGATCTCGAAGAACCTGTCGTCTCATGACCGAGTGGGGATGCAGCGGCAGGATTAGTTGAGCCGGACCCGAAATTGAAATACTGTGCTTCACGAGTCGCGTTTGAACCGAGCGTGCGTGTGCGTTCAAGCTGGCGTTTGACGCGTTCTTCTTGGAGCTCTTTTTGAGTTTGACTAAGCTCTGCGAGTCGTCGGCTGAGGTACCATGTTATGCTCGAGTGGTGCGCAGCAATAAACTCTGAGGCGATTGTAGAATCGTCTTCAGGCCGGAGACGTGCTGGGAGGAGGCGCGCAAGAGGGTTCGTTTTGCTCGAGGCGAGTTCACTACGTCCTGGAATCACGATGAGTTATCAATGCACCCGAATAAAGGCGTGACGACATTGGTCGGATGGGGCACGAACTTTTCTCGAGAGCTTCCATTTCTTTGACACGGTCTGCGCATTTTGTAAGAATAACACGGGCTTGAAGGTCAATTTGGTCCCTCTCCTCGTTCGTAAGGTAGCGTATTGACGACCAAGCGATTTCCCCATTCTCGTCCTTCAGGTCTATGCTCCTTGAACCTTGTCGAGAGAGTGGGGTATTCCGTGAGTCCACGTTGAGATATGGCTTTCGGACATTAGCAAGCATTCGTGCAAGGGCATTAATATGGTGCAACTAGTTGGAGGGTTGATTTAGTGGATCAGTTGAGGCCTTTAAACTAACAGGGCATGAGAAGTACGAACGATTTTGTACGCCTCAGCGAGGTATTCCTTTCCCATCCCTGCCTGAACATCTCGTTCGGCGTCATGCCTTGGCCTCGAGTACTTCCGTCGTTTGGCCTCTGGAATTGCAACCCATTTCTCCTCCACAATATTACGAAAGTCGTTCGTGCGATCGTAAAATGGCATGTTTTCTGTTCAGATAGAGCGCAGAGCAACTAAAGAAACAAGCAGAGTACTCTGAGAAGAACGTGCGTGTGTGCTGTTCTCGTTAGCCAAACGGTCGTCACCAGCCTGAACTCGTCGGCACATCAGCCAAGTGTCCTTTCCCGTTTTTGGTAACATGTTACCACGCTTCTCCAGAGAGCTAACGTGGTCACGAATCAGGTTCAGCAAGCACAAACTGGGACCGGAATATGCCGCCCGCCCGCCGACACTCCGCCGAACCTGTTTATAGCTTGCGATTTTTCACCCTCTTTTGAATTGCAACCACCATGTGCCTTGGTCCACTGTCGTTCAATTTTCGGTGCTTGATGCATATCTATGCATCTAATGACCGCATCAAACCCTATGCGGAGTGGGCTATCATAGAGTGGGAGACAAAGTAGCGCTAGTTTGAGGTGGTCGGTGTTCTTTCACCACCGATCGCCATAAAATGCCACTTACAATTGACAACAACCATTTTGGGTATTGGCAAAATCCTAGACAAATTTAATCCACGCGTTCAAGTAGCGCTCCTACTCCCCAGAGATCCAGTTCTTTGTACCTACCAAGCCTAATTATGGTTCTTGATAGTCATACTTGTGGACCATATCATTTCATCACCTACACATGTTCCCTGTCGCTCATAATTCGGGCCATTCGTCGTCACTTCGCTAAAACTGAATAGACCGCAGCCTAATAATATTGCAACAGACACGTTGTGGCTACCACTGCGCAGATGAAATCACAAAAGAAGTTGCCCTCGGCCAGTCACTCAATAGCTTTCAGTCACAAGTAGGGTCTGACGAGACATGGTATCTTCTCGTCCTATGATGCGTTGTATTGTGTCGCCAATACTTGCCGCCCGGGCATTGCGATCACGGGGATCCAGTACCTCGAGCTTCTTGGACTCAATTATTACCATTTTCCGAGGACAGAACAATTGCAGCCCGAAACGAGCTCGTAAGGCAGTATGCTTCCATGTCAACGTCTTTGTCCGCAACCATGTGTCAGACGGATCCCGGTAGAGGGCGTTTAACCGTATTTGCTCAGAAGTTCCAATAAAAGAAGATCTAGGTGGAAGGAGGTGAAGACATGGCGTTCATCAAGCGTGCTTTTTTGGTTAAATCTAGAAAGGTTAGATTACCAACGTGGAAAGGTTATGAACAGAACGCACGGCCTCTCTATCGACGCGATGACCGTTAGTCCATCGGCGAAGAGGATCTGGTGAATACCCTCGCAATCTAATGAAATGCACGGTGAACCCTTAGGAACGGCACGGTCGTTTGACACACACGTTGCGGAGGCAAGCGTCTTCAGGCTCAGTGGTTAGTTGCCTCAAAAGATCAAGAAGTTCATCGACAGTCCGTGACGCTCGCGCTTTGACAAAACCTTTGGATTTAGGTGCAATGGTGATTGGCTCCGGCCTGGTTTATTCTACCACAAGGTCAAGGAGGCTATGCCAACACTAAAGGATGAGTCTCCCGGTTCGTCCAATTCCCTCCATTGCGAGCCGTTTACGATATCTGTCGTTCACACAGCAGCCTGCAGTGCCTTCGGGGAAAATGTTATTCTGAATCAAACCAAAGTCATCGGCGCGGAATACTTACGGCAGTAATCATCTGGGTCTACGATAACGACCTGGCAAAGTGCCAGTTTGGCCAGATCCGCGATATCCCGCTTTTGCACAAAGGAACAATGGATGACGGTGACTTTGGAGATGGGAACACAGACCGATCGAGCCGCATCTACGGCCGGCAGAGAAGCATCAGGAGTCAGGGACTGGACGCGACTCCGCACCAGGTCAACTAGGGTTCGACCTCTGAAGTGTCCACACCAGCGCATGTCGAGAATGGAAAGGGAAGGGCAGAGCCCGTACGGCCCAAACAACTCCGTCAATACGCGGTCCGAAATTTCGCTCTCATGTAACAGGAGCGTCTTCAACCGGTTCATCCGGGCAAAGCATTGGACAAAGTACGGCTCTGGGATGTCAGCATCACGAAGCTCCAATTCTTCAATGGGTGGTGATGCCCGCTCTAAGAATTGGAGCAAACATCGGCCTGTTCCTTCATCAGGCGTGCCCACTAGATCGTCCGACGACCGGAGATGTAGACTTTTGAGGCGCGGAGCGATCAAGTGTGGGAGGAGGTTGTTTATGCCTGGATGACCGGTGAGTGTGAGAGAGGTCAGGTGAGGCAAGCCGACGAGATGCCCGAAATCGTCATCTGGCTCAAAGTGGCGCGCCTGGCCCGCTGGAAGAACCATAGAGAAGACTTCAAGGTTGTGAAGCTCCTCCAAGACTCGAAGAACAGAGGCAACCGATAGACTGAGAGTGAAATGATGGGATGGGAGAACCAACGACAAATTCGTGGTTGAGGAGGGAAGGATGTTTGGAGCCGGGAGAATATTCCTGGTGATGCGAATCGTTGAGAGCTTGGGCGCTTCCAGGAAGGCAGTCCGAAGGCCAACAAGTTCCCGAGTCCCGTCCTCTTCAGTCTGGTCATCACTGTCGTCAAACTCTTGCTGTACGGAAACATAGAACGCGCGCAATTCAGGGAACGATCCCACACACATGGTCAAGGCGTGGTTGACACTGGCAAGAGTAGCTGAATTAATCGTGAGGCACCGCCATTGTGACCTCTTCTCCAATAATAAACACATAACTTCTGGAAGTTTAGACTGTTCCTGTCGTATCTCCAGCGTTATGCGAAGGTAGCTAATTTTGGCCTTTTCAAGCCAAAATCTCGTCCTGCCGCAAGGATCGCGACCATCAAGATCAACGTAAATGTGGGACCAAATGCTTGGAATACTCGCAGCCTTTCGCCACTGCGAGCATACATGTGAAACGACAACAGGTGTCCGTGTGTATCCATCTTGAACGCATATTTCGAAGATATTGGCCAGGACCTCATAAGGAAGACGCCGTGCAAGAGTAATTAGGCCTTTGCAGTGCCTTATACCCTCATCATGCTCCCATTTCTTGATCTGCAGCTGGCGAATGGAGCGCATGAGCTCGCCTATCTCCTGATCAATGATTGAGATGGCTGACTCGTGAGAGCGTATTTCGGTATAGATAGGCTCTAGATCAGCCAGTTCATGAGGATATTGGACGTCCCAAGGCTGGTTGTTCGGCTGGCCGTGGTATCTTAATTGCATAGCAAATGAGGACGGACAGGAGGAACCAGGTAGAGCTAACGGATGTGGGTATAGGGTAAGCATTCAGTCTTGCGCCATCGTGGTTGATTACTTACACTGTCAGTGCAGAAGAACTTCAAAAAATTGCAGTACTTTGTGCAGGAGAACTGAAGTCATCTGAAATAACGGGTATATTAGATCCAGCGTCTTGAACATTCGCGAAGTGTCTCGCGATTCGGCTTGTTTGTCCTTGTTTAATCATCAGGTTTGACGGATTGGCGACCTCGGCTTGACTACTTGTTCATACCATCCATTTTGAAAATACCCCAGAGTCGCGTTTTCTATCACACTAGGTAAGATTTTCAGGTTCCCCCTCACGGCCTATGATGATTCAGAGTGGAATCTTAACGACCCTCCATCCCTTAATCGTCTATGTTGTGGCACACGATGCCCGATGGGTCGCGGAGAAGACTGAATGTTCTGGATACTGCTGAGGCTTTTGTTTCTTTTCCTTTCCATATCCAATACTTAGCAACTCGTTGAATTGCATTGCTCATTTAATCTCCTAAGTCATTGCTTCGGATGGATCCTCGACGAGCTCGCGATCCACGACTTGCACGCGCTGATCCACGACTACAACGCATGCAAGGAAATGCTCCTTCACAGCCGCAATTCCCCACAGCTGGAAGTTCCCAGATGGACACAGGGGAACCTTCGTCACAAATAGAGCCCCAGCCCCATCCAGCGAATGCCCCACTACAACCCGAGAATGTTGAAGAGATTGACAGCCTGGAGCGCCCTGCGCCGTTGCCTGTGTTTAAACCTCGTCCTCTGTTTTGTGTCGTATGTGCAAGCAATCAGGTCAGCCTAGACGATTTTTAAGTCGAGTTGCGAACTGACTTCTGTTCTCCCGCCAAGAATCGCTCAATGGAAGGCCATCATGTCTTGTCGTAAGTGATATTCCGTTGCGAGGTTCTTCTTCCTGAACATCAGGGGATCTGTCAAGTAAGGCAGGGTACCGGGTTATTTCATCCGGTACTGGCTCAGCTGTACGGTTGCCTGGTCCTTCAATAGACAAACCCAACATCTATGCCTTCGGAACACCTTATAATACTATCTATGAGGAGTTGACCGTAAAGGATCCTCGACTGTGAGTGAAGTCTCTTGGTCTTGTTTCCCCGTCTCACGTCCGGAACCCAGTTACACCGCCAACGGGCTTCTCCAGATGCTTGATAGAAATCGCCGCATCAAATTAGCTCCAGAAAGATGGCAGGAGAACAGGACCATTGCTGATGTGGTCATCACCTGCGAAGAACGATGTTTCGATGCTGTCTGTGATGGTAAAGTTTGATGATACATGTGCGTCAACGAAGCCCGACTAATCTCGTCCCTCGTAGACCTTTTGGCTCGCGGGGGAGATTTCAACAAGCCTGTTCATATCATAAACATGGAAATTAAAGACAATCATGAAGAAGCTTTGATCGCAGGAAAAGCCATGTTAGATTTGGCAGCGGCGGTAAGTTTCATCAACTTCGTGGGTCACATGTCCCAGGAATGACATTATCGGTAAAGATCGAAGCAACTGAAGACCTTGATGAGAACATCGATAAGATTCTCCAAGCCCAACAGGAGAAACACCCGCACAGCCTCCTCCACGCAGTTGCGTACTACTGAAGTCCTTGGTCGGTCTAAATCGCATAGTAGCTGTTTATTCTTGGTGATTACAGTTATCCAGACCGGCGCGGCATTGATTCTGTGTCTGTGTAATTAGCCCATTTTCGATGACCCACTTGTTGGTGAGTGATAATAGAAGCACGCAATGCGAACGCAAGCGAATGCAAAGACTCGAGAGCGTGTGAATCAAAGACGCGATTCATTTACAACTTGATGGAGACCTATTTAGCCAGCTCGCCCACTCAATTGTCACCATCAATCCCTTTCTTTCATTCGTAGTAAGCGCAGTCATGCCTTCCCTTCGCCTTGGTAGCATTGCCCCCGACTTTGAGGCCCAGACTACTGCCGGAACCATCAGGTTCCACGAGTGGATTGGTGACTCCTGGGTAGGTATATGTTGTGTATGAGTTTCAGGGCTTCGAACCCTAATTATAGCCTAGGCCGTTTTGTTCTCTCACCCTGGAGACTTCACTCCTGTCTGTACTACTGAACTTGGTGAGGTCGCCCGTCGCGCTCCCGATTTCGAGGCACGCGGTGTCAAGGTCATCGGCATCTCTGCCAATGGCCTTGAGGACCACCACAAATGGGTGCAGGATATCAACGAATACGGTTCCAAGTTCGGTCCTACCGACGTCCAGTTCCCCATCGTAAGTGCCACGTACATATTTGTATGTTCGCGGGTACTTAAGTTGATCACTTCATAGATTGCCGATCCCGACAGGAAGATTTCTACTCTCTACGACATGTTAGATGAGCAGGACGCTACCAATAGGGATGCCAAAGGTCTCCCTTTCACCGTGAGCCTCTGAATCATCTTCGTCCAGTAACTCTGTTGTCTAAGACCCGGCAGATCCGCACTGTCTTCGTCATTGATCCCAAGAAGGTCATCCGCTTGACCATCGCCTACCCCGCCTCCACTGGTCGTAACTTCGACGAAATCATCCGGTACGTGCGCTGCTTTAACTCAGCCTGTGGACGCCGCTGACTTCAATGAATGTAGTGTCATTGATTGTAAGCATTTACCAATGAAACTTGAAACACTGGATACTAAACCAATTCAACACTCTAGCCTTGCAGCTAGGTGACAAACACCGCATCACTACCCCCGTGAACTGGAAGAAGGGTGATGATGTCATTGTTCATCCCACCGTCTCGAACGAGGAGGCGAAGACCCTCTTCCCTGAACACACAGTACACAAGGCGAGTGTTAATGGGCTTCAAAGCTTCATCTCTGGAATAGCAGCTGACTATTCATTATCAGCCTTACCTCAGGACCACACCCCTCAAGGTCTAAAATTCGCAAACTATCGTCTCGGTCTTTGTTCGTATCATGGAGTTGATGCAGGGATGAGATCTGTAAGGTTGTTTGATTATGCATATGTAACCGTTTCAATAAACGTGAAAAATGTTGTAACTATATCGATTTTATCCGGATCTTAGAACGATGGAGTCTGGTTCCGGAAATGTGGATGCCTCATTGTCTGGCGTCGCCTTGAAATTTTCACCTGACGCGACGCGCCACGTCTGACTGGTTTATCTGACCCCTGTCGAAGGAATGGTCAGAAGTGGAAGTGGAGATCGGAGATCAAGTGCACGCGACTTGCGACAATGCTACAACATGCACAAACAAACGTATGAGCGAGTACGCGTCATGCACTAATATCCCTACTTTCATTTAGTCTTTCATCCCATGGCCAACGCAGACGGTGGTGCATACAGGTATCCTAGGCATCATCTGTTATGAGATAACGTTTGCTGATCTGAGCATAAGTTATTCTCTTACCGTATTCTCGCCCAGCGGAAAGTTGGTTCAGATTGAGCACGCTCTAGCTGCGGTCTCGCAGGGAACAACAAGTCTTGGAATTAAAGGTGCGTGTTTTCCGTTAGGCATTGGGCCCACGCACTGATCATACCACCAGCATCTAATGGCATTGTGATTGCCACTGAGAAGAAGACCTCTTCCATCCTCATTGATGATTCTGTTGTGGATAAGGTGGCGGTAATCTGCCCCAACATCGGCATCGTGTACTCTGGAATGGGCCCTGACTTCAGAGTACTGGTAACTAAAGCTCGCAAAAGCGCCCAAGCCTACTGGAAAATTTACAACGAATATCCGCCAACACGGGTCTTGACTCAGGAAATTGCGAATGTGATGCAGCAGGCAACACAATCTGGGTAGGTGGAACTCATCCCTGAGCAAGCGCTGTTATTCATTTGCTACTTTAGTGGTGTTCGACCTTACGGCGTGTCCTTGCTTGTCGCTGGGTGGGATATCAATCGCGGTCCTTCATTGTATCAGGTGGACCCGTCAGGGTCTTTTTGGGCATGGAAGGCCAGTGCCATTGGCAAAAACATGATCAATGCGAAGACGTTTTTGGAGAAGAGGTGAGAGGCCAAATTGCTGGGCTGTTGCCACTGCTCAACCTTGTCCATTCCCAGATACAACGACGACATCAGCCTGGAGGACGCTATCCACACCGCCTTATTAACGCTAAAAGAAGGGTTCGAGGGCCAAATGACCGAGAAGACTATTGAAATTGGTGTTGTGACGGTACCAACACCAGAAGAGCTGGAGGAAAGCGCCATTGGTCCCAATGTCCGTCCGAAGCCAACATTCAGAAAACTCAGTGAAGAGGAGGTTCGAGATTATCTTGCATTGTAATTCATAGCCACGTGTATCGTGTATTGATACTTGTATTTCCCCCTGTATTCCGGAGAACAGCTTCAAGACAATTACCACCATCAGGACACTGAGGAACCATCACTTGTGGAAGTTTCAGAGTATCAACGCCGACACTGGACGGTTACTATTAATTCGCAAAGTCAACACCAACACACAAACAAAAGTACGCAAGATGCCTAGCGGGGAAGTGTTAAGTAGTCCACGGCTCTCATGTCGCACGCGGATGATGGGTTGATGTAAAGCTGTTTTTTCAGTTCAATTCAATCAGTCTCCCCATCTCAGATCCGCACCAAACCGATCCGGTTCCCCTCACAAACTAACTGCTTTTAATCAGTGACTCAGTGGTCCTCTCCCTTCAGCGCGCCTCCGTAAAAATTTTTGAATGTCGAGTTGATCCAACGTATCACTTGGAGACCCGGTGACAGCACGGCCTTCATTGTGCTACAAGTCCGTTCGGCAACTTTTGTCCTGTCACTCGAGCGCCTGTCTTGCTCAAGACGGTGCATTACTGCGGTGTAAGATACCTCGAGTGCATGCCCTATTCACGTGTCGAGAATTGAAACGCCACACTCGCAGATATGGCGACTTTCAGATCTCGACTTTCAGATTTCAACTTTGTCCCGTTTTTGATGGTGTCCAATTACTCCTCCTCGTTCATTTCCCACCAGCAGCTATATAAGTTGCAATCAAACACTACCAGGGATGTTGATCAAGCCCCAGTTTTATTTCTTCAGGTACCATCCGAGTGCTCTCTGTTATATTGCCCACTGCTATGTCTGCCCGCCCGGAAAGGACTGAAAAGCCCAAGAAGCGTTCGGACATGGCTTGCACAAATTGTCGCTCCCGAAAACTCAAGGTAGGTTTTCATCCGTCTCGCCCGTAGCTACACCACCTGATCGATTTCCCATTTAGTGCGAGAATACGGACAGCACACCTCCATGCAAGCGGTGCGAGCACGACAGGGTCTTTTGTGAATTCAGGCCCGTGTCGGAAGACAACCCCCAAAGCAGAGGCCCCCAAAGCAGAGGCTCCAAGACTCCCAGCCGAGACGGCTCCGAAGACCGCAAAGGCAACAGTCAGCCAATCGTACCCACCTTCCCGAAGCCAGTGACACCTCCGACCTCCTTGGAGGAGAGCCGGACCGCGAACAATGTTCCGGTTACCCCTTCTCTGGGAAGAGCTATTCCTTCAAAGTACTTGTTTCTCTCCGCTGCCCGGTTTCAGCAGATATCTGATCCCCGTATTTTTGCTCGTCTATCAGCATTCCTTATTATCATCCACAACAACCGAGGTACCAAGTGGTTCAAAGCGCCCCCGACTATCAACCACAGGGGGGCACCTTCCCGGTCGACAACCATTCTACAACTCAGTGGCAGCACCCGGATGCCACAACGTACCCCTTGGCCCCGGATATGAACGCTCCCTACGGTAGCCAAGGAACGGCCCCAATGTCGACTCCGAACCAGCCCCGGTATTCTGTGTATTCCCCAACTCCCGACCACTCGTATGTACAGCAGCAGCCGTACAGCCAAGATCAACACCCCCGCCTCATGATTCCCCACACAACGTACTACAACCATACGCCACACGACCCCCACGGATCCCGCCAACTGTACTACCCAACAAATCAACAGCCAAGTGGCCTTCCAGGATATTCGGATCCTAGTGTTCCGAACGGACCCCCTCCTCATAACAAGTGAGCGTTCCAAATCCTCCCATTAAGATGGCCATGACTCAACTTTCCGTAATCCATCTCGTCAGTCATTTCTACGACTCATTCCCCCGTTAATGACATAGCTCCAATATACCCGTCCGAGCCTGGCGCTTGGCGCGGGCCCTGACACCCGTGTTCGTTATCACCATATACCATACAACACTTCTTAATCCTTGGCTCTTGTTCACCTTGCTGTCTATCTTGCTATCCATCTTCTCTGCCTGCTGCTCGGATGTCGATTGACCGTACTTTGTGATGATGTACCATAGCTACTAAAACGAACAATGTAATTGAAGTGTGCTCCAGTTCTTCGAATCTCACCTCGGTAAATAACCTTTTCATCGCTGGGAATGTTGGTCAGAGTCATTGATCAGGTTTGACGATCCTTGTCATAAACCGTCCGAATAGCGACGGGGTACTGGGAATTGTCAGAAGCTTATGTGAGTGGCGAGAAGCCTGCCTCACGCCCTCCCAGCCTTCACAAGGTCCCTCGCGAACTTCCGAGAACTGAATGGGTTACCACCTTGGCAAATGGTCGAAATTGGACTAATCCGCACGCAAACGTCATCTCAGGGTAATACCTAAAAAACGCTGCAGGAGGGCACGAAGCAAAAATTATTTTGCCCAACATAATAATCAGATCATTGCCGTACTGTGGTAACCAATCAGCCTGGTCTCGGTTGTCAGCGGGCGGCCGGGGTTCTAGATTTGTGCGTGTTTCCACTCCGAGGCCTTGTGGGCACCCACAGCATTCATGATCGTTCGTATATCTGCTCAAGGTGTCAGGTTTCAGGTGCCGTGAAACGTGGAATTATAGTTGCTGAGAAGAACTCTTCGCAAGTCAGGGCCAGCCCCATGGCGGTTCCAGACCTGAGGTTTAATTAAGCCCATCCACTCCAGAAGACGTTCAGAAGACATTGATATTAAACCGTGCGGGCAATTGAATGATGGTACATGAATCGTCGAGGTAATTAATCACAAAGGCCATTCAACTTTTTCACCGAAGTTCCAGTGCACGGCTTTCACGGATGTGTATTCTTCCAAAGCATAACTGCCAAGTTCGCGGCCTGGGGATGAGTGTATATAAGTTATGCATTTCACCGACGCGGGGTTTGACACAATAAAGGCGTAGGACGCACCGATCCCCGACTGTTTCTTGCCCCCAAATGGTACGTTATTGTTCAATAAGTTGTACTGGTTCACCCAAACCTACAATCGTACTCATATGGTCAGCTCATCAATCGCGATCCCAGCGGCATAATGGTTGTGTAAATGTACACAGAATTATAGACGATAGTTTTACTCACGGTACCTGCCTCAAGGGCGGATGAAACACGCATGCATTGATTGGCGTCATCTACGCGATGTGTGCAAAGATGCATACAATGAGTTTATGAGCAATAGCGGCAAGACAAATGCTCCCACTTACTGGAATGAAGCCCTGCACCCAAACCGTAGTTTGTTTCATTTGCGAGAGTAATCGCCTCTTCCTCCGTCTTGAATTTGCCTACTGAAAGGACGGGTCCGAATATCTAAACCAGACCTCAACTCAGATCTGTGGCGATTCCGAAAGAGAGTTAGCCTCAAATACCTCTTCTTTGACCTTTTGGATTTATCAACATCAGGCTGTTTTTATATATCATGGGAAACCAACATACTATCTTCATATCGGGACGGATCTCTGTGAAGACTGGTAACGGCTGTCAAATCCGTACAGACAAAGCTCTCCATGGGACACTTACTTGTTGGATCTACGAAGAAGCCTTTTCCCGCTCGCTTGGCTCCACCTAGAATGGGCTTTGCGCCTTCTTGTTTGCCCGCTTCGATATAGCCCCACACACGATCATATTGTCCTTTCGATACCTATTTCAGACGCTTCAATTAAGTAGCCAAATCAAACGTCTCGAAAACTGATGCACCGACCACCGGGCCGCCAGTGGACTTTTCATCAAACCCGTCACCGATGACTGTAGCTTTGACCTTGGCGACGAGGAGGTCAATAAACTTGTCGTAGACGGATTCTTGTACGTATACACGAGAGCCAGCTGTACAATCCTGCCCCGTGTTGTAACAGATGCCGAGTGCAGCCCAGTTGGCAGCTACAGCAAGTTCATTAGTGAAGGCAAACAAAGAAGATTCGAATCAAAATGTCAAGTATGAAATCATAATATGTCGAAGCAAAAATATCCTCAATTGAGCCCGTGCTTCGTCGTGTGGCAGGTTCTATCCCCATCTGACGAGCAACAAGATAACAAGGTAACAAGCCGCGAGAAATTGCGCGAATGACCGACGGTGGAATGCATTGCACGTTGATTGTCACGCAAGCCCGCTGGAGTGACCACTGCAATAATCTATTGCAACGCAGTCCTCACTTTCGAGAGTGCGACAAGTCCACATTTTATGCCGCTCCGAAGAGGTGATAGCGGGAGGGAAAAGAGGGTTTGTTGTAAGATCAACTGATCACTTTCGTACCTTGTTCCAGATCTGCGGATTCAAAAATCAAGTGAGGCGATTTACCACCGAGTTCCAACGATATCTGTAACGTGCTCTTCGCTTAGCGACTGCATGGAAAACATGGACGGACACTTGATTACTTTTTTCAAGTTGCTTTTTGCAGCCGCCTCCATGATCTTGCGTCCAGTGATGGTAGATCCGGTAAAGGCTACTTTGTCAACGTCAGGGTGTGCAGCCAGAGCGGCACCTCCGATATGACCATAGGAAGGGACCGTATTGATAACACCAGCCGGGAACCTACGTGTCCGGGATGCGTTAGACATCTCTGCCACCGTGTATTCTTCACCCACCCTGCCTCTCTCGCAAGTTCAGACAGTTTCTGTGCAGCAATCAGGAGGTATTATCCAACTTGTTATGATTACCATACCAGCGCAGTTAAGGGCGTCAGTTCCGATGGTTTCATGACAATTGTACAGCCCACCGCGAGGGCGGGTGCGACTTTCCAGGCCCTAATACATCAACCTATGAGGAATAGTATCGGTTGGAAGGGACAGCCGTTGACAGACCACATGTTGATGGGATAATTCCATGGGATACTAAGAGGACGCCTCAAATCAAGTTATCTCCTCACGAAACTGATTCACTCACATCTGTCCACAGACACCGATAGGGTCGTGGCGAGTGAAGGCCAATTTAGTTTTGTTGTCGACTTCGAGTGTCTGATGAGGAATGCCGATCCAGCGGGATTACACGATGGCAATGCGTAAGAGTGCGCTTCCCCTCTTGATCACTGCAGCGGCCACACACCTGTCCGATAATCTTGTCAGCCCAGCCAGCGTAATAGCGGAGACATTGGACACTATCGCCGATATCAAAGTCCCTGGAAAATTTCGGTGGGATGGTAACGGTCAGCAGCCATAAATAACATACCTCGCAATCTTGACAGGTTTGCCATTGTTGAGGGATTCTAACTCGGCGAGCTCCTGCGCATCGCGTTCAATCAGATCAGCAAGTTTATTGATGAGCCGGGCTCTTTCGAAACCAGTGACGTTCTTCCCCCAAGTGGTTCTAAAGGCATTTCGAGCCGCTTCAACGGCACGGTCGATATCCCTGGGGGATGCTAGATGGACTTAGATATGAGATGGCTGTGCTTGATGCATGTTGCAAATACCAGAGACGACAGAGCAAATGACTTCTTCTGTTGCAGGATTGATAGCTCTAGGTCCGATATCAGACATAGTTGTGAATTAAGATCTATCACATAAGGCCATACTTTATCTTCTCCGGCTCAGGTTCGACCGAAGGAACAAACTCATTATTGATGAAGAGTCCAGTAGGGACAGAAATTTGCCTGTTGAGTGCTGGGATTGTGATAGTGGCAGTGAGGGACATTCTCAAGGAAGAGAAGTTGCAAGGGGAGCCAAGGGCCTGAGAGCTTAAGAAGCATCGGACCAAGCATGTGCGCACAGACGCTCCCATCTGTGGCAAACGCGACGCCACCAAATGCTTCATGAGCGCTTGAGCCCTGACGGGCCTGAGAGACAAGTATCGCACACGTGGTCCTAATATAGAATCACGTGCCTCACGAGGGCAATTTCAGAAAATGATCACCGGGCAGTTATGGAGACATGCCAAGGAATGTTGTTCTCGACAGAAGAGCAGAAGAAACGCGCCGGAATTCTCTCCCTGCTGATGACCTCATCCGAATCGTCTTCTTCCTCCGTCTTGCCACCCAGCGATTTTGCCTGGACAGCTGATGATTGCTTGTTTCTTCCCCCACCATTCCCTCTAAGAAAAACCAACCCGATTGCGGTTCTTCTCTTATACCAGCTCCGAATGGCCTCCGAATAATTCAGGTGCTATTCTGGTAATTACCGAGGTCTTTCGTTGAGACGCAAAGGCAAAAGATAAGCAACATCCGTTCATGCTCGGTTCCGTGGACCACGATAATGATCATGGTGCTAACAGTCTCCAATATGAGTGGTAAGAGTCACATCTACGAGCGCTGCCAATGGGAGGGCACTACAATAGCGAAAATTGAAGAAATAGGGAAACTAATACATGCTAGTCCCGGATGCTTGTACACTCATGATGTAATGTGTATGATGTCGGGCTGTGGGCAAAAGGTGATACGCGTTAAAATCTTTCTATGTTTTTACCATATGCACTATGAACGTTTCAACCCGTGCTTTCCCAATGTGCATTGGCGGCCATTCTACCTGCGCAGCGGGGTTACTCGTTAGTGTGCACACACAGTGTTATGTGTCCATCCGAATGACTTAGTTTTATTCTAGTAATATAGATCTTAACTTGTCACGTGACACAACCCAACCGCAGCATGTTCCGGTGACTCCCGAAGTTGCGTTACATCTAGACTCAAGGCCACACCAACAACGTTCACCTCCAGCCATGTCGCTATCGCTCCTTGTCCGTACCTCAGCCCGCCAGGCTGTTACTCGTGCACGTTCCCTCCATACTACTGCTCCTGTTCGTGATGCTCATGGTCACTACCACGTATGCCTTTTTTTTCGTGTCCCGGTCTCATCCACTTAAACGCGGTTTCCTTAGCACTTGCCCTTTGCCTTCCCTACAAAAGAGAACAAGGGAATTTTCGCTTTGAAGGTTGCTACATTCCTCATAACTGGCTTTAGCATCCCCTTCGCTGCATCTTGGTGGCAGCTGTGAGTAATGTCATTCGCATCCTCTGATCTGCTATTGACCCGCTATGCCCTATGTAGGAGGAAGTCAGCTGGAGCCGCTTAAAGCTACTTGGGCGAGAAGGCGTGAATCACCTGTCGAGGGCTCCAAATTCATAGATTGCCCGAATGCCGTTTCCTCACAATAACGAACATATAATCTGAATCCTCTAGTCTCTGAAATATTGCCTCTGGTCGGAACAAGTTGATAGATATCCCTCGAAACAGCGTAGACCGATATGTTCGGAAACGACAATTCTAACGAGATACGGGATGGACAGGAATCTTCAACGCCATGTCTAACGACGCATGCTGCATACACTCAAACCACGAGTGCTATCACCTCATTATCCCGCACCTGCTGGTGGCATGACTCCATGCTTCCAGAATATGGATGCGAAGCTTATGGGGGAACATACTTCTCATAAAAGGGCTGGAGCAAATTATTAAAGATGGCTTCGACGCCGGCTTGAGAGAAATTGTCCGAGATGAACATAGCACCGATTATGGACTCGACAACGTCCGAGAGCGCCTGTCGGGGCCGATGGTACAGCGTGGAGTTAGCAAGGTCTTGATGCATCATGAATACCACACACCTTCGGTGCGTCAAGATCCCTCCAATATTGCCTGATTGGTCCGCCTTCTTTTTCAGCTTGAGAGGGTTCCACATTTCGTTGAGAGGCCAGCGCCTTTTCGTAAATTTGAATGGTCTGTGCCAGCTGTTGAGTGGTGTGGATAAACTTGTACAGCCCGGACCAAACGCATATTGCTGCGAGGGTAGAGTTTGATACCATTATGCTCTTCGATCACAGTTGTAAATGAACACCGAAATTTCATTTGATCGGATAAGGCCCGACACACCTTCAGTAAACTCAGATCACCTGGTGATCCATGCTGGTTCTTATCATAGAGATAGCGGACAACCACTACAGGACATGAGTTCCTCGTTGGAGCTGTGAACGAGGGTATATTGACACTTACAAAAGTCCAAAACTGCATCCCCGATGAATTCGAGGCGCTGATGGTTCTTCATCTCCATGCTGTTGAGGGTTGTATGTGTCTGTTTCACAATTCAACGTCGTCTCAGTCAATGAAAACACGATATTGTACCAGTGCCAGAGCAAGGAGGTGAGGCTTCCGGAACCTATGACCAATGATCTCTTCGATGGAATGTATTACGAAAGGGTCAGGGCTGCCATTTGCGTTGGGTTGAGGTATGCGAGCTTTGCGGCCAAAATCAGACCACTCTTCTATTTCGACGAAAGGTATCATTAGCGCCTTGGTGGCCTTAAGTGCTGCCTCGCGTCCATCTGAGATGTATGCTGCGCCAATTATGGCTTCTGCGACGTCTGCGACAGTCTGGAAACTTTGATTAGAAGATTCATTTGGGAAACGCATCCTGAGATCTACCTTGCTTGCGATTGGCGACAAAGGTGTTGTCTTCTTAGGACGCTTTTTTCGGCCCTTTGAACCCTTTCCGGTGTTGGGATCGGCCGCTGAACTATCATTTAGTCTACTGGGCATCGTGTTTCGTGGAGTTGCGTTGATGTCTTCTGGCCCGCCTGCCGCAGCCGCAGAAGACTCCTTCTTGTGAACATCAGCCAATTTCATTCCAGGAGGGATCCATGACTTAATATTGAACGGTTTCAACTGGATGTACCCAGGAAGTCCGAGCCGGCTCGCAGCATAACATAGCTGCTGGTTGCTGATGTACCTTTGTCTCGCTGTATGCAGTTCGCCCTCGGTGCCATTCGGACTCTGAACGAATACATAGATACTTGAAAGATATTTGAGGAAAGCGTCTCCTGAAATGACGGTAAGATTTAATCTGAGCTTAGGATTCTCTAGCCTACCAAGAAGTTCCAGCCGTTCGTAATCATACTCGTTTCCCGCCAGAGGCGAGGCAGTCGCCATCATAAGTAGATCGTCTCGCACACAGTGATCTAGGATCTTCGCGTTTAATTGTTTGACCAGAAGGAACTCGTCAATCCTCCGCATGATGGAGGGTAGCATGTAGCCCATGCGGAGAGTACTATAGTGTAAAAAAGATGAGAACACGCACGGTATATTTGTGGTACACAAACCTTGCTGGAACGGTCAACTTGCGGCTATACTCGGGGATCAAAACTATCCAAACAGGTCAGCTTGTCGCCGGTAAAAAATGTTACGGAGGGCCTGGAACTCACATTGCGTTGCCCTTTCAGACTCTTCGGCATGCGAAGGTATTCGTGGATTGAGGCAGTTGATCGCGGCGGGCATACGAATCACCTCCAGGATAGGCTGGGTCGGATCATGAAGACCTTCAAAATTCTTTCTGCGGCTGTGACATTGTTCCAGCAGTGTTTTTCCTCCTTGCGAGAACCGCTCGTCCGTTGTGAACGCAGCATGTTTCAGAAGTGAATATCCCAGTGATTTGTCACCGACCTCGCTCAGCGGAGTCATGTCCATCCTAACGCGCGTTATTTCGCACCGATGGGTAAATTCTACCGCGCGATCCTGGATTACCGCATCCTCCAGATCTCCCTCGAGGTTGATTGGATTTGCCAAAGGAGTCGCCCAGGTTTCCGACACGATGGAAGTTAAGTTCCAATCAAGGTCATCAAAAATGCTTGGAGGCAATGGTGTTGGGTCGGTCTCCATAGGCGGTCTCCAATGCCTCTTGACAGGCACGAAGAAATATCCCATCTCTTGCCACGTCGGCGATTCGAATGGCTTGTTCATCAAAATGCGACAGAATCTGATTGTAAACTTGTGAACGAGTTCCAACCGATCCGAATCAAGCGCCAGAGGAGACGCTCTGTAAAATTGTAACGCAACAGGAGTGCCGAAGTAAGAGAGGCGTAAATCTGGAAGGTCAGGCAATGGAGTCCGGGTTAGGAAGCACATTGGCGCACGTTCTTCGAGACCAGACCCTGGGAAGCTCGTCGAAACAATCCAAGGATACAAAAATCGGGGGAAAGGTGGTTTAGAGATGGAGTTTTGCCAGAAATCCGGAGACAACGGGACATAAGGTTGTTCGTGGCTTGGGTCGAGCTGAGGGTCCTCGTTGCCGTCCTGAGGCCTGTCATTGCCGGTTCGCCTGAAGTTAAAGATAGCCAAACCGAGCTGTGATAAATGTTGCAGCTGTTTACAAGCGGAGTAACATGCTTCTCGTCGAGCCAGATATTTTGAAGGAGCTGCCACACTAGAACATCCGTCAATGGGAGTGCCAGGCAATCTGATAGTACAGCGCCATTGGCTATGAAAATGGCTTTCCGAAAGACCATATTCGAACAGGTGTTGATTTTTGGGGTTATTTCCCTGAGCAGCTATTCGTGCTACATAACGATAAAAAACTGCCGTCGCTTGGTGTTTTCGTAAGCGGCTTCCAGTTATAGGCTGCTGAATATACTCCGCATCCTCGTCGTCTTCGCTATCCGAAGTATATGGGTCACTGGTTTCCCATAAGCGCCGCGGAGGGATTGAACCACGAGAGTCATGTTTCATTGTGTCAGCCCACCGGAGCATTTCCGTGTCAAATGCAGTCCGGGACAGAGCATGGCGTTGGGCGTCATTTTTCTGCTCTATCATATAAACTAAGTGACTTTCTTTGCCTTTGGTGCAGTTGCGAGAATAGGCACGGGAGACTTGACTTTCAAAGACATCGAATCTACGAAGCACAGTTAGGCTGAATTGTGGCCCAGAGAAGGAACATATAGTATTTACAATATGACAATAGAAGCTCTGGGGAGGCCAACGTCTTCATATGACTTTGTTGCAACGAGTAGGTTACATTGTCCAGAGGAAAACTGACGCAATAAGGTTTCCTAAAGCAAAAACATCAGCTTTATGGAGTGATGAGAGCATTAATGACATGCCACAGCGTTGTAATCCGATGAGAGGCGATGATTTATCATTGCTACCGGACGAAGAAATTGCAGCCGCGGCGTCAAACTATGAAATAAGGCAACTAGTAACTGAGCGATGATCCGTTTCTGCACTATGAAGTCACATGAGTCAACGTTCGAATGATGTTCCCAAAGCGGAACGCACCGAATATGATGCCGCGAAAAGAGTCTCCGAGGGTTTGGCAGGCCTCTAGCAACTGCACAAGGCGGATGAACTTGTGGCTGACATTCAGATTTCGTGAGGTGACGTCGAGGTTTGGCAGCTTAAATGGCCAATGTTTGACCATGTCGCGGGCCCGCGCTTCAGGAGATTGTTCCAGCTCGTCGGTGCAGAAGACCTCCTCGTCTACGTCTGTGAACTCGAAAGCTTCTCTCCAGACGAGGTCAGCGGCGCACGGGCCCAGGTCGCGTAAAGCCAAACTTGCACTACGATAGTAGCGACCAAAGTATGCAGCTTCCAGGTTACACTCCCGTAGTTTCTGACAGAGGAGAGTTTCCTGTGTGTTTTCTTGCCCATCATAAGGTATCACAAGCTCTGTCGGTTCCCCTCTGAGTGATATTGCCTCGTCTCCAGGATCAGCGATTCTAAACACCAAGGCGTCCAGGACGAGCTTCAGCTGATTCACACTGGAGTCGTTAGGAATGTCACATTGGGGAGCTGGAACAAGTAATACGATACGAGGTCGGCGGGAAGATGTGGGAGAAGAGGAATCGTGATCCATAATCTTCGTGAGCACAGGATTGCGGTCCTCGTCCTCGAGAATGGTAGCATCGCACAATACAAGTATAGATATTTGGTTCATGCTTAACGAACCGCGCGATAATATCTCTAGAAATGCCTGCGGACAATCAGAATTTAGCTGGTGTTTGGAATCGATGTGAATACCTGAGGAGAGGCAAGCACTACATTCTTGCTAGCACTATGAGTCAGCTCAAGACTGGGTGTCTTGGTTACTTCCCCTTCCCTGGTAGTCAAGCGGATCTGTGAGATGGGCGGAGCACTTTCTGCGCCATGGCTGGATTCCATGATGGTTTCATCACTGCTCGCCCTTCAGCACAACGTTGCGTGAGGATATCAAGCCACTTACTCAGCCACTACAACAGAGACCAGACCATACGAGCTTTGATCTCCAGAAGACCAAGATAAAATACCCTTGATTATCCGACTTGCAGCTGTGCTTCATGTCAGCCACGAGTGATGGCGCCTAGAAGATCCTTACACTGGGAAGAACAAATTGCAATAACTGGGTTCCAGGCGAATCAGTGCATGCTCCTTCGAGGGTGAAAAATGAACATGCCGTTTCTATGTCTCGCGTTTTCAACTACATTGCTCTCGAGCTCTGCGGAGGCAGTATCACGGTCCTTCAAGTTCATACTTTCGTCCTTACGATGGTGCATAGGGCCAGGACTCGTCTTCGAAATCTTAGCTGGAGGTTCAACATCGAGAGTTTCCGTTGTGTCGTCTGGTCTTTGGCGTTTGTGCAGCGAGGTGCCACATATGGCCTGTACGTCTTGATCGCCAGTCATTTGAGGGAGAAGGTTCGATGATGCTCTGGATAGATTTTGGATTTGACTGGCTCACGCGCACTTCACATAGGGTATCGGCCTGATGGGCAACGTTAATGGCGCAGTCGTAGTTGATTGTCGTGCTGAACTCACGTATTGTGTCGCAAGATGTGTTGGCGGTGGGACGGTTTGGTGAATACATAACTGTATGGAGTTGGGCCAAGTTGGTATATGGTCCGGGCCGCCTGTCCGCGGCTGTTCCACTTGAGCCTGGGATTGACATAAGTGATTAACTCTACAACCACAGCCATGGTTGCTAGTTTAATCTCTTGACCACTTAAACGTATTCCCTGTCACTTAAATCCAGCGCACCCAGGTACCTTTAAACTTCCCCTGGTATTTTTCTCCGCCTTCGATAACCATGAACAATGCTGCACTCGTCCTTGCCCTTGGCCACGCCTTGGACTCGGAGGAGACCCCTCCGGCACCATCACCGGCACCACGAAGCAGGTTGCCTTCAGATCTATGTCTACCAGAACGGTTGCCAACGTTGAGTACGTGCTCCCAGTCATTCAAACCTACTCGCATGTAGAAATATCCCGAGGTATCCTACAGCGTGAAGCTCTTGACTTAGCCCCCAAGGCATATCTGAAAAGCCTCCGCCGCAGTCCCACGCCCTCTTCTTCGTCCTCATCAAGCCAGGAAGACCTTGCTGAGCCTCAAACTCCTGAAACACCTAGCCGTGACCGCAGATTAAGCCTCAGTTCCATCGTCTCCGCCGTATCCGTCAAGTCGGCTTTCAGCAATCTCCTAAAACCTTCGTCACCGAAGTTATCTTCCAGCCCGAGTGATCCGACCTATAGGCAACCCGAGGTGGGTTCCAGGGGTACATACAGTTTTAGGAGGGTCCTGATACCTGGGAGAACAGCCTTTCGAAGTTTTGCGGGCAGTCGAACAGCATGATATTACCTTCCTCATGCACCTTCGCGACAGGGCATTCCATGTGAGTGGATCAACACTTCGTTTGCCTGCCTTTTGCTGACCAACCGGCAATGTCATTTTAAAGCTATTACTTCGAAATTCCGGTAACACCACGCCCCTCATTCATGCCATACGACTCGGGCACAAGGATGTTGCTGTTGTCCTGCTAGGGGCTTTCTCGCGGTGGATTAATCACCTAGAGGATGAGGATATGACGAGAGCTTCGACGATCACGCTACTGAAAGCCCTTCGTGAGTGCCCTAAATTCTCAACGTAGGTCAAGTATAATTGAAACCCCTTACTGCAGGAACCAACCTTAAGCTCGCAATAGATGAAGGTCTCGCCAAGCACCAAAGTGACTTAATATCATCCTTCATGCAAACTTTAATCATGAGCGAAGGAGACAAGTGGGTTTGGGCCCAAGTTAACACGATCTCACTGGCCTTGAATGCTAGGGCAGAAGGACAACCGGTCACTCTAGCCGGCTCGGCTGTACGGTCTTTCGCCACGAGACGACTTGGAAAGGCAGAGCTTATTGCTTCCTTAGAAGACTAGTACGTCCATCAGTCAGACGCTCAAACTGCTGTTGACTTGGCTTGCTGGCCGACCATCACCACTAGCATCGCAAATGCCACTGCGTACGTTCAAAACCACTGTCTTTGATATGGATGCTAACAAGGACATGAAGGGATTTGCTGATGATGAGTGCTTGGTCAATCGCCCTGACGTACTTTGACGGGGAAAACATTCCGGTTTGATTCATTTCAAAATCTCTATAAGCTTCAGTGCTAAAGATGTTCTTATAGTCATATTATTTCGCTCGTGACCTACGAGTATATAATGCTTTCCAAGAACGCCTAGATAAACACAAGAGTGAGATTCGGCGTCTGACGAACAAGCGACTGAAGTGGCAACTCCGGGTGTTATCTGCTGTGATAGAGGGTCGGTCAATCACGTTCAGGGTACGTCTTTCTTTGTTACTTACTCGTCTGGCCCCCACTAACTTTCTGCTAGGCAAAGGTCGAGCTACTAGCGAGCCAACTTGACAATCAAGAGTGAATTCTCTTGACACTTTCTTCCCCACTTCTTTTTGCAATCTGCTCGTACAAGGTGCCAACCTGGATCAAGCCCACACCCAGGAATTGGCGTATTATCGGGCAGAGATTGAACTCCGCTATATTCTGGGTCGTCTTTTGGCAATTATACCTGTTGGATAGTCGCCGCATCCGCGTTTCAACTACTATTCTGACAGTTTAACTATGCCAGACGACCCAACGTGGGACCTTGTTTCCGAGGTTACATTTCGATAGGACCTGTCTACGTGTATTATAATCTCTTGCAAAGGTACTGTCTAGAAGAGTCCATAAAGGCTAGTAAAATATCAAAGGATGATATTGAGTTCTTTCCACCAGACGAAACTGCCAACTGTAAGTAACGCAAGGACCGCTGGACCGAGGTCAGCCATGACAACTGTATAGATCCAAATTGTAGCCAATGGAGGGCACTGCTAGTGGGATTAGTATAGGGTACATGGAAACACCCAAAGGTCATCCATCACCTGCTTCATGTTGGTCAACCAGTTTGCGTTGTTAAGCTGGTATATTAGCCGACAGCCCGAGAGAATGTTAATGGCAAATAGGATTATTTGTAGAACTCTGTAGGACTTATATCGCAGAGCTATAAAGTAGTCAGCTATGGGAAGGACAGAATTAGCCAGGCGGACGAACTGTAGAAGATAAAGATTGCCATAACTGAACTCTCAAGTTAACGAGGAGTCCAGTCGAGAGGGACATGTAAGGGCTTACTAGGCACTCCAGATACCATTCTATCCAGAAGTACGTCGAATGTAGGTCTCCTATTGTACTGGTAATGTATCAAGCTGCAGACATCTCTTGTAACCATGCGAAGCTGTTCCAAAGTCCAGAGGCGACGTACATCTCCATCATTAAGAGCAGAAACGAGAAAGGAACGACGTAGAGTATCGTATTGAATATTTCCTCTCCGAACGTTGGGTTGTCTGTATTGTCATCGCTGGTTGGGGGGATTGGTAATTTCTGGTCGGGCTGGTCAGGTCGAGGAATCTTGAAGACACCAGATTCGTTTATGAGCCTCCATTGTTCTTCCTCAGAGATTTCAATCAGTGGCTTTTTATGTTTCTTGTTCGAGGCTCCGGTGGGCTTCACGAGAGGCACATTATCCGAGGCTGGATGCTCGCCTTTCCGTTGGCGTGCCATGGTGGAAGGTGCAGGCTATGATGTAGGGGTGTGACTACGTCACGATCAAATAATTTCAGCCCTGAATTGGGATTTGATTTAATCCTCCCACTCGTAACTTTCATCTCTCTTGCCTCTCAGACCAGTCATGTCAAACAAAGATGAGCTATTAGGTATACTAGAGGCTCACGGAAAACAGTTTCTACAGTCTTTCGATCTGCCAAATATTGGATCTCATGGGAAACGAAAAGCCTTCGATAAAACTGGTCCTTCATCGTCTAAACGCGCCAAGTTATCCGAAGATGAGTTGAGTTCGGAGGAAGAATGGGGTGGAATTCAAGCTAAGGACTCTGAATCCTCGGGAGGTGATAGCGCTTTGGAGACGGACGAAGATGAAGGTATTTGGGCCCGCCCTCCATGTTTTCTGGTTTTCCTTGTCTTACGTCGTGCTAGATTTCGAACAAGATGACGGCTTCACAGCGGGTGGCTCGGCCGTCGTTGATGACAAGGTGGTTGTCTTCTCCGAAAAGAGCTTCAAAAGCGAGCCTGCAGACAAAGCGCATATGAAAGCCTTCATGGTGAGTGCTTTGTGCTGCCACTGGCTTTACAGAACTGGACACTTCCCTTCTCAGTCATCAAAAATATCAAAGCTGAGGAACGATGGATCTACTTCGTCGCAACCAAAGCAGAAAAAAAATGCTGAAGAGGATGAGGATGAAAGGCATGCATACAATCGACGGTTATCCTTCGAAGCCGTATTTACTTCGACGACAGGACTAATGCAGAGAATGATGCGCTCCTTCATAAACTTGTGCACACACAACTTTTGTCCGGTTCCCTTAATCCAGAGCTTGACATGACGCCTGCTCATCGACGCAAAGCGCTGGCTGGTCGGGTGATTGAGCTCGCAGGAGGTGCAAAGTTAGGAAAAGGGGAGAAAGCAGTGAGGGAGGCTGAGAAGAATAAAGCTGCAAAACGCGTGAGAGAAGGCCTCGCACAGAAGCAGAAGGAAAGAGAGAAACAACAACTAGAGGAGGTGCATTGTCTCTTGTCCCATCTTAACCTCCACTCACAAACTTACGTGGTTTTAGGCCAAGAACCTGGGAAATTATCACCCTGCTTTAAAGAGGCTCTTTGAGGCTTCTGGTGGTTCTGTGTCACGGTCAAGGTCCAGAGGTCTCAAGATGGGCGTTGGTGAATTCCGCGGAGGAGTCCTCCGGCTCAGCAAACAAGAAATCGCCTCCGTGACCGGTGGGCCTCAATGTTCAAGCGGGAGACGAGGCCACAAGGGAAAATAGAATAACATATTCATTATTCAAGTAGTAGGCTATCGCTGCTACGATACGGGTAAGTGTCTTCACCTTCATATCCTGGCGTTCAGTAGTGATCTCGTCTCCTTCCAGAACTGTGCGAACGTTGGGAGGGGTACGAATGCTGGGAATGATGGGAATGTTGGGAAGGATGGGAATGTTGAGAGTGATGCGAGTGTTGGGAATGGTGTGAGCGTTGAGAGTGATACGATCGACTGGAATGGCTTTCATTGGATTTTCTGCTCCGCAGGATTAGCCCTCTGAAAAACGATCAAGATTCTAATTCCTCACAAGGGTATTTGATTGCCCCGCTCGTCGATCATGATAACTTTTGTTGGACGAGGCGGACGAGGGTGGGCATGACTACGATAGACGAACATCAGGTTAGCCCGTGGTTCTTCATGTCGGTCGCACAGAAACCCACCGAAGATACCTGTCATCCCGATATCGACCTCTGTCGGGTCCCCCATGCCTGAAAGGGTAATGAGATGTCGGCTACCCCCTGCTGTATCTTCCCGCTCACCTGAACAAGATATTCCCGTGCTCGTCCTGAACCGTGAAGGGTGTCATATCCTTATGGTGGCTTCGAGGTACTGGGCCCGGATAACCAATTCTGACTTCATAGTCAGTTCACCTGCCGCCAGGTTCTTCCAAGAGGCCTACCTAGTTATCTCATTGCCATCATGGTCCCTGAAAATCACATGAACGCCTGAAGGAACGATATACCGATATTCCTCAGGCTCTGAATCTGCTTCGTCGTCTCCCAGATGCCGTTCGTACATTCTCGGCTGGATCCAGGGGTAAGTATCTGATTGACCTTCGTGAACCGATGCTCACCTCGATTGTTTCTGTATGGTGGTAATCATTGTACATGTATAGCTTTTTTCTCGGGTCGCCACGCATCCCGCGACTACTGCGGGGCAGGTTTGAATCATGATGTATGTTCTGTAAAACCAAAACTCCTGATTTGGACTTCATATCACCCCAAATTGACATACCTCATGTGCATATTCCTGCGCAGGATTCCTTCGAGCATGCCTCCTATTCGGGTCATACCCAGGCTCATGGATGTGGTATACATTAGTCTGCAAAGGATTATTGCTGTTAATGGGTCCAGGGATAATCTGCGGTTCTTCCTCATTTTCGGCCAGTCTAGCTACGGGGTCGCTCACACCAAGCGGTTCTTCCTCCACCTGCCGTTGCTCTGTTCCATCCGGAAGCCATCCAATTCTGGCGTGCGCCTGCGGATGCCTATGTCTATCAGGTCCATCAGGTCCATGCCCCGAACGCCTACTTCCACTGACGCCAGTCATATGAGCATGACCGTCCCGCATCATTGGATCAGCGTATGAGCCTTCTAAATCCATACTGTCTGGTTCTCGGTATACAGACGGAATGGGTGTATAAGACCTGGACCTGGATCCACTTCGACTATGATTGGGCCCCCAAGAGCCGCGCCCTTGGCCGGCGCCATATGCTGGCGGTGCGGCGTAAGTGGGGTTGTAATCGTAGTGCTGCGGGGATGGGTGGCGACGATGGTGGCGATGACGGTGAGGTGAGCGGTGGTGACCCCGACTATGGTGTCTACCGTGATGTTCAGGCTGCATACTGCCGCGAGGGGGAAGCTGCTCTGGATATAACGTAGGGGGAGGAGCGTGTTCATACCCTGGCATACCGCCTGGGATTGGGGCTGCTGCGCCGGTACTCGTACTATATTGGAACCGCTGTTGATGGTGGTCTTCGTATGGATAGGGATACTCCTCGGGATAGACGGATGGGTTAGCAGGTTGATATCCTGGGGTTTGGTGATGAGGAGCGGGGGGAGGACCTGGTAGTATATCATCCTGTGGAGCGTGTTGTGGCTCCGCCCATTGCATATGCGATGTATCGTCTGAAAGACGATGATGATGCTATCGGAATGAAGCCATTAACATGCATGGACATTTGTACAACGCTATCAGCTACATGCCTTGTGTTTCTTTTTAAGGGTTCCTCGTCGTCCGAGGGAGGGGTCGGTCAGTGGTTGGGATTTTATGATTTCAGGAGGCATAGAAGCCGAGCGAGAGTGTGCCGCGATTGGGGAGGTAGGCGAAATGCCAGGAGCTGGATAAGCATAATCTTTGGCGATAATGGGTACTGGACGAGGTTGAGCTTTAGAGCCCCCAAAGGACTTGAAAATATTGAAGCTGGGCATGTCGCAGGTCTTTAGCAGGGACGCGAACAGTTAGCTTTATATGGAGGTGCAAAGGCGAACCGGTGTGTCCCACGAGGTGAACATGCAGTCCAAGTGCACCACCGCCCAAGCTCCATGTATGATTGCTATCCTTAACACTGCCTTTCTACAACGTGCCGATCAGGGCATCGCTCGGAATCCAGTCAATGGTCGCACCAAATGGAATTAAGCTTATTACATATATGATTGGTCTTAGGTATCGATACCAAAGGTACATGAAGGCCGTGCAAAGACGTGGGTGAAGTTGACAAGATGCGATCGCGTTCATGTCATCGCATGAGCCTGAGCCTCGCTCCATTGGAGTTGCTTTACTTGGGATAGAGCCTGGGTGACTTTAGATATTGCGTCTGCGGTTGTGGCAACACTGGTTGGATCTACGAGAGCGGAGTTGGAAGCAAGTGACGTCAGTCGGGACGTGAGAGCTTGCAGCGAAAGTTGAAGAGCTTCTGCGGAAGACTCAAGCGTGCCCATAATTGGCGGAACCTAGAAGCATCGTTAGGCATAATTCGAGTACTCCGAAAGTGTTGAGGCTCACAGCCGCTGGAGCTTTGCTGGTTGCGACAGGGTTCTTTACCAGGTGTAAGAACAGGATAAGTAACGATCAAATGTATGCCTCACTTGTGTGACAGAACTCGGGATAACAGATGTTGGCTGCGATAGATTTGGTTGAGCAGCCTGAGAAATTGTAAGCACACGGAAGTAGGGTTGCATGGGGGAACGAACCTGTCGGGAAGGGTGAACTTGTTGCGGAGGAGCGGCAGAACTTTGGGCAGGATTGAGTTGGTTGACGGTTTGCGCGGCAGTTTGTGATGAAGTTCCACCGTTCATTAAAACTAGCCGTTCACGCCCAAAATAATCCCTTTCGGTAGTATAGATACTGCCGCAGAGGACACATTCCTATATTTCAGTCAGACAGGCATTTAGTAGACGACGAATCAAGTGACCTTTCTTGGATCCTGTTCTCCACCCGCTTTTGGTGGGCGAACAAGTGGGACATAGTAACACGAGTCCCTAGGACACTCATCTCCTAGCATAGTCCAACCCTGCAGCAAGCGTCGACCAATCTCTGCAGAGGCACGATCGGTTTGTTCCCGGCGACGGCGAGTTTCTTCTGTCTCGACAAAGGGTGGTATATCGCCTGAAGCATCGGAGACCTCCGTGGCTGGTGTTGATGTTCTTGTTATCTGCGAGGCAGAGGAAGTGGAGGTCGAAGTGGCGGGGTGAGGTTCTTCAGGAGGAGGGGCGATAGGTGATTGACGTGGTGCTGCGGGCCTTTGAGTAAGTGAATACAATCAAGTGTGCTTATGTTACGTGCCGTCTGGACTTCCATCGCAGTTAACACAAAATTGTACGACTGGGTTCTGACCCGCCGGGGAGCGCAAAAGGGGGATTCTACAACCAGTGTTTGGACAAGAGCGATCTGTTAAGACCTGTGGGATATTAAGTATCTCGAAAACAAGACAGATGGAATACCCACCCATCCCTTGAGCATGTACGTGCCAAGGGCACTGGGGGCATCGAGGATGGTGGCCATGACTTCGACTTGTCAGGAACAGGTTGATGGTGATATGTTGCCAATCTAGATCTGTGGCCAGAAGTCACACGTCACTGATTGGGCTGCCACGACACTCAACGGCTCAACGGTGCTCCTTCCAGGTCGGCTACCTCTCCTATGCACTGGAGACAATTCTTGCCAGAATGTCTCTTCATCATCATTTTGGCTTCGTTCCAGATACCTCGTTGGCTGGCAAACACCTCCGCCTCCCCTCTCAATGGATCTGGGTGGACCACTCAGCGGAAACTTGCAGCTCGGTGCGTCACATCACTTGGTGTCAACAACAGAGCTCCACTAAAGCTCAAAACATAGGGAGAGGACGAGGGAATTATTCTATCACGGCTATGATAATTACATGACCTTTGGTATGGCATTGTCCCATCATATGAGCATATTTATCTGACTCCTTGCAGCCTTTCCGTTGGATGAGGTATATGAATCAGAATCCCCAAAACCACGCCCGACTGAAGGAATGATTTGTAGCTGACGCCGTTATCATGTTCTGGCCAAGGACCAGATTGGGAGAATCCGTGTGTTTTTCCGCTTCGAGTTACCAAGTGTTTCACCCACTCACTTGTTGTAGGGCAAACATTGCGGCAAATGATGTCGCAGGAAACTTCTCGCTAACACTCATTGACGTTCTTGACACTCTCGTTGTTTTGGACGACCGGGAGGGCTTTGAAAAGGCTGTGAAGAACGTCATCCAATGGGTCCAATTCGACGTGAACACGAAGCCTCAAGTCTTCGAAACAACCATCCGAGTTCTAGGGGGTCTTCTATCCGGACACATATTTGCTAGTCGTCCAGGACAGTCCTTCTATCTCCCCTGGTATCGTGGGGAACTGTTGGAACTTGCTCATGACCTTGGAAGACGTTTACTGCCAGCTTTCTCTACTCGGACAGGACTTCCGTACGCTAGGGTACTGTCTATTCTTCTTCCCACCCTTCAATCGAACTCAATTTATGTGAAAGATCAATCTCCGTAAGGGCGTGGTGAGGGGAGAAACCGTTGAGACATGTTGGTAACTCCTTTCTGTTGTTGTTCCTACAAGGTCTTAGAATGTCTATAATAGGCACTGCAGGAGCGGGAAGTCTCATACTGGAATTCGCAACGTTGAGCCGGTTGACGGGAGATGACCGGTTTGAAAAAGCTGCTTACAAGGTGAGGACAGTGGCATCCTTAGCTTTGAATTGACTCAATGGTTCTAGGCTTTTTTCGCGCTGTGGAATCGCAAATCAGATATCGGTCTTCTTGGCAATACTATCAATAACTGGAATGGGGTGTGTTGGCGCTTCATAGGGCGACATGATTCACGGTTTTTACAATGACTGTCTAGGAATGGATCGCGCCCGAAGTGACAAGCACTGGTGCGGGTATTGACTCGTTCTTTGAATATGCCCTCAAATGGTACATTATGAGTGGTATGTGGGATCCATATGGTTTCGCCGTCAAGTTGATTAAAATTCATAGGGGAAATCGAGTTCCTAGACGTCTGGGATGATGCATATGCGGCTATTATGCGATATTCAAGAGCAGCAGACGGATATTGGGTACGCCGTTTGCCCATGGGTACGACTCGAGTTACTCACCCCAATTCGCAAATCTTAGTACCGACCTGTGAACATGAACACTGGAGACACAGCTTATTTCACCGTTGATTCGTTATCCGCCTTTTGGCCAGGACTACAAGTTTTGGCTGGCGACGTACAAAGTGCCATCAAACTGCATATGTTATGTGGGTTTCCATTTTGCTTAAAATTTCCTCTTCCTGACTAGGCTCGGCAGATTATAATTTATGGCGGGAACACTCCGGACTTCCTGAAGTGTACGATACGAATTTTCGACGCGCTACTTCACATCAATACCCGCTCCGTCCAGGTGAGACTTGTGCGACTCGGCATATCTCATAACCTGACACAGAGTCGCAGAGTTTATCGAGTCCACATGGTATTTATATCGAGTATGTCTTACATGCGGTATCTCTTTGTCCAGCTTCTTAAGGTTATTGCATTTGGCAGGCAACTCGTGATCCCTTCTACCTGGATGTCGGAGAACGCGCGCTCGAGGATATCATCGCAAGAGCCAAAGTCGACTGCGGGCTAACCGGAATCCAAGATCTCCGCACGAATAAACGCGATGACCGTATGGAATCTTTCGCACTTTCAGAAACGTTAAAGGTTTGGACTTCGACAACAAATGCTATTACAAGGTCCCTAATGCCCGGCTGCAGTATCTTTATTTGCTCTTCGACGAAGACAATTTCGTACACCGCGACGACTCCAATTATGTTTTCACGACTGAAGGTCATATCCTAACTCTCGACCGGGAACATCTACGACCCTTGCCGATGTCGCGAAGGAAAATGCGACCCGTGGATAATCACCAATGTCCGGTATATAAACCCTTCATCGGGGTCTACGACAACAGTTCAAAGGAAACTGGCCTTGTTCGCGGTATTCGGTCGAGAAGCGATTATGACTACGCACGGAAGTTGGTGGGAGTGCATGCCAGTTCAGTTGAGATAGATGCCTGGTCAGCTAATGGATGGTGTGAAAAACCGATGGTAGAGAACTTCGTGAGTTTATGGCTAGAATTGGTTGATATTGTTGCTGACGAGAATTGCAGTCATACGACTTTATCCTTTCCGCTGACGGGCGAAATGTACCGGAGGACTTGAGTCCAAGTCGCTTGAAGTTAGAACCTGTAGCAGATGGATTTGTCATCCACAATATCACCGGTATCAGAACCCAAATCGTTCGACGACTGGACGACCAAGGTTATGATGTGCGAAAGTGTACGTCCCCGTTATCTTTTGGCTCCACCAACTGTAGGTTGACCAAAAATATAGTGGGTCACTATCATGTCAGGCCGGGACACATAGTTTACATCAACGATTCCTCAATTTTCGTTACGCCAGCCGAGGACCCGAGCCTTGCCACTCCAAGAGGAACCAGAGACCCTGACGTCCAGCTCCGTGTATTCTTCGACATAGTCGATCCTACGTTCGGGTTTCAACTGGGCAACATGGATGGTATAGACATAGGTTTTCGGGCGACAGCATATACCGCCTCTTTTGGTGCCGACCTTTCTGCCCGCGTCGCTGAACCACCCGATAAGTCACCCCGCATGACGCAAGGGGAAGGTCTTCCACTTTTCCGGGAGCTTAGCAACCAGAAAGGGTGTTCACCCTACAAACACTCATATCCTGACAGCATCCTCGTTGTGGAGCGCGGGGATTGCACGTTCCTTGACAAACTCCTAGAAGCTCAAAATGCCGGTGCTGCTGGGGTCATCGTTATCAGCAACGAGGATCTCCCTATCAACCCCACCGCTGGCTCTGACGAGGTGATTGCAGCTGGAGACCTTTCCGATGTTGGTCTCCTCTTGCTGCCCAAAACCACTGGGAGGGTTCTGACAGAGCTCATGGAGACGATTGAAAAGGTTGGAACAGGTCAAGTCATGGTCGCCATTCACCGGGATCCTCTTGCCACTGCCGATTCAGCTAGCAAGGGAGCACCCAAAAAAGATCAGAAACGAGAACCTGAGAAAGACCAGGAGGATAGGAACAGAAGTGGGAAGACGGGGGAAGAGACCAGTCAGGATACCAACAACCCGCGGATATTGTATATTAACGGCCATCCATTGCTAAATACCCGACTGTTGGTGTAAGCAAAAAATCTATCCCAGTAGAATATCTATGATAAACGTATTAATATACCAACTCCCACGTACGTCCATTGCTTCTGGCGATGAGCCTCTAGTCATCAGTTTGAATGATGGAGTAGACGGGAGCATCGAGCTTGGTGGAGGCTTTAAGGAATAGAAGCTCTATGATGAAGAGGTACTCCAGGGTCTTTCCTCCTTGTTTCTGGACAAGCTCGCCTGCAGCTTTGGCAGAACCACCTTCAGGGAGGGGTCAGCCATAACCTGGATCTTCACTGGCATTGCAAATACCTGTTGCGATCAGGTCGTCAATAACGATCACGTTCTGTCCGGGCTTGATAGCGTCGGCTTGCATTTCAAAGGTATCCTGCCCATAATGGGCGGTCAGCTACGAATCCGTAACCAAAACGCCTTCACACACCGTGCCGTATTCCTTGATATATTCTGCGCTGACGCACTCTCCGGGTAATTTTCCCTTTTTTCGGACAGGGACGAATGCGGCACCCAATCTCAGAGCAATGACGGGTCCCAAAAGGAATCCACGGGCGTCAAGACCCACGACGACATCTATCTTGTTGTGATCTGAGAGGCCGAGAGTATGGGATGTGATATGGTGGATGAGATGGGTGATGAGGGTCTCGAACGCGAGGGGATCGCGCAGGATTGGGAAGATATCCAAGAATACGATGCCCTGACAAACGGTTACTGATGTTGTCTTCTAGCCCTGTACTAAGGCCTTCTCACCTGCTTGGGAAAGTCTGCATGCGCCTTCAGCTTTCCCCGGAGGAAATCGATGTCAGCCATATAGACCGTTGTACTTGAGTTAGTTAGGTCAGACCGTGTGCTTCGTTCATCGAGTAAATTTGTGCACATCAGATCGCCAAATTAGGGCAATCGGACACAAGTTTGCTACGAGTGGGGGCTGCGACGGATACTATTCCAAGTCGTATATCGTCAACGACAACTGCGTATATATGGAGAGCCCTAATGAAGCATGACGCATATATTGAATAGTGGCACGCTTGTCGCATATGAGAAAATCATAGGTAGGCATTACAAGGAGTGGATCAACTACAGAGGATGCTTAAACAGACTCGAGAGGTGCGGGCTCCTTGAAGTCCTTCACAACCCGTGTACCGGTCTCCTGCTTTCCATGTTAGTGTATAACCAGAGTATGAGGAGGGACCAAGACGTACATCAGTCGATTCACCGTGAAGTTCAAGCAGTTTCGAAACATCGAACTTGGGCGACTTCAAGATTTTAGCCTTGCGGATGTAGACGTTTTGCAAGGGGTAGATGCTCCTCGACGCCTTCTCGATCTCCCGACCAATAGCCTCGGGCACGAACTTCTGCACCAACTCCTTCAAGTCGCAACTTGTCGCCTCACGGGTGATAATCTCGAACATCTTCTTCCTGATCTCCCGCACCTGACTCGACTGCGCGTATGTGGTCTTCCTCACTTGCGAGGGGCGGCGTTTTGTGAAGCCGATAGCGAAAAGACGGAGGAGGTAGCCATCGGTGGTTTTGACGTCAACGTGGGCTTCAATGAGTGTTTGCCACTTGCGAACAAGGGAACGGAGCTTGTCGGAGGTAAAGTCCATGCCATGGAAGTTGGTAAGGCAGTTCTTGCCCTGAATTTCATCAATGCGCAGCTTGATTTTGCGGAAGGATTGCTCCTCATCCTTGTTAAGGTCTCCCAGCGAAACCTCAACAATACGGCCTCGGAGAGAGTCATTGGCATTCTCTGCAAATGTCCAATAAATTAGACGCCCTTGAGCCCAAATGTTTGAGCGACGTACTCAAACCAACGGATCGGTTGACAAGAGTCTTGCCAACATTCCGGACCTCGAAGATTGAAGGCGCTTTGATGTCGTACCAGTCTACCAGCATTATAAGCGCATATATCAACGTTCTGGTCTTGAATTTATCCACCTTTGCGAGTGAAGGGGTCGACGACCTTTTTCTTGATACCCTTCTTACCCTTCGAGAGACGTTTGTTCTGTGATAGCGGAAGGGTCAGTTATTTGGCGGCTGCTGACGGCAGTGTTTCTGCGCACCTTTCCTACAGCCATGATTCCGTGTTGAGAGCGTCCGCGATGGAGTCGAGCAGACGATGGGCCGGCACTTGGACGGGCTTAGTTTTGAGATTGCAGAGGCTGCAGGCCTTTGGTCTTGTTGTCTATCCCATCCCAGCCATGGTTGGTGGCGCAAACCTTAATTCTGGAGCTGTACAGTTATTTCCCACAATGTTACGCCCTGTCGCTGAATGATGTCACAAGGATGCCGACCCGACCCCAGTTCGATGCAGCTTGCAAAGCACTCATTGACAAGTACGCTGAACCGACGGAAGACTCTGTTGCAACATCTCCTCTGAAAGGATGGTCCTGGAACGAACATCCCGTATGCAAATCGGAAATGGACTTGTTGGGTTCTCCCTGAACAACACCTCAGAGCTATCCCAACTTCGGCTACATGTCTCGTACCGTCAACATTTTTCGTCGGCTTGATGACCCCGCCGACCATCTTGATGATATTTCCAACGATGCGACATTCGAGGAACTTGATCCGAGTGTAGCTTCCACTAATCCCGAACCTAATTTGGCTTTACTCTGCCAACAACATGTGGTATTCTCCTCTACGTTCAGAGTTCCGGCGTTCTATTTCATAGTTTATGACTCCAGTGAGCCTATCCCCTCATATCCCTCCCGAAACTGTTCTCATCAATGTAGGCGGCGCTCCACTTCCACTCTCGGACACCGTCAAGACTTCGCTTTTCAAGAGCCGTGTGGGCGACGGTGTCGAAGTTTCTTCATATGCAATTTCTCTTCCCACATCGACGTTTCCCTTGCTCTCCCACGGCGACCATCCTACTCTTGGCACTCCATGTTGGTATTTCCACCCTTGCGAAACAGCGACTGCCGTCGGAGAATTGCTGCATGAAGTAAAGGGGGATGGTTGGGACGAGCAAACCAAGTTGATCCGCTGGTTGGAGTTGTGGTTCATGGCAGTCTGTAGCGTTGTAAATCTATAAATTGCCTATTGGACAACAACAATTTTCGAGCCTATCTAATCGCTTAAGGTTCCAACGTTTAAGGACGATAGGTTTTATTATTGGACACTGCAATGGGGTGTATTCACGAACCATTTCAACGAGATTGGGTGTGGAGGGGTTCAGTGTCAGTTCAGTTTTCGCTGAAAACTTACTGAAAGCGGGGTTGCGAATACACCGTGGGTCCTTCTGCTGTGAGAATGACGATAGATAAGCACCACTGAAGCACCGGCTTTCGAGAAGGTCGGTTGTGGCTTATGGGTAAAACTTGTCGAGACGCCGCCAAAGGCCGGTAAAGACACCCCACCCAATAGGAATCATAAACATATGACACCGTGGCCGGATCATCTCGACCAACACCCTATAAATGGGGCCCATACTCCTAAGCCCTTTCTTCGCACACCTCCGACAACAACGCCTTTGTCGTTGCTCCGACTCTAGGAGTGAAATATCTGTGGGCCGATTTCCGAGTTTGTCTACATTTAGCCCCCGCGTTCGTTCCTCCGAGCCAATTAGTTTGTCGTACGATCTCGCAACATCGATTGGGTCGCGAATATCCGAAAGTGAAAATCACCCATATAAAGCCAAAACATGCTGCTTGCCCGTTTAGCCACTGCCTCTCGCACCTCTTCTCGCCCGTTTATTCCTTCGTTGACACGAGCAATGGTCTGTTGCGCTTCCCTAGTGTTTGTCACCGATCACTGACCTTGTCCATAGTCCCACATTCCGGAAGTCGTTATTGTATCTGCAGCCCGCACACCCGTAGCATCTTTCAACGGCACGTTGAAGTCGCTCACCGCTCCTCAGCTCGGTACCATCGCTCTCAAGGGTGCCTTGGAGAAAGGGAAAGTTGATCCCTCTCTTGTCGAGGAGATCTACTTCGGCAATGTGGTCCAGGCAGGTGTTGGCCAGTCGCCAGCCCGTCAAGTGGCTCTTGCCGCTGGCCTCAAGTCTAGCTCCGATGCTACTACGATCAACAAGGTCTGTGCAAGCGGAATGAAGTCCATTATGCTGGCTGCCCAAAGCATTCAACTTGGCCAACGCTCTATTGTTGCTGCTGGTGGAATGGAGAGCATGAGTAATGCACCGTACGTCTTCCTAATCCGAAGGATGATCGGTCGACTTTCGATCATTAATTGTTATTATCCTTAGTTTCCTCCTTCCTCGCCAAAACCCCGCATTTGGCAAGTTCACAACGCAGGATTCCCTCGAGACCGATGGCCTTTGGGATGTCTATAACAATTTCGCCATGGGTAACTGCGGTGAGAACGCCGCTGAGAAATACGGAATCGACCGTCAGTCCCAAGATGCCCACGCCATCGAATCTTACAAGCGCGCGGCGCGGGCCTGGGAATCCGGGGCTTTCGATGCTGAAATTGTCCCGGTCACTGTGAAAGGCAAAAAGGGTGACACCGTTGTCCGCGAGGACGAAGAATACAAGCGGGTTATTTTCGAAAAGGTTCCCACTTTACGTTCTGCTTTCAAGAATGGTGGCTCCATCACCGCTGCAAACTCCTCACCCATCAGTGACGGTGCTTCCGCTTTGATTCTCATGTCAGTAGAGAAGGCCCAGGAACTTGGTTTGAAGCCCATCGCTAAGGTCGTTTGTGAGTATCAATGGTATCTTTACGTCTCATGAATCACCTCTGATATAATTAATTACTTGCCAGCTTATGCTGATGCCGGTGTTGATCCTATTGATTTCCCTGTTGCTCCTACTGTTGCTCTCCCAATTGCCCTCAAGAGGGCTAATCTGACTGTCGATGACATCTCCCTGTTCGAGATCAACGAAGCTTTCTCCGTGGTTGCTCGTATTGCTGAGAGGGTCCTCAACATTCCCGCTGAGAAGATGAACGTCAACGGGTGGGTCTTGTTGTTATTTTTCGACCTAGAAGCTTTACTCAAGATGCTTCCAGTGGTGCGGTCGCCCTCGGACATGCGATCGGCAATTCTGGTTCGCGTATCATCGTCTCCCTCGTACATGCCCTGCAGCCAGGCCAGTACGGTGCTGCCGCTATTTGCAATGGTGTAAGGCTCCCACCCTTCTGCTTGCACTGAACTCGCTCACAATGTCCCACAGGGAGGTGCTGCATCTGCTCTCGTCGTTCAAAGACTGTAAAACAAGATTCTTGCATTGGACATGATTTCCCCTGTGATTCCTTTTCTTTTGTAGTGTTTCCGTTGGAATAATACAAGCAATAATACCACCATGCGTCCCTAGCGCCCTTTTCGATTTTGCCGAAGACATGCAATTTCACCTCCGGTATATGCGCTTGCTTTGTCTAACGAGCTCTAACGAGCCGCAGCTAGTTTGCATCGAGGAGCTTAACTAAGCCGGCTCCGGCCCGGATCGTCGACATTCCAAATGACGTATAGTTGGTTTAGCGGGGTGGATGGCAGCACATTCCTACCACATCGCAGTCGATATCGATCCCCCAATTCCCACTGATCCGACTAGCATGGAGGCAGGTGTCCGTGCCGAACTTTTCGCTAATCATCTTTCAGCAATTCCTAAACTAGATGCTCGGCGGGTTGTCCTGGACTATGTGAAAAGCCTACGCTTGTTCTCGAAGGCACATGCTACCGAGGGAAAGGCATATATGGCGTCGTGGGAGGGCGGGGAGGAAGGTGCGGGTCCCGCTACAACACATCCTCCAAATAGCAGCGGCTTCGCCACTCCCGTCCTCAAACCACGTAAACCACCTGCGCCGGAGAAATCACGAACAGATGCCAAACGTAGGACGAAAGACGCAGATAATGCCAAGGAACCCGCCGCCTGCTTGATGTCTCGAGGCAAGCATGAGGAAGGTAATTTGCCGAAATCTGGTGGCATAACGAATCGGAAAAGTTCATCCGTACTGCGGGACGCTCGGGGTGCAAAGCGCGTTCGTGATCTTCAATCTGATGAAGAAAAGAGTCTGTAACGCTGGCTCTATGATGGTAAATTTCTCTCTAATCATACCTCTCAGGACTACAGGAGAGACGAGAGAAAAAGAGGATTAAGCGGGATATCATGCGACCCAAAGAATCGAAGAAGTCGCCAGAGGCAAAGTCGAAGAAGCCGAAGACAAAACTACCAGCGGGGCTTGCACTTATGCATGGGTTCACGGCCACAAATGTGGGCAAGCACAGGTTGACGGTAGGAAGATCTATAACCTGCTATAATGGTATTGATCCCATCTCGTCTTAGATAGACCCATCTTTTCGATCTGGTGTATTTAGCAAAGGCAAAGCATCCGTTCAGGCACGGGCGGGAGGGTCGAAGCGCAAAGGTGTGTCCTATGCTACCGGCCGTTCCACTACTCAACATTTCAACTCTTGTATAGACGCGAAGACAAAAACGGTATTTTCGGAGGAAGAGTTTCTAAAATCAGCCAGAAGATGTGTCTCTTGTAGTACACGCAGTTCCTCGTCGGCGTCCCAGTCATTCCAAACGACCCCGGAATCTACCGAGGGTCGAGAGCGATCGAAACAAAGATTCGAGATGCAGAAACCAAGCTCTAGTACCGGTGAATCGTATTGTGAGATAAAAGAACCCATTCTTGTTAAATCACAGCAGAGACAGGAGGGACCCGCTGAAGAGCCTCGGAAGGCATCTCTTCGAGAATTATCCTCTCAAATATCGGAAAACGCTCGGTCCATCGTATGGGATATTGAAAAAGATGGTGGTGTGTTACCGACGGACTCTTCGTCGCTTCCTAGTCACGGACCCAAACCCAGCACTCTTCTGATGAACATAACGCAAAAGAAGTGGATTCCTGATAGTCCTCGCAATGACCGGGCTCCTTCGATCCAAGACCCTTTGATTGGGCAACCAGACGTCACAAACGGTGTCTCACACACTCCCGCTGCGACGGAACAGCAGAGGTCGCCCTCCGTCATTTCGTCCATCGGACCCTCGGAGTCCCCGTCCCAAGCAAAACCTGTTGCTGCTTCTGGCGCAGCAAAACCAAAGGAGACGGTCTCCAAATACTTTATCTCACGTCCACATCATTCGTCGCCGCAAATCGAAACACCCATCGAGTCACCCGTGGATAAGTGTGAAGCCGAGGCGCCTGGACCATCCGAAGGTGCCGTTGCTATGCCCCAGGAATGGCGAGATACTACTGTGAAATCAGCAGCGCCAAAATGTGAAGGGTCAGAATCTGAACAGGAGGTTCGGGCTGATGAGAATGCGGCACAGTGTCTACTGCGGGGCGGAAGTGATTATGATTGGTTACTCAGTGACCCTATGCCAGGAAAGCCACTTATTGATGGCGTTGAAGACGGTTGGTTTCCAGTCGAAGGATCGGTCGAAACCCAATCTGACGTTGAGGAACCTGTATACGACTATTTTACTCTCCTTGATAATCATGTGTTCTATTTACCGCAGGAGTCAAGTATTTGCGAAGATCAGCCGCCGCTTGAAGACGACAGCCCATATGGTCACTTTTCGTACGACGGTGTCCGTGTCGACGATATCTACGATGACGATGATAGACTCCCACAGTACCGTCTGGACAGCGGCTCGTTGCATATGCAAACGTTCCTTGATCCAGCTGTAGGGGACAACGAAGCTGACGGCCTAGATCGACCCTTCCTCCTCGATTCCATTGACAATATTTCCGTGGAGTCCAATAGCTTGACCGGACGAACTTCAGAAGAGTCTCTTGGCGAAGTCGAGGTGTCGGAGGAAGCACCACTGCAGTTCAACGAAGGCCGCTCTCTATTACTTGGATGTGTGGAAGGACCGATGCACAAGTCGGAGCTCGGCTTGGAATCCGTCGAGGCAGATGTGGCCCGGCGCCTCGTTGGCCACTGGGCGCCACAGAAATATTAGAATCATATTAGGCTGTATGTTAGGGCAGGACCCTTGCATGATTCTTGTAGATTCCATCTGGTGGTCCAATTTTGCGGGGTTTCGGTGTTTTGTCCGAAAACTAGCAGATACCCGGACGTTGAGCGTTGAACTCCCGCCCGGATTATGGTGCTCCAACTACCAAAACTTTCGAAAAGAATATGAACATGGTAATTCCTTTGGAGTCCGGCCTGGTGGCGTAACTTTGGTGCCTTTCGCCCTTGACTATTACGTTATGAGTAGTGGCGTGCCCAAGTGAGCCATCATATCTTCAACAGTCCACGCTCTTTGTCCGTCCAAAAAGATCTGGCCCATTGGCAGGATGTTTCATACATGGTTTCGAGGCCGAAAGTTTCTGGATCTAGTCCGCCAGGGGATGCAACCATAGCTGCGAAATTCGGATTGATCATGCGGGGAGAGGTGGATACCGTAGAGTGCCATTTATAGTAATGACTGGAGAAAATGATAGGGTCAGAAGTAGTGTTGTCACGGCTCGGCTAAGCTAAGCTTGGCTAGGCTCAGGTACAGCTTGGCTTTCCGTTGGCTTGAAAGCCGGAACAAAGCCGGCGAAGCAGCTCCGCTTGCTGAGCTAGCTGGCGAGCCATGGCTAGCTGGACATATTTGGTTACCTTTTTAAGGTAATGTACGCTGATGGTGGTGTCAACGTATAATACGAAGGAGACAGAAGATTAGATCATATAGAAAAGGTAGCTAAGTCCAAAAATTAATGCTAGCCTATTCAATAGGAGTGTTCAATGAGCTGATGTACGAATTTATGTCTTCCGGAATGCAAGTTTGTTCGAGATTCAACTCTGACAAATATTCAATCTCGTCTGCCTTGCCCAGACCTTTGGTAAAGTCGATCTCAGTGTGTCCATGGTTGTATGAAAACTTGAGCATTTGAAGGGCCTCCATCAAATCGGGGCCAATGCGGTTGCGTCGAAGGGTCATTGTTTCTTTAGCTGAGGAGAACATGCGCTCACAAGGAACTGCAGAAGCTTGAATAGGAAGGATATCGAGTGCGAGGTGGAAGATCGTGGGATATCGGAACCGATTTTCCTGTTCATACATAAGCAATGATCTCATTCCATGATGTGATGGCTGAATATCGTTCCTACCTGCCAGAATAAGATGCTATCGGGCACTCGATGAGTGTCCAAAAAATATGCCTCAATTTCTGTGCGCAAATCTTGGCCACCACCTGTAACATCTGCCAGATGAAGATTGCTGAGACCAAGGATTAGATTTGGATCATCTGTGAGATCAAAATCATGGTCCC
>JAEUWP010000003.1:0-29842 GCA_018524725.1 Podaxis mareebaensis
ATTCCACTACTCTACAATATATTAATATGGCTTCGCACTGTGGGCCAAGTTGCACTAATTGGCCAGCAAAATAATTCTGAATTTATTGTGCTGAGTAAGGACCAATAAAGTTACATTGATTTTATTCTCAGGAGTCGGCCTGAATAAAAGCATATAAGATTGGTGGGTCATTTACTAGTGCCTTATTGACCTTATTTAGATGAATGAGGAAATGATGTTTTTCCTGATGCTGTCAGTACTCTCATGTACACTGCACTTAGTACTAGGCCCAACATTGTGTATGCTGTTCAAGTCCTCTCACATTTCACCAAAGTGCCTGGAGAGGCCCATTGGGAAGCAGTAAAATGGGTTTTTCAATACCTCAAGGGCACTTGTGACCTATGGCTTACCTATGGAGGCAAAGATGAAAAGCTCAAAGGTTTCACAGATGCAGATGGGAACATGGCTGAAGACCAATGCACCACCTCTGGATACACATTCATGATCAACAGCAGTGCTGTCTCCTGGAGCATGAAGAAACAAGAGCTCGTCACCTTATCCACAACTGAGTCTGAATACATTGGCACAACACATGTGACTAAAGAAGCCTTATGGCTTTGCTCACCCATTTCACAAATTTTTAGGTCACAACTCTCCACCACCACCATATTTTCCAACAACCAATCTGCCATTGCACTCACAAACGACAATCAATTCCATGCACACATGAAACACATTGATATATGATATCATTTCATATGATGGGTCATAGAAGAAGGAAAAATTAGATTGGTTTATTGCCCCACAGGCAACATGGTCACTGACATTTTTATGAAAGCACTTCCTTCACCCAAGGTGAAGCACTTTGCTCAAAACTTAGGCCTCGTTACGGCTTGAGGGGGAGTGTTGGAACACAAGTGCATACCAAGTCAGGTGCTAGACCAGGAACAAAGTGGCTGATGAGACATTAGGTTATGGACTTAATATGACATAGTAGATAGATGTTTTTTTTCTCCTAGTTAGCCTCCTATATTGTAGTTTATATATGTACAGTAGAAGTGCATTTGCCTCAGCCCTCATACCGTCAACGAGTGACTGAGGTAAGCCGCCACTTAATATCCTCAATACTTCTTACTTATCACTCGTAGTCTACATTGTTTACAGGTATATAATATATAGCCCTCATACCGTCAACGAGCGACTGAGTCTACATTGTTTACATCCTGAATGTTAAGTGATCCTCATTGCTCCATGTGAAGCAAAAGTTTATCACATACCTCATTCCACCAAGGCTCAGCATGCTGTCACACATTCCTTGACAAGCTGTCTCAGGGAATCCAGTGCTCGCAGTAACACAAAAAACTTACAGTATGACCGCTTTTCAACACGGCCCACTGGGTCAAGCACTCAATGAACCAAATATAGTACTTGCTCATACTGTATACAATAGTCTTTTTCTCCAACAAAATTTGACAAGAGGAAGGAAGGAAAACAAAGCATATACAGCCATATGTAACTCATTGCCACGGACTCAGCTCAACGAAATCTCAGTGGTCGCGGGACTTTCTGGGTGAATCATGTATCAAACCATGCAAAGCCAAATGCCCGAGCAACTTACCTGTATTCGCCCTCGGCAGCGACACTGAGCTCTTCTATTTCACCCTGAACTGCAGACAAGGCTTCGGCGGCAGTAGAGAAGTAGATGAGTTGTGCCTTGGCGAGCTCGTTCAGGTTCTTGAGCGGTTCGGGCTACACAGCGATGGCACATCAATATGGGGGTTGTCAAGGACGACCGGAGGCTTACATTCTCGAGTACTGTCTTCATGAGGGTAATGGCGACCTCGGTCTTCTGGACTAAATCATCCTCAGCATTCTCAACTTCGAGACGAGCTTGTTCCTGTCGTGCAGGATTGGCATTTTTCAAGCTGTCCGCATAGCCACTCACATCAACACCGACTCAATCCAGCGAGGACGAATAGCTACTCACGCTTGTTTGGCAGCATCGAGCTCCAACCTGCTGACCTTGACTGCCTGTCTCGCCTTCATCGCAACGGAAATGCTGGTATTCAGCGTCGTCTGCCAGGGATGTAAAAAGTTGTCCTGGATGGCAGCATCCTGATCCAACCTCGCGTGGGCAATCTTATCCCATCCCTGGGCATACAATCCCAGAGCCTTTCCAAGCTTATCCTGATCTCCAGCAATGGTTGTCGCGATGGCTGCATTGGCAGAGGTGGCGGCGCGAGTGAGGGCGTGAGGGAGGGTCTTGTGTTGACTTGGGGGAGGCGCGGCGGGTGCGGACGGGACGGGGAGGTTAGTGTTCTTGAGATTCTGGGCCGCAAACGAGGTAATATTGTAGCCGATGGAGGATGAGAGTTCTGAGAGCGATTCCTGGATTTGGGTGGGATAGTCATAGGACTCGTGTTCGTAGACGCGCGTTATCCTGTATATGGATTGTGAAGATGACGAGGACGACAGGCAAAGAGAAGAAACGTACTTGAGCAAAGCAAGATGTGCATTGCGGAGCGCGTCGACACGAGCCTCGAGGTCTTTGTACTCTGGAGAAACGTGGTTCGTGGGGTGGTTGGAGGTAGGAGGTGGATACTCACCCTGGGGGAGCTCAGTTATGTCCTCTGGAGCAACTTGGCCAAGGCGTTCCCTGGTGGCTTGTACGCTCGAATTAAAGCCCTTTGTGATCTTTGAGCCGGCCTGAGAAAAGTTGATAGAGCTCAAGCTTGACTGAAGTTTGTGCCAGCCTTCCATGGTGGGATGAGAGAACAAGTCAACGAGCGATCACGTCCGTTGTTGATCCATGCTGTGCTCCTTCCGCAGTCATCACTTGTTCACATTACTATCTACTCATTATATCCCTTATAAATTACGCTACTTCAGCTTGCTAAACATCTCCCGACTCAGCTCGAGCGTCGCAATTTCTGCCTCTATCGTCTTGCGCTGAATAATATCAAGATAAACTCCCATCAATCTCAATTCCCACCCTCGCACAACGAGGCAACAACGTACCTTGTCCTCATTCGCCAATCTCACGTTCTCTGGCACAGTCTCCGCATAATCCGCCTGCGACTCGACCTTGACAATCTTCGCAAGGTTCAGCTTCGCAAGATCTAGCTTCTTGTCGCACTTGGCAATCTCCACGTCCAAATCCACAAGACCCCTGACGAGTGTATGTACGGTAATAGTGGATGTGACAACACTCGCACCGCATCCCTCGGGGATCTCGTTTAGTGAACGAACAACCTTGGCGCTTTTGCATCCCTTGATCAGAGCGACAATCGTAGGCAGCTGGGTCTCGAATAAAGCCGCCTCGATGTCATTTTGCACGTGAATGAAGACTAGACGAAATTTTAGAGACGCTGAAGGCCAAGCAAAGAATCTCCCTCACATTGAATATTACTCTGGAGGTTGTACGACGCCGCCAGCGAGCGGCCTGTCCTCAACGTAGAGAATACCAAATCGAACTGCCTTTCAGCCTCCTCAAACACAAAGTCCGCATCCTGCATCGCATGCCGTCAGCTACGCCTTCGTCATCGAGTATTATAACGGTTACTACGCACCGCGACAGGGAACGACGACAACATGATCGATGGCGTTGGGTCATTGGGCATGCGGGGGAGACGTTGCCATAGCTCTTCAGTGACAAATGGCATGAATGGATGGAGTAATCGCAGTCCATAATCCAAGCAGGTATACAAAGTTTGTTGAGCAGATTTCTTCACTTCGATGGCCGCAGACTCGTCAGTCATAGGTTTCATAGCTTCCTGGAATAAATGCCAGTTGCTCGTTTGCTGGTGTGCAGTTATGGGTTATGGACACGCACGATGTAGACATCACATAACTCGTATAACCAGAAGTTGTGCGCAGATGTTGTCGCAGCCATGAAGTTGCGGTCAGTAAGGTGTTGATTAATCTCCGTCGCCGCAATATTGAGCTTGTGCAAAACCCACTTCTCAACCAACGACTCTTTACCAGTGGGCTAAAAGTTGACAATGTCAGGCCTTACTACTGAAAAGTGCACAGCACCCATACCTTGGCGACGGGCTGAGGCACAAACGCCTCATCCAACTTCAACATCGCAAACTTGGTCGCATTGAAAATCTTATTGCAGAACTTGCGGTATCCCTCCACCCTCAAGATCTCCAGATTGATATCCCTCCCTCCTCCGGAGTACGCACACAGTGCGAACCTCAGAGCATCCGTACCACACTGCGGGATCCCCTTTGGGAAATCTTTCTTCTGTCCCTCTTTCGCTTTTGCAATCTCCTTCTCGTCCAAATTGCCCTCGTAGAGTTTCTGGTGAAGGGCCTCAAGAGGAAGCCCTTGGATGACATCCGTTGGGTCGATGACGTTTCCGAGGGACTTGGACATCTTGCGACCGTGCGCGTCGCGGATCATGGCGTGGCAAAAGACTTCTTTGAAGGGCATTTGGCCAGTGAGGTGGATGCCTAGCAGGACCATACGAGCCACCCAGAAGAACAAGATATCCCATCCGGTCTCGAGGATCGATGAGGGATAGAATGTCTTCAGATCCTCTGTCTGAACGAGGTGTGAGTGAGAGCTCAAGTTCAGGTTTGGAACATCGTACCTGGTCGGGCCAACCCATGATGGAGAAGGGCCAGAGACCGGAAGAGAACCAGGTATCCAAGACGTCCTCGTCCTGCTCCAGGGTGAAAGGAGCGCCATTGGCAAGAACCTTGGCGCGCTCAGTTGCCTGTTCAAGAGTCCTTCCCACAACCCAGTTCTTGCCATCATTGATCTAGAGACCGTTGAAAGAACCGATTCAGCCAGATGTCGAAGTTAGTACGCACATCCTGTTCCTTTCCCTCAATGCGAACGAAGTATGCAGGGCATCGATGACCCCACCATAACTGACGCGAGATACACCAATCCTGGATACCCTCCAACCAGCGGTACCACTCATTCTCTGACTGCTTGGGCGTAATCACTAGCTCGCCCGCTTTTGTTCGCTTCAAGGCCACCCCATCAGCGATAAGTCATCAACACACTCAAGAGGAAACTTACGCGAATAGCCTCTTCGGCCAAAGGCTTGCAGTTGACCCACCATTGCGGCTTGAGCACCGGTTCGATGACATCCCCCGACTTGCTGCACAAGGGAATCTGCATTGGGTTATCTTTGGTATCGACGTATAATCCAAGTTCCTTCAAAGCCTTGACAACAGCTACGCGCGCGTGGAAGCGTTTCATGCCCTACGAAACCAAACTTCAGTATCTGCCAGTATCTTAGTAAAATACTCTACTCACCTTGAACTTTTCTCCCGCATTTGCATTCAGCGTCCCATCATCGTTCAGGATGTTGATAAACTCCAAATCATGCCTTAGACCAACTTCATAATCGTTCGGATCGTGCGCAGGTGTAATCTTCACTGCACCGGTTCCAAATTCCATATCCACAATGATTGAATCCGTGATAATAGGCAACTTCCTCTCAGGAATGAACGGGTGTACCGCAAATTTGCCATGAAGGTGTTTATACCTCGGATCGTCAGGGTGCACAGCGATAGCGGTATCTCCCAGCATGGTTTCCGGACGTGTTGTAGCGATGATAATTTTCTCGTCGGAGCCTTCAATGGGATAAGCGAAGGACGTAATTACGCCAAACTCGAATTTTTCTTTGGGATCGTAGCCGGGAACGTTGAGGAGTGTACGACCGTTGAGTTGTTTCTGTTCGACCTCGAGGTTGGAGAGCGTAGTATTGAGCTTAACACACCAGTTCACAAGACGGTTTGCACGATAGAGGATGCCATCCTCGTGTAGACGGCAGAAAGTTTCGATGACGGCTTTAGAAAGTTTCTGGTAAAAGAGTGAGTGGATGGCTACATGCAGAGCGACAAAACGTACGGGGTCCATGGTGAATGAAGCACGGTCCCAGTCGTACGAACCGCCGAGTCGATACAACTGCTTGGTGATACGATCTTGGTACCTTTTGACGCGTTAAAATAGAAAGAAGGCGAACAATGGAACTACGCACTCATTCTTCCAACTCATAACTTGCTCCAAGAACTTTTCACGACCAAGATCGTGTCGTGTTTTCCCCTCAGTCTTGTACAGCCTCTTTTCGACAACACTCTGTGTTGAAATTCCAGCATGGTCGAAACCAGGAGCGAACAACGTGGTCTTGCCCAACATACGGTTCCTACACCCTCTGGGTTATTTCAGCCCCTTCGAAGGAAACCAGTACGCACCACCGGATGAGCGCATCTTGGATGGCGGTCGTCAACGCGTGGCCAATATGCAAGCTGCCAGTGACGTTCGGGGGAGGTGCTGGGATGACGAACAAGCCCGCAGGCTTAACGACAGGATTCCCGTCTTTGTCCTTGTCAAATTGGGGCTTGAAGAACCCAGACTCGAGCCACCAGTCGTACCAGGCTGCCTCGACAGCAAGAGGATTGTACCCAGCCGGCATAGGACCAGACACATCTACCCAGACAGTTGAGCACGCGTTCACATAGTCAACGCGGTATGCCACGTACCTTTCTTCTGGCCCTTGGGGGTGGTATTCACGAATTCCTCTTCCTCGTCCTTTGCCTTGTCCTTCTTCCCGGCGGTAGCGCCATCCTTGGCCTTTGGGGTGGTGGCAACTTTCTTAGCAGCCTTGGCAGCGAGCTTTGCCTCCTTCTCTAGTCTTTTTGCTTCCTTCTTGGCTATACGATCAAGAGCATCAGAGTCAGATTGGAACAAGAAGCAACCAGCGCCGAGTACCTGCACTTTTCGAGTTTGGGTTGGGACCATCCGGGTGCTGAGCAGACTGAGGAGGGATTTGTTCCTGTGGTGGTTGTTCTGTGGCCATGGATCTACGAGGACAGTGCCGGATGTAAAGCGACCAGGGGGGAGGTTTGTAGATAGAAGAAATGAAGCGCAATCGATGCGGCAGCATCTGTACACCCAAAAAAGTATTTATCAAAAATATAACTTGGCCTCACTTGACTCGACCCAAAAAATAATCTTATCTTATCGCCGCAAGGAAATACCAAATATTAAGTACTCAAATTCAGAAATAACATTCTATACGAAATATCTATGCCTTGACCGCTGGTGCAGTTCCCTGCTTTGTCGAAGAGCCAAGCTCCTCCGCCAGAATTTTCTCTCCCATTGCCTTAATCTGGTCCGCAGAGGAAGACTCTAGCTCAAGCACAACGTCCTTATACCTTGTCTGCCCAACACCAATTGGCAAATGCTCCCACCGCGTCACTTTCATACCCACACCCCCGAGCGCGTGCAACCTCAAATACTTGATCCACCTCTCTACCACCTCCGGATCCGCGTCCCATGCCTTGATAGCGCGCTTGTGCACTCTCCTCTCAAAGTTCTCCTGCGACTTTTTGTGAGCGAACGGACTGCGAATGACTGTCCATAGTGAGCGTTGTGTTGGAAGGTAGACAACTTTTGAAGTGGGAATGCCAAGGGCGGATGCGGCGTGTGTCGCAAAGTGGGTAAAGAGGTCGAGGAGGCGGATGTGGTGCGACCGGAAGTGGATGTTAGCAACCGGAATGTCGTGGGTGCGTGGGTGGAAGTAGGGCAGCTGAGCCCCTCTGCCGGGAATGACTTGGGCTGCGAGAATCTCTTCCGAGACTGCTTTTGTTTCCGGGGCAGCCACACCTTGGGTTCTGTTGGACTGGCTAAGGTTTAGGTCACTTTGAAACCTGTCGGGCACATACTGTGGTTTTGTGCTATTGCACCTTGCCCATCTTCGGGTAGCCGTGAGCGTCCTCGAGGCGAAGGGAAGCCTGAGCATTGGATCGACGGAGGGATGAAATAGAAATTGTTGGCTGAAAAACACAAACGGGTCTGTCTTCACACGTGTCCGCGTTTGTGACATCACACACTCGTAAATAAATATTTATCTACTCGAATTTCTTTTCTATATGCCGTTTGATTAATCCAAGAATCTCCTTCTTGATTGCAACAGGAAGAGACGCTTCAAAGGTATCGTTAGCAGACGATTGTCAAAGACACCAGAAGGACCTGCCTTGAGCATGGGGAGTGACCTGCGCAAGTAAGGCCTGAAAATCCATGCGCCTGGAACACTCTGTATTACTCTGAGTGAGCACTAATATCCCAAGTCCTGCGATACCCCTTTACCTTTGCTTTCACTCTTCACCTCGTCTACCCATCCTACTTCGTTCAGCCGCGCGTGCATCACAGCCAGAATCCTGTAAGCCACCAAGATTAGGAACGTCACGAGGAATACAATGGTTTGTGCCTTACTGGTCCCACTCGCCGCTCTCAATCAGAGACCGCCGTAGCTGAGCATACAGCGATACCTCTGTCTCCGCTACTGGCATTGCCGCTCTCCCTGGCCAGTCCAAGAGACAACAGCGGATGAGGTTCACAGTCCCATGGCCCGTGCCTAACACATTGCGTCACGTGTTTGCTCATCACATCGAAAAACCAGTGGGGCTACGCTCTCTCTTCACTCAACAACCACCGCCGGAAACTATGTCTTCGAGTGACAACGATCCTTTCTACCTCAGGTGCGCATCAACGCATTTTCTGCATTATATGCCCTAACCTTTTGGCTGTAGATACTAGTGCGCCCCTCAGTTCTACTTTTTTGGCATTTGGACACTAAACATACCTGGTGCAGCACTGGCCACTCAGGAAAGCATGGTCACGAATTCCTCGAGTTCGAGTACTCTCATGGGCGTCTTCGATACGCCAACAACTCCAACTACCGCAATGACAGTCTAATCCGCAAAGAAAGTAGGCGCCACCCACAATTTCGTTGAGATCATACCTAACCGACTCGACTTCTAGTGTGGATCGGTCCTCTTGTCGTGAAGGAACTGAAGCGTATCATCGAAGCTAGCGAAATTACCAAGTCCGTGTCACACCCCTAACATCCGCGCAAACGCGACGATTGACACATCTATCACTTTGCAGGGAGGACGATACCAACTGGCCAAAGAAGAACATCGTTGGTAAACAGGAGCTCGAAATCCGTATCGGAAACGACCATATTTGCTTTGAAGTACGTGTTCAAATATCTAGAGCCTTCTTTGTCTAGAACGCTCATCCATCAATCTTTTTACCCCTTTTCAGACCGCCAAGATCGGTTCTTTGGTTGACATTCAGGATAGCGAGGATCCTGAGGGTCTTCGCGTCTTCTACTACCTTGTTCAGGACCTCAAGGTTTGCATTTTCCCCCCTCGATGGCTTCATTCTTATAACTGTCGATGGCTCTCCTCCCAGTGCTTGATCTTTTCTCTCATTTCCCTTCATTTCAAGATCAAGCCTATATAATGGTGATCCGTTTATCAAGGGTTTCTTGACCGTGGAGGTGAGTGATTGCCTCCGGACCAGTTGCGCCGTTGTCTGGTTCGTAGTTGTCCAACAATTTCTCTAGTCACCTTCTAACCTTTCCCTGTAGAACATACTACCGGTCCAAAACCGCGATTCTCGTCAAGAAAGCCTGCACGTTCTTTGTTAGGTAGGTCATATCTTCCGTCATCCTTTGCGTCTAACAACAAACCTTCTAGATCCAAATCCCCAACCTGGAAATCTTGCTCCTGTATTGCCGTCATTGTGTTGTCAATAATTATCGTAATTCTGATTCGCGCATGCCAAGCGTGATAGTACATTGCCGCAGAATGTCTCCTAAGTTAGGTCTCCCCGGCACCGTGATTCTCGACTCTTCCCAAGCCTCCGCATCCAGGACCCCTTTAGATCTTAGAGTATGCATGCGCCCACAGACAAGCCATGATCTTGACACTTTGACACTTTACTCCGACATTCTTGGCGGAGGTATCCGGAGAAATATAAACGGCGGAGACGGCCTTGACACGGCCGTCTCTGCTGTAAGGCGCTATTCTCATACTAGGGGGTTCTGGTGAGGAGGAGTGGATCTTCCTGGACTCAAGATATGGAAAAGTACATTAGGAAGTATGGGGTGAAATTTTCCTTCATATTAGCCTCGGGCGTCAAATGGAGGCCAGGGCGAATACTAGCCTAACAAGGGCAGCTCGAGAAAGCGAGCAGAACGGGGCGTGACGCCTGCTTTGGCGTGATTTTCAGCTGACTGAAGTGTATTATACTTTTGTTCCGTCAACGATGCGAAAATAGCCAGGCGTAGGATAGATGCAGCGCAATCGATCCACGAGGCGGAGGGCTGAGGAAGTCGGATAACCAGGAAAAGGGGTGACTGGTGTGACGAATGGCGTATCGAGCCGAGAAGCCGAGCTGACTAATGAACGCGGTTGAAGTTGGGAGACCCTAATTTGGAAGTGTGTGGGGAGGATAATTGGATTTATTCAACTGGTTCTCTTTTCTCTACAACCCATGGCCACACAAGACTACACCACCTTTGCTGGAAAATACAGGCTAGAGGAGGAAATTGCAAATGGTGGCTGCGGTGAGCTCCCTTCTCGCCCGCCTTGCCTGGGATATCGCTCATCGTCGCGTTCTTCACCGCTGCAGGTACCGTCTTCCTCGGCGTCCACACTGTGGCGGGCAAAGAGGTCGCCATCAAAATCGAGCCAGCCGTTGCAAGGAATAGTCCCCTCAAACAAGAGTCCAGAATCTACAAGTCTCTCATGGGAGGAACGGGCGTGCCGTGGATTATGTGGTCAGGCAAACAGGGCGACTACAACGTCATGATCATCGACCTTATGGGTCCATCGCTCGAAGACCTCTTCAAAATGTGCAATCGACATTTCTCCCTCAAAACAGTCCTTTTACTCGCAGATCAGCTGGTGCGCTCTATTCTTACGCTCCCATGCGCGCCTATTTAATTGCTGTTCAGATTTCGCGTATCGAATTTATTCACTCCAAAAACTTTGTCCATCGCGACATCAAACCCGCAAATTTCGTCATGGGCACTGGAAAATCCGCCCACCTCGTCAACGTGATTGACTTTGGCCTTGCCAAAAAGTTCCGAGATTCCCGCACTTCAAACCACATCCCCTTCAAACAAGATGACGTGCACGGCGTTGGCACGAGCCTCTTTGCTGCCATCAACACCCACCTTGGTATTGAATCTTCCCGAAGAGATGACCTCGAGTCTCTTGCATACATGCTCATCTACTTCCTGCGAGGTACTCTTCCGTGGCGGAAACTCCGGGCCCCGGCCACCCCACCTGAGGTCTCCGACGCGACCCAGCCCAATCCTAATTATAATCCAATCTCTGCTACTTGGGATCTTATTCGAGACGCAAAGATCGCCAACGAGGCCATCCTAACCGTCGGTCTTCCTCCCGAGTTTGACGTGCTATACAAATATGCCCGTGGCCTCGAGTTCGATGACCTACCAGACTACGAGGGTCTTCGCCGTCTGTTCAGAGGATTGGCAGAGCGCTTTGGGATTGAGTACGATGATGTGTATGACTGGACGGTCACTTCGGAGTCGTCGAACAAAGACTTGCACGCACGGAGACACCCCACGAGGACTGTTAGCGAGGGCAGTGGCAGGAGACGTTATTGTGAAGCATGTAACGCCAAGGGACAGTAGGGTGGGGTTCGAGCTTGCTGGCGCATGACTCTTGGGCCGCATGCTTGGGGTCGGATCAAACGCTATTTTCACTCCCACCACCTCACCTGGCATGACCACTTGGGTCTCTCTTTTCCCGGACATTGTCCGTCCCTCAGCGCCCCGGTGAACCTTCCGTTCACCAGCATCTTACCTATCCTGTTGGGAGATTGGCCAGCTATGGGTCTTTGACTCAGCACCATTTTACGCTCTTCCTCTCCCTATCACCCTTCTTGGAGCACCTCACGTTGCTGTTTGGCATGCGCGTGATGTGGCTTCTCTAGTCCGTAGATCGCAGTTACTTGCTGGTTCTGGGTTGTTGTTTCCGTGCTTTTGGTTCCTTCCTGCAATGGGCTGGAAGTTGTCAACTTCCACGTTGTCCTTTGGTTTCTCTTCACCAACCTTATTTGTTGCTCCTTTCGTGAGTTGTTATTTCTGATTTTATTGTTGTGTGAACCCGTAGCTCATTGAAATGCTGTACAGCACCTTTCTCCTCTTGTTCATGGTCCCAATGTTTTCAGATTTGCATGCTCATGTATTCACGTTACCCACCCACCTGTTCACTCCATGTTTCACCTCGCACGATGACCCCGGTATATCCTGCATTTTGCATATCGCTGCATGTTCCGCTACTTCTCGATCTGGGCTGTTTTTGCTCCATCTGCGTCTTCTGTACAAGTTAATATTGTTAATGTGTTTTCTATGTTTTGTAATACACGCCGTATCGCTCTCTAATAAAATCCTGGTTTGTGGTCGATGGACGTTTGCTTCTTGTAAGTGTCGGCGACTGTGTGAGCAAGGTACCGATCATACTCCAACTCTTCCTCCCTCCATCGACTCCACCTTAGGCCCTTTTGACCCTCCACCCCTTTTGGCCCACGGACGCTCTCAGGACTGCCAATTCTGTTTTTTTTTTCCAACGCACAGGAAAAACTTTCCAAAGGCAGAACCTTCTTTGATATTAGAAACCCCACAACCTGACTTGGACATTGCACCATGACATCCGCATCCACGACGGAAGTTACCTACGACGTGAACGAACGTGTTCTATGCTACCATGGCCCCCTCATCTACGAAGCAAAGGTCCTGAAGCCCCCCGTCCAGTACGACGATGCAACGGCGCCATCGGGTACCCCTGGTCCACATTATTTTGTGCACTATAAAGGATGGAAACAGACGTACGTCCAGTCAACTTTTATGCCGCCCACCCCTACCACTCACACCCAGCTCCCTTTACTTGCTTTCCGTAACTTCTCTTTTCGTCGCGGCGTCATTTTGAACTGTGGTGCAACACCCTCGCGTGCAGATGGGACGAATGGGTGCCAGTGACACGCCTCCTCAAACTAAACGAGCAAAACCTCGCACTCCAAAAGTCTCTTCAACAGTCCGCGAACCCACACGCGGGGCATTCGGGCTCCGTATCGGCCTCCGCAAAGGCACACCATGGTGGTGCTACTAAAGGCGGTGGGACCAGGACTGGCGCCAGGAAGGATGGTGGGCGAGGGACGAAGCGGGCCCGGGAGGAGGTGCGCATAACTTCTCTCCATTTGTGGATTGTAGGATGCTTAAAGGTGCCAGGACGACGCAAGCAAGAAACCAGAGATGAAATTGAACATTCCGGATATCTTGAAAGTTGTGCTCGTGGATGACTGGGAGGCCATTACGAAGAATAACCAGGTTGGTCGCATTTTTCCCTCTCCTTGCAGCATACTTGACTTGAGTCTATGCACAGCTCGTCTCCTTGCCACGTTCTCCGACAGTTCAAGAGCTGCTAGAACAGTGGCAAGAGTATATGCTCAAACTCGACCCAAAACCGTCCCAGTAAGTCCCCCTCTCAAAAGCCCTCAACCAATCTCAAAAACTCACCCGCGCTTAGTCTACGCGAACCCAAACTGGTCCTACCCACAATCGTCTCGGGGCTCACATGCTATTTCGACCGCTCCCTTGGCGCAAACCTCCTGTATCGCTTCGAACGACCTCAATATGCGAGCGTCCGCAAGCAATACATCACAGGCTCTCACGTTATCGTCGGACAGGAGAAGGAAATGAGTCAGATATATGGAGCGGAACACTTCTTGCGAATGCTTGGTGGGTCTCACACCTCGATCCTAGTCTTTCAGCTACTGACTGGTCGTCAGTCTCACTCCCGCAGATGATTGCTTGCTCAACGCTTGACACGGAGAGCGTACATCTTATTCGGGACTATGTAAATGAATTACTAGTGTGAGTTGGTCTCTCCGCATGCTATACGACTCGGAATTGATAATCCATCGTAGGTGGATGTCGAACGAGCGTGAACGACTGTTCCTTGCGGAATATCCATCGGCAAGCCTACCCTATCAGAACGTGTCAAGATCATGAAGTTGAATTGTGATAGTACTAATGTATACTTATTCCTCCGCATGATCTGTTTCCCGTTGAGACCATCACCCATGTCAGCATAACAGGGGGGAAGCAAAGTATATGTGTGAAACAGCAGTGATGATTGCGCAACCGGACTTATGTCTCACCGAAGACTTGCTTCTGCCAGGTCCCCCAAATGGCGAACAAGCCCCAACCTCGACGCCATTTCAACTTGGCTTCGTACGAACCTACACTGTGTAAAGTGGTAACTAAGCAATTATCTAATGAAGGAGGAGATAAGACCCAGAAGCAGAATCCAAGGTATTTATATGCGAGACCTGACCTCTGTCGCCACATTCCCTTCTGCAAAATAGTCGCCAACCGCCCGCCCAAGTCACTAAGGATGATGTCCTGCCTCGCCTTGGAGGCGGTCATCTCAACGAAGTTCCAGGATGTTATTAGAGGTCGGGATTCAATTGGGAGTCATCATGTAAGAGTATAATCGCCTTACAAGCGGCATGCCTGACAACCGCTAAGCCGCAAAATTGGAGGAATGGGCTGTAAAAAGGGACACACCAAGACACGGGGCATAAGTAGAACGGCAACAAAGCAGAAGGCTTCCCAGTATTTGACCTGGCTTTAACCTTCCTGTTAAGCATTGCCAAAGAAACCTCCTTTCAGGTTGTGCGCTCGCCACAGGAATGAGATCAAGGGCAAGATATTGGCAGAAATCATAGAGACGAACAATGATACACCTAGTCCAACAACCATCATGTCAGCTTTTCTATACCAAGGAATAAAGAAAAAGGTTCCCTTGTCGTAGAAACACCGTTCAGGGTTACCATCCAATCTAATGTTCGCATAACATGCTGCTCAGGGTTGGTCCAACCTCCCACGAAGCCGTGAGCGAAGGATCTCACCATAATCAACAGGACCGTTGTAACACAATCCACCACAGTATGTGCCTATAACCAGTTCAGAAGTCGGACTTCACACGTCTGACTAGGAACAATCCAAAGGCGAACAGTAATATACTTGTTGTAGCAACTATGTTGGAAGAATTTAGTATCAAAGACAGAGAAGAAAAAAGAATAAACTTACCCCCGAAAAACGATGTCTTCCGTGATTGCAATCTCGATAGTAACCAGCCCGTCCGACTCACTTGCAAGGATTAGCCCTTTAGGGTCCAGCCATTTATCAACCCCTAACAGATGTCCCCAGAGTTAAACAAAACAATTAGTAAGAGAGTAAGCAAGGCACGGATTCTCTTCCTCCTTCCGACGTATGCACATGTACGGATTGCAAGCAGGCCTGCATACTCGATGAGAACTTTTCAATCTGAAAAAGCCGGAAACTGAGCAGTTTACAGTAAGCAAAAAACTGCTGATGATGTTCACCAATCAAAGATATTGGCAACGGAAGGGAGGCTTACCAGCACGGTCAAGATGAGATATTGTGCCACCATTATACCCCTGCCACACTCTTCTTGCATATGATCAATCACCAAGCACCACATGATATATGGCCATAGGTTAATTAGGAGATATCTGCAAAAGAAACAGATACATTTGAGCCATGTCCATGCCCATCAAGTGAATAAATCTAGTAGTACTGCTGTGAGCAGTGACGAGGGGAGAACAGTTGCTACTACACAAGCATAGCGTCAGTGGAGAGTAAACCAGTTACTCACAATCCGAGGCAGGTCGAACGGGAAGAAGACCGTTGAAGTGAGTAAAGGGCAAGTCTTGAGGTGTACCAGAGAAGATGAGACCGAGTTGGAAGTAGCGAGGAATGTTGAGCTTAAAGTAGCTGAGTAGTCGAGTAGACGAGGAATGTAAAACTCCAGTGAAGAGAGTACGCTACTACATGAAGGTTTAAATACTGTAGAGCTACGACACTGGGTCAAGGGTAAGATACATGCATGAGTAAGTAAACATAAGGCATATGCACGTATAACATGAAGAATGTGCATGTAAAAGTTAAAATAAGAAAGAATATGACTCTACCATATGTTACAGGAGTCATCCGCAGTCAAAGAACATTTCTACTAGTCATAATCCATGAGGATATGAGTAATACTAACACAGGCCGTATGTCTATGTATGTGTATAACAGTATTAATAGAAACGGATCAATCTAATCATAGCATGAAGCTATGGAGGGTTCCAAAAATATAACATCTCTGTCAATGCAGAGCGTATTTGTCGAGGATTCAGCATGTACTGCCGATGGCAAGTATACGCATAAGCGTAATGCTGAGTAATTCCTCAACACTCCTCCTTGCTCGAAATTGTCAGAGCGTGGGTGTTTAAAAGAATTCGACACCTAAAGAAGGCAAGAAGAAGTTAAACTTCTGATTGTTGAGATTCTTAGTTAATAAATCTGCAGGATTTTCAGTCCCTTTAATATTATACAAAAGGAATTTTTCATCCTCAAGTAAATTGTGGATATAGTGGTATTTAACATCCACATGTTTTGAACGTTTTTCGGTTACTGGATTTTTGGCCCAAAATACTGAACCTCGGTTATCACCGAATAAGTGTGGTTTCTTAATCCTTTCTGGATTAATGCCGATTTCAGTGAGCAGGTTAACTGTCCACTCGATTTGTCAACTAGCATCAGACAAAGCCATGTATTCGGCTTCTGTTGATGATAAGGCAATGGTCTTTTGGCGCCGAGATAGCCATGAAATGGCTGCTCCAGCTATTCTAATAAAGAAGCCAGTGACCGATTTCCTGGTTTCTGGATCTTGTGCCCAATCAGAATCAGAGAACACATTGATTCCTTTGTTTGTTTGTCCATCATAGACAATGGCATATTTAGATGTGCCACAAAGGTATCGTAAAGTATGTAAGCCGGCTTTATAGTGTTCCCATGACAGATTCATCATTTGTTGAGATAACTTGACGACTGCAAAAGCAATATCGGGACGTGATCCGATCATCAAGTACATTAAAGATCCAACCAATTGTTGGTACTTCTGCCTAAAATTAGCAGATGCCTCATCTTTTGCCATAGTAAAGACAAAGTCTCTTGGCAATGGAGTTGATTCGGCTTTATCAACCACATTAAAACGTTCTAAAACCTTATCAAGGTAGGGTTGTTGATCAATCATGATCAATAGATTATCACGGTCTCTTGTGATGTGCATTCCAAGGAATTCAGTGAGTTTGCCTAAAAAGCGACATTCCCATTTTTCCATGAATGCTTTTATCTTTTGATGAAGAATTTTTGATCCATGCAGTCCTAAGAAAGCCGCATCATCCACATAAAGTAGTGCGATGATAAGAGATTTCTCTTGTGTATCGTAATAATAATAGACTCCTGCATCAAGTGATGCATGTTTGAAGCCTAATTCTTTCATCGAATTTGTCACTTCAAGCCACCATTGTCGGCCAGCTTGCTTGAGACCATATAAGGCACGTTTCAAGTGCCATACTTTAGTTTCTTGTCCTTTTTGGATGAAACCTTCAGGTTGTTGCATATAAATTTCTTCCTTTAAATGTCCATAGAGATAAGCGGTCTTCACATCAAGACCAAACATATCCCAGTCCTCGAGGGCAGCTATCGCAAATAGCAATCGTGCAGTCTCATACTGGACAACAGGAGAAAAGAGTTCATTGAAGTCAATACCTTCAATTTGTGAGAACCCTTGTGCGACTAGTCGAGATCTGAATCTGCCATCAGATTTTGGAGTAAATACCCATTGATTACCAATCGCTCTTCTTCCTTTTGGAAGGTTAACAAGTTCATAGACTTGTCATTTCTTTAATGCGTCTATCTCCTCAAGGCAAGCTTTATACCACTTATCACGGATCTCCTTGGGGAGTTTAGCTAGGTCTTTGAAGACTTTAGGGGTATATGATGCATCAATTTTGTTCGCAAAAAGAAAATCGATGAACTGTACTCCTTCTTTGCATAACTTATTCACGTGATGTACCATCATAAGTTCCATCAATGTGGAAGTTTGTGAAGAATCAAGTGTTTGTTCATCAGGTGGCATTTCATTTTCAACATCAGGAAGTGCTACCGGGCTTCATTTGCAAATTCGCTTAAGTAATGGTTCTCCTTTAGGAGGTATCCATTCAAATCCTTGATAATTGCATAGTACTTTTGCCGGATGTTGATCTCCATATATATTTCCGGGTTTAGAAGGAACCCGATGTTCTCTTTGAGGACATTGATTAGAAGGTGCTTGCCATTGTTGCATCCATGGCAGAGAAGTGGCTTGATGTTTTTGTGCAGGTTTCATTGGTGAAAACCTAGAAGACGTCATAGCAGGACCTTGTGGTACTTCACTTTCAGAAGTCCTGGGTACAGGGCTTGATGATTCTTCCCTAAAGGGTGGATCATTGCCACAGTTCTCATGTTCTTCTAATCTTGGAGACTGAGGAACAGGGGGAGATGCCATAAAAGGTCAATCATCACCTCGTTCTTCGAAGTCTTCCAAATATGGAGATGGATCTCAATTATCATTCAGATCAACACTTTGCATAGGCAAATGTCTTTCTAGATCAGGATAATCTTTAGGATCAGCATATTCTAAATCAGAGTCATGATCTTCTCGTGTAAGGTCATGTTGGCTGTCCTTGTCCTCGTTATCATCGTCTATATCTGGAGTTCCATTCCAATATCTAGGATCTGGACTGGACAAAGAGGACGATGGTGGCATTGGAGCCAAAGGTCTTTCCGGAGGTGGTGACCTTGAGTTATCCTGTCTAGGGTAAATTATTACCTCGCTTGGTGGTGTAGGAGTTCTTGACAAAGAACTACGACTACTATTCGATCTATGTTTCTTTTCAGAACATTTAGGAAAGAATTGTTCATCAAAGATAGCAGTAGGCGAAATGTAAAGTACATTGCCTTGCAAATGATGCATGAACAAATAATTCTTTCAGTCCGAAGAATATCCCAGGAATATCATTAATTCCAATTTCAGGGATAGTTTATCTTTTTGAACTTCTTTGGGTAAGAACGCATAAGTGCCACATCCAAAGGTTCTGAATTTAGAAACATCTGGTTTTACACCTGTCAAAACTTCTTGGGGGGTTTTCCAATCAAGTTGAGACATGGGAGTGCGATTGTATAGATAACAAGCTGTATCAATCGCAAATTCCCACCAACCATCTGGAATGCAAGCATGATGCTGCATGGCTTCAGCTTTATCCATTAAAGTATGATTGAGGCATTCTGCTCTACCATTTTGTTGGTGAGCATGTGGAGCGCTTGTTACATGGATAATCCCCTGAGAGCGTAAGAGAGCTTGTAAGCTTTCTTTGACGTATTCTCCTCCTCAATCAGTATGTAAGAACTTTACTGGACCGCCGATATGTTTCATGACTAAGGTCAAGAAGTTCTTCATAACTGTGGGAGCTTTGTATTTTTTATGAAGTAAATGAACCCAAGCATTTGAGGAGAAGTCGTCTAAAATAGTCATTACCCATTTATATTTTTGGTAACTAACTTTAGGCATTTCTAAAAGATCTGAATGGATTCTTTCTAGAGGCCTAGACACTCTCTTGAAGTTTATATTAAAGCTTTTCTGATGCATTTTTCCCATAGCACAACCTTCACATGGTTTCATGCTATTTTTGGGAATTTCTACATGAGGAAAGCCAATCGTATTGGTCTCAAAATGTTTGAGGATACGATCTGACAGGTGTCCCATCCTATTATGGAGGATGTTATACTCTGGTACAGTACTAGTTGCAAACACGTGCATATCATCATGTGTTTCAATGATTTTACTCTTCACATAATGGAGAGTAGGTGAACAACCTATCATTGGTTGTGCAACTAGTATTGGCTTGTTCATCGAGTCGTTGACACATGAGCAGATATCAGTGGTTTCTATTTTAGCTCCAGCCTTGGCGAGCTGACCAACTGATAACAATTGATCTCCACTACCTTGTAAGTAATGCACTGGATATAGATATGAATGATTAAGTATCCGAGTGCCATTATCTGTATTGACCACGGTTTCAATTAAGACAGTACTGTGTCCAGGTGATATCATTGGTTCACTGGCAGTATATATGGTTATAGGTTCAGGGTAATATTGGAAGTCAATGAAATCTTCCATATATGGCATATAATGGCCAGGTGCTCCTGAATCTAATAACCAGATAGCGTCATACTCATCCATTTTTATTATCTCATCATCTTTGTATCTTCTGATCTTAGAGGATTTCGGACTAGGAGGTCCATGCACAGAATGAATAACATTGAACTGAGATGTGCTTGTGCACATCGCTACGTATTCTGTACATAATCCATTGCAAAAATCATAATTGTCCAAAGCTATGAGCCACCTAAGTATCCGTTCCTGTGATGGTAGGTGCTCATCTCCTCTTCCTCCTTCTGTCCTGCGTGGACGACCCTCTAAACCTCGTGACATTTGGCCTTGGTGTGGTGCTTCTTGCCAAGCTTGCCCTTCTTCTTCCCAAGAGGAAGCATCGTGACTGGTCTGAGTATGGAGGTGATCAGCATCAGATGATGGTGATAAGATATGGATTACATACCCCATAGCCTTCTTCTTTTCGAAGTTGCTGTCAGCATCACTCATGTCGTCGGCATCGTAATCTATGTCAGAAAGATGATGTGGGCCATTGACAAGAGGTGGGCGATCTTTGACGTCGCTCCTGACGAGATCTATCTCATCATTGGGATGAGATGCTCCAGGAAGTTGTGGAGAAGAAGGTGGTGCAGGTGGGACATCAACCGATGAGGTCGAAGGCACCATTGCTTCATCCCATTCGCGTTCTGTTAAACCTATTGAGTAAAGGTATTCGACATCTTTTGGATCAGATGGATAACCTTCAGGGTTCTTGTCGATCACAGCAAGCGCCTCTTGCAGGGCGCGAGAGCTTTGTTCTCCCTGTTGAGTAACAAGGAAATGAATAAGCTGTAATTGACTAATAGGATTAACACATACTTTAGGATCGACTTCGCAAGTATCCTGTATGACACCAAAATGAATTAATTGGTTCATCAGATCTTGATAGAAGTGACCTATGTGTGGGATGTAGCATTCCCCTTGAACCTTCGGCTTCTTCTTGAAGCGAAGTTCTCAAGCCTTTCTCTGCTTCTCTTCCTCATGTTCGTGAAGAGCTTCTTTGACGACATCATACAGCTTTTTGGCTTGCTGCATGGAGGGAGTGGTCTTCTTGGGCGGATTTTTAGTCCATTTACCCATGCAGACACGTCGAGCATAATTGCCTACCTCGACTGGATGACCAGGTGGAAGAAGACCAGAGTGTCCCAGAAGTGGCGGGAACTCTTCGTCGAAGTTCTTCGCTTTCTCAGATGCATCATCTAGTGACATGAGGAGTAAGGTTTCCTCAATTAGCTCAAGTATGCTTCATTTAGTAGGAGCACAACAAAGCTTACGAGTGCGATTGATGTCGCGATAGCATTGGGTCTTGATCTTCTGTTCCTCTCGAATCTGATCCAGCAACTTAGTCGCTGTATCAGTCCATTGATGTTTCATCACCTGAAGAGTTTCTTGCGCCTCCTGTGCGAGATTGATTATCTCAAGCTCAAGAATAGCAGTAAAACAGAGGTTACTCGCCTCTATTTTTGACTCTTTGAACTTACATTTCTCCTGCAAAGCAGAAGAGTAAGTTGGAGTGATGGGAACAGGGTTTTGAGATCGTACCCAACAAGAAAGTGAGGGAAGCAGGGGACAATCCTGCAGAACCATAGCAGCAAGGCATTGTTGGACCAAAGCCTGAGGCAGAACATGAGGTGCATTCACTTGCGGCCTCTGGATTTGATCTAAGAGGTCGAATGGGTGCATATTGGGACCTGTATAAGGTCTACCAGCACCAGCAGGGGGAAGTGGAGGTGCCACCGCTAGGTGAGCAGGTGCAGCAAAACCTGCCATGGAATTGGCTGGTTTGGCTGAGGCATTAGGGGACTTCTTCTTCTTGGGAGCCCTCTTCTTCTTCAGCTTGATGGTCTGCCATTGACCAGGCTGACCACCTTGTTGGCCTTGTGGCTTGGGACCATTGGAGGTTTTATCCTGGCCAACAGGCTGAGGGACAAATCGACTCCAAGGTGGACCTGGATGAGATTTGTTCCAGGCAGAAGGACTGCCTTGGTCGTTGGGAAGCTTAGCTTTGTTAGCAGATTGAGCATTGGCGAGGTGGGTGGACATTTTGTTACGTCCATTCCACTGAGCCCATTCAGCATTTAAAGCATCTGTGACCACTTTCCAAGTTAGGGCAGCAATTGTAGTGTTGTTGGTCAACAATGATTGTCGGACCAAATCCCAATTGTCCGGAATAGCCGAAAGAAGAACCATTGCTCTAAGAACCTCAGGGATTGCAGCTGTAGCTTCTTCTACCTGAGTGAAGAGAGTCGCCATTTCGGCAATATCAACCACAATATCTCTTTTGCCAGTGATTCTCTTCTTTAGAGCTCGGATGAACAAGCCATAGACATTAGCTGGACCAAGCATTCCAAATTGCATTTGGAGATAAGTCCATAAGGTGTCGGGGGCTGTTCTTCCATGAAGCAGCATGGAATCAGGCAACGTGTTTTCAATAATCGATAAGGCTTGCACCTTCATCTGATTCTGACGTGCTGTTTCAGCTGCGTCATTCTGAGCAGGTGCTGTCGCTGTTCCACTGGTCAGAGTCCAGCCTGTTTCTGTGGAACTGGTAACACTAATCAAGGAAAGTGCTCCTTGAAGACAACGAGCCCAGAATTTGTAGTTAGAGGGGCCCTCAAGTTTAGGAAGGGAAGAAGTAGCAATAGTCAAAGCCATGTTTGATGTATCAAAAAAAATTGGCAGATAAAAAATCGACTAAGCAATATCAAAAGGGGTATTAGTATAATGTTGTATACAGATAACAATAAAGGTAGAAATAGGCTTGTCCCAAGATGTCTTTATCTCAATCCTAAGTTAATAGGAGAGAATCCTCGGAAGGAGAGTCTCGGGGCCCATAACCTGACAAGGGGAGAACAGTTGCTACTACACAAGCATAGCGTCAGTGGAGAGTAAACCAGTTACTCACAATCCGAAGCGGGTCGAACAGGAAGAAGACCATTGAAGTGAGTAAAGGGCGAGTCTTGAGGTGTACTGGAGAAGATGAGACCGAGTTGGAAGTAGTGAGGAATGTTGAGCTTAAAGTAGCTGAGTAGTCGAGTAGACGAGGAATGTAAAACTCCAGTGAAGAAAGTATGCTACTACATGAAGGTTTAAATACCGTAGAGCTACGACACTGGGTCAAGGGTAAGATACATGCATGAGTAAGTAAACATAAGGCATATGCATGTATAACATGAAGAATGTGCATGTAAAAGTTAAAATAAGAAAGAATATGACTCTACCATATGTTACAGGAGTCATCTGCAGTCAAAGAACGTTTCTACTAGTCATAATCCATGAGGATATGAGTAATACTAACACAGGCCATATGTCTATGTATGTGTATAACAGTATTAATAGAAACGGATCAATCTAATCATAGCATGAAGCTATGGAGGGTTCCAAAAATATAACATCTCTGTCAATGCAGAGCGTATTTGTCAAGGATTCAGCATGTACTGCCAATGGCAAGTATACGTGTAAGTGTAATGCTGAGTAATTCCTCAACAAGCAGATTCATCGAAGTAGGCACAGTAATAACTGATAAATTGAACCTCCTGACCAGACTTACAAACAGAGGTTAAGAGTGAAACAGGATGGAGAGAAGGTCCATACAGGATTATAAAGTCCCAAAACACTATTACAACTGACAATCCATATCAGTTGCAGCCCTATGGATCACCAGAGCATTTCGTACCACACCCTCAGGTGGAGTTGAGGCTATCACTGGTCTCATCCCCATCCAACTTCATCTCTTCAAACTTGCCAAGCACTGTTCCCTTTGCTTCCAAACCCTCCCCTCCTCCCACCCCCTAAAAATCCTCACACATGACATTGATCCTCTTGACACATGCTCTACCAAAAACTGATCAACAGCACTAGATTTTGTATCTGACACTCAACTTGTCTCAGACTGGTTTAACTGCCTTCATCCCAACACCAAACCAGGTCAGCACCTAGTTGACCACTTTGACACCCAAATTCATTTTCATCAATGCCCTACCCCTGCTGATAATAATATAAAAGCTTGATATATTCAGTCTCTCAATGTAGCTAGGGACTCTTCTTTTTCCTCCCCAGTCTCACTAGTAGTCTCCTCTGATGGCTCAGTTCCCAATAACTCTCATCTTTCTACAACCTCTGCTTTTACTGTCTTTGGCTCTTCTACTTCTGACATTCTCTCTTCTTCTGTTCACCCCTGCAGGGAAGTTACCTCTTCTGATTCTGAATCTTATGCTATCTGTCTCAGTCTTTTTTCCTCCATCTCTCTTGCAATTTCTTGCAATTGTTCCTCTATTTCCTTCTTCACAGACTCTATTTCTTCTGCAAAACTTCTCTTTAACTATGGTCCCCATAGTACTCATAAGGATGCTATAGCAGTTGTTCCTCTTCTCCAAGAGTGGTTGTCCTCCTCCCCCCTCAACAACATCCAATTTTGGTCAGTCCCTTCATCTGAAAAATGGTCAGTTCATTTCCATGTGCACAACCTTGCCAAGTCACTGCACATGCCCAATAACCCACAGTTCCCCATCTGCACCTCTATAGGCTACATTTGCAATCACTACACCACCAAATGTCTTGCTCTCTGGAGACAAAAAATGAACATATCCAAATTCTAGGGCCACAATTGGCTCCTACTCACCAATCCTGTGGATCAACCTCTAGAACCCAAATATGCCAAAGGCAGCACCTGGCTCTCAACAGGGCTTGGCACCAACCCCAACTTATGTGTGTGCTTCACCTGCTGTGTGACTGATCACACCTCCATAGGCTCCTTCAGACAGTGCTTCTTCCCAGGGCACTACATTACCTCCTGCCCATGTGGAGAAGAACTTGAAACTCAGGACCACATCATCCATCACTGTCCCCTTTATCATTGGCCTTTAGGTATTCATTCTAATATCTATTGGCTCATCAAGTTCCTCCACAAAAATCCAGCAGCATTTTCCTTTGCAGACCAGATTCAAGGACCAGTTACCTTTGAGGACTACAACACTCAATGGCTTACTCAACAAGAGAGGCTCACTTTACAGTGCTCTGGATGTTCACTAAAAGGGTCTATTCTCTTTCTCTTATTTACACTTGCCTTGTAGCTAGCTCCCTCCTCCTTCATCCTCTTCACTTTCATCTCTCTCTCTCCCTTCTGTCTGATTGATTGTACAACATATCCTGTGTTGGTTGTCTCATTGCTAACTCCCTCACTCCCCTCCTCTTCTTTTTCTTTTTCTCTCTGTTTTCTTTTCTGTTTCTTTTAGGTTTTGGTACTTGGGACTGCTATTGTGCACCCATTTGTAGTAGCTAGCCTATTGCAATAAATGTTGATTTAAAAAAAAAAAAGATGATCCATATCAGTTATATTCAGACTCACAACCCAAAAGGCACTATGAGGCACCATCAACACAAATACTTCTTGCATAAAGAGGACAAGTCATCTACCTGCAGCAGTGATCTCATTCTGGTGTCCAGCATGCACCTTGATACAACACCCAATATATTCTCTGTTTAAGGTTCCCTCTATGAAACCCAAGGCCTTTTTCTTAGTCAAGTGTCCCAGGGACAACATCTGATAATTTTGTTCTTCTAGTTCTCTGAAGATGCATCCTTAGACTATTTTGCACACAATAGATAATTGCTTTACACAATCCTCTAGTCACAGCACTTTAGCCAGGGGGTCCCTTGCCTAGCACTCCTGACTGAGGTCTTTATATATTATTCAGGAAAGGTACATGAGTAAGATGAGATGCATAACATATTGTGGATAATTTGGACATGTGATACAAACTCAGGGAAAGACATATTAGACATTAGTAAGGTGTTTTGTGGGTCCATATAGTTTCCTTGACCCAATTAAGTATTTCCTTCTGATGCTGCTGAGCTCCATGTGATTTCTGTTCAGCTCAGCAATCCATACAGGGCTGTCCAGTGTCTTTTGTTGGACCATCCCTGAACACCATGTGGGTGTCCAGCCTGATACTTCAATTCTAGTTCCTGTCCCTGTTTGCTCTGTCCTTCATAATTGGCTAACCCTTCAGAAGGACATACTTTGCTAAGCTAGGCACTTGTGGACTCCATTCCCTTCAACTGACCCTGAAGAGGGGACCTTAGCCCATGAGACCCTGCTTCCTGGCATTGACAACCTATGTTTCAGCCTGACATTACTACTGATTATAGGATCTATGCATGCTACCACCACCTTAGCTAAGTACACATGTTCTTCCATAGTCACAGCTAGTCAGTCATCAGGAAGGGTAGTGGGGTCTTTGTAGCTAGGTCTCTTTTGGATGCTGGTGGGTGTCACTAATATATTAGACTTTGCTGAGTAGGGAGACTCTTGCCCTCCCTAACTGAAGTACTAGCTTTTTAGCTATGTTTGAATATTATTTGGTGGGATTCAGGCTTAGATTGGCCTGGGCCATAACAGTGGCCATTAGTTGAGTTGAGAAATTGAGTTGTGAGGGATAATCATGCAAAATGCAATGTACACAAAAGGATGCTGCAGCAGCCTGACAGATCCTGGAGGTTCTTGTTGCTCATGGTCACCATACCCTAGTTACACTTCATGGATTGAGGCTTTGACCAAAAACATCATGACAGAGCATTAAAGCTCCATCAACAGTGGCATTAAGTGTGCATTTGTGCCAAGTGCCACCAAATATCACATGATGAGTGATATAAAGACCATAAACTGCATGCAGGAATGCCAATGCAGTGAAGATCATGCTGTTCTGAATCATATTCTGTTTGGAACTGGCCTACAGAATTTGCCACACCCATGTACCACTGACACCCACATGTCTAAGAACATGGTACCACTAGGTGCCACTGGGTGCTGCTGAGTACTGCCAAGGGTCAATCCTGTGGTACTGTGTTAAGTGCCATCATTTGTCAATTGAGCATATAATAGGGGCAATCATATAATATACAAAAGTGTCTATACTGGGGGGGTATTTCTTGAGATGCAAGGAACTACCTAGTGTAAGTGCAGAGAGTGAGGATTTTGGAAAAAGAACCTCAAACAGCATGTCCCATGTAGTGCTACTCTATATGGCATTCAAGTTTAGACAGCCAGTCTGCTACCACTACTGTGCTGTGTTTGGTACTGCTGGGTACTGCTGCTCTACCACATCTGGTACCACCAGGTACTGCACCCTCCCACATCCAGCACTACTGGGTACCACTGCCCTGCCATGGCTGCCAGTGGCTCTGTCATGTCCAGTACCACTGAACCATGCATCAACTGTGCTATGTGGGCATTTTTAGAATGAGAGTATTCATTCTGAGGATGCCTTGAGTCTCCATGTTTACTGTAGATGGTTAATTACTAGCATTGTGAGCTTATATACACAACTAGCACAACCTCTCTGAGTACTCACTACTGCTAATTGCATCCAGTACCACTACTTGGCATACATGGTAAGTTTGGTATTGCTGCCATGCCCTGTGGTAGGGCATGGGTGCAGGTGTGGGAAATTCATGATGCCCATTTGGAACCCAGGTTTCTCATAACATGATACATTGCTATGCTGAGGTTCTGGAGGCCCAACAAAGGGAAGCCTCAAGATGTGTGGCATTGATGGTGTTTCAAGATGAAACAATCCTCACATTCAACATATCAAGGAATCAATTACACATCTTTCCCTTTTGTTTTGGCATTCTGCCAAATTTTAGCATTGGACATTGCATTTATACACATACTTACATAATGAATGACATATTTTATCATCTTTCCACAATCCAGCTGAGTATGTGCTGGAATTTTACAAGGGGAATACTTATGTAGCTTGAGAGATACTATAACAGATCCTTCTGCAACATGTGTGATTGTAGTCATGGAATACAGATCTATATCCATGACTTTCCTGATCTTATATGCAGCTATTATTCTGACATCATGCTTACTTCCCTTGCAGTTCCTCTTCCAGTCTCCTCATCTTGAGCCTTGAAGGTTGATTCTTTCATTTCAACTTTAATTATCTAGGAATTTCTCTAAGCTCTGTGTGCCAATGTCAAACCTTTTGCTGTAGGTATGTACTTATCTATATTTTGACATTTATAGCCAGAAGTTGAGTGTGGAAAAGTTGCCCCTGAAGGAGACTGCTTGAAGCTTGCAACTCAACTTTGGTTCCTGACAGACCCAGTATTATTGCTACTAGGCAGCAAAGAGTGGTGTGGGCTGGCTCTATTCACTTCACAACAGGACATTGCTCCTAAGTCAGTCTACTGTTCTAACTTCTGTAATGTTGACACTAAACTCTAAAGCCATCATGATGCTTGACAGCTAAGTACCACACAATCAGGCAACTCAAGTTGGCCTATTTTAGATGAGTGGCTGGAGTACTCCCTCAAATTAGGTAATCTGCATCTTGCTGGACCAACATTCAGTAAGTAGTTAGAATAAGCAAGGACCACCATCTACATAAATGTGCCTGTTGCTGGTTGTTGTCAGTTTCAGACTTATTGGCAAAAGTTTGTGTTCCACCAGCTCATGGCAATGCAAGGCTTTTGCCACCTGGGTGTGAAGCAGCCTTCATAATAATTCACCTCCAAATGCAAGAACCTGCACTGCATAAGTATCAGACAAAGAGGCAACTGAAGCCACCTGTGACAACACTGAGACTCTGGTTAGTGGCAACCTATTCAATCTTAAGGCTAGTAACCAAAGTCATTCTGTTTAATTGGAGGGCATACCATATTATGTCCCACTGTTTACCCAACATGCCAGTCACTCTCTTTTAATCTTCCTGAACTACACCTCTTCAGTTGGTTGCCAGTGATATACACACCTGCTGACCATATAGTGACTGCTGATTTTTTTAAACCTCCTGGCTCACTTTCATGATTATAAAGTGTTTTATTTCCAACCACCCACTTTCCCCTAGGAGAAGATCACTGAAATCCAAGGCTTTGAAATGTTGCATCCACCTCTGAATAGTCTAGCTAATATGTTAGGCTGAGCTCAGCTGTACATCCTCCACCACCCCAAAGAGTAGCTCATACTGAAAATGTGACCCAATTGTGCCATGGGTAGAATGACATATATTGTCATTGGTGAGTTAGGAGTATGTTAGCTTGGGTCAGCTATAATTAAATGTGTTTCTCAGCACCCTGTAGGACATACCCTCTGGACAGCACAAACTTATAATCACTTAACAATATCCTAGACATGATTTTGACCTGGGATTTTCTAGCTTTGTATGATTCCCCTTCCCATCTTTTCTTGGTACTCATCCATATGGTAGGCTGCCTTGGGAAATCAAATTGGTAAGTCATTCAATTGTTTCAGATGTTGAACTCAGCTATAATATTTGCTACTAGGTATATCTATTACATGAGCCATGGACAAGCCTCAAGTGCCTCTATATGCTATGCTGGTACCTATCCATCATGGTGTGGCCCTTTTATATCTGGACTGTGGTAGTAGACCATACACTGGAAGAACACATCACTACAATGACTCTGACTTGGCAGAATATGATTTTCATGATCTTGGTGAGGCTTTAATATCCTAGGTGGAAGGATATGACCCAGTTTAGGAGGATTTGTTGGGAGCTAGGTCATGCTTGGTGTTCTGTGTTATGTCAGCTATTTTGAAAGGCCAGGTCCAGTACAATTACACAATTTACAGCATCTGGCAAGCATAGCCCAGTGAGAAGTAGGTGAAGGCTCAAAGTTGGGACATGCTTATTGTTAAACAACTTGAACATCACTATTTGCAACATTGGCTACATCATCTTAGTACTCACCTTGTCACTGTGACATTGTGCAAGGCCTTGCCAAGGCTCACAGACTTGACATTGATGGTGTTTCAAGATAGAATAATCCCCATGTTCAGCACACTGAGACATCAGCAAATTAGCTTAAAATAGTTATTACATGTTGATTTATATAATTCATCTGAAGAATAAGATGGACTATAACAGCTGGAAAAACAT